>JAAFCE010001036.1:19575023-19625452 GCA_013389805.1 Trigoniulus corallinus
ATGTCCTCTGTCCGTTGACGAGCCGCAGATCTTTCCCTAATGTCCTCTGTCCGTTGACGAGCCGCAGACCTTTCCCAAATGTCCTCTCTTGGTTGACGAGCGGCAGATGTTTCCCTAACGTCTTTCTTCCGTTGAAAACTTTCCTTTTGCTTCTGATTGTCCATCTTTTGTACTTCTCTGGCTTCCAGTCGTATTTCTCGTCTTTGAATCTCCTGATGTTCATGCGATCTCCTTTCTGATCTGGAACTTATTCTGTCTTGCCTGCTTATTCTGTTTGAGTTTTTTATATCTCCAATATCACGTTTAAAGATTCTTCGATCGTCAGTTTGTAAGTTTCCTCTGACACGTTCCTTGTGAGCTTGCCCGTCATTATTCCTTCTGTCATCCCTAACAACATTTCTTTGAACTCCTCTAGAGGTATGCCTGCGTTCTTCGCTGGTCTGACCCCTTCTAGATTTCAGTAAAGTTCTTTCGTTAATATATTCTTGGCGTTCGCCTTGTCTTCTCCCTTTTTCTAGAGTTTGTTGGTATTGTCCTCTCTCAGAACTTCGGCGCCCTTCTTTCGCTCCTTCAGCCGGTGTGTGAAGAATATGATGTTCATCATGCAGTTTATTATTCTGAGGTTTCGCCTGTCTTGGACGATTCAAACGAGGTTTTTGGCTATCTTGGCTGCTGGACTTTGACACCTCACGTTCCATGGAATCGCGTCGAGTTGCCGCTGAATTAAAATCCTTTTCTCTTGTAAGTGACTGTCTGCGATAATTTTCATTGCTGCCTGTGCTCCACTTTTCTGCACGTCTGTCCACCTCTCTGGATACTTGACACGAATCGGATTTCTCATTGTAAGACCTACTTGTTGCATCAGGTTGCTCTTGTCTTGTTTTTAGTAAAGATCTGCCAGGGGGTCCATACCTGGGGTTGCCGTCAGGCAAAGAAATTCTTTGAAGACGATTTTCGTTATTGATACGACGTTGTTGGATTTTAAAATCGGTTCCGTGACTTTCAGAATTAAATCGACGCTCGAGACGAGCACTTTGACTGATGTCCAAATCTCCACTAACTGTTCCACATGTAATAGCAAGCCAGCATACAACGGCAAAGGCGATGCCCAGTTTTCCAATTGCCATTACAAGAACCTTGGAGAAAAAACGGGAGATATGTTTCATATACAATTCAGTAAAAGATTGTTTATGTGGTCATTGCATACTTAATTATAACAATAGCGAATGCTTGCAGTAAATTATTATAACATGAGGCAAACACAACTAAACACTCGAGATTGCACTTACCACGTTTTTGGTTACTGTCCCTTCCACTTCAGTTAAATAGTTTGTAAGACTTTTTGTTTAAGAGTACGATTAAGTAGTAATAAGAAGTAAACTTTAAAAGTTTTCCACTTCGTGTATGCAGTTGAATCCTTCTGTTATGTTGCAAACAAATGAATACGAGGTTTTTCTCAAACTGATGGAGCAACGAAGATTCGTCGTATCCTTATATAGTGGAAGATAGCAGTTTTTGTTCGCCGGTGCACGTGCTCCAGTGACGTCAACTCACGCGAGCATTCAATCATAAAGATTCGAAAGCGTGGCCAACCATTGATGATGGCAACTCGACGATAACCAATCACAGGGCCGCATTCAAAGATGATGCCAAAAGCATCTTGGGAAAAAGAAGAGAAAAAAAATATATGAATTGAAAAGAAAATGGCGACTTGTTATCAGTAATTTCCACACAAAAAACGTAAAATAAGAAATTACGATCATTATAATTTCTCTACTTGAACATGAAATCTGATTATAGACTAGAAATAGACTCCATTTAACTTTCAAGGATTAACTTTAATGCGATATACATTTCATTAAGAGTACAATAAATATGATTAACTGCATTTCAAATGCGCGGAAAATTAACGCAGCACATTTGGCGTTCAACTCAATAAGAAACTATTAAGAACCATAGTAAAACTACTTTTTACAACTAATTTTTAATGCTCATTAAACACTTTGAAAATACCCATGTATAATGTCTTACAAGAACTGAAGGATCATTCAGCTCTTGTAAGACGAGCACTATCCTTCATCCGTGTATTTGAGTAATACAGCCCGTAAGTATTTCTAAATATTAGTTGATAAACTATTATTTAAAAAGTTGTGGAAAGTTAGACGTAGATTAAAAAAATCCGACTATTAACAGCCATGACAAGAATATACTGTACGTTATTGAAACCGATAGAGATTGGTTACCGCTTTCCAAAAATTAGGGCCTTATTACCTAAATACTATCGAGTGATACCAAGAAAAATTCTAATGACATTTTACGGGACAGATTTCGATTGTTACAGGCGGAAAGCAAGAAAATTAGGTCTAGAAATGTTGTTGCGGTTTCTAAAACTTGGAATTTCGTCACCGACAACAGCAGAATGACAATTTGAAGGCTGCAATAGGACACAGCACTAATGTACCTGTTGAAAAGAAGCCTTGTAACTTACAGGATAACTTCGATTATGAGTATTATCCTATGGTAAATAATTTAAATATGAGATTTGTTTAATGGTAATTGATGCAAGTGGCTGAGATGCGAATGCTGCGCTACATGTGTGGGGTGTCAAGATCTGACAGAATTAGAAACGATTACGTTAGAGGTAGCTTGGGGGTGGGAGATATTGCGGAGAAGATGAGAGAGAGTAGGTTAAGGTGGTATGGGCATGTGATGAGGAGGGGAGAGGAGGAGCTTACTAGGTCCATTGTGGGACTGCAGGTAATTGGGGGCACCAGGGGTAGGGGAAGACCAAAACGGACGTGGGAGCAGGTGGTGCAGAGGGACATGGAGGTGTGTGGGGTGGGGCGGGACTTGGTTGGGGATAGGCGGGAGTGGAGGATTAGAACCCACAGACCCGACCCTGCCTCAGGCGGGAGAAGGGTGAGATGATGATGATGATGATGATATTTGTTTAATGGTAATGTTGCTTAATCCTTTCAGCCTATTGGTTCTTCGTGTAGTGTTACGAGGTAGGATACAGTGAGTGAGATAAAGCAATTCCTAACCCTTTTCCCGCCTATGGCAGAGTAGGGTACTCATCTTGTCTCTTAATTGATACAAGGGCGATATGTTGGACAGTATTTGTCCACAGCCGGTTGTCGACCAAAGCTACAACTCCTATGCTTATTTATCGTCGGTCTGCTGTTCGTTGGGACACTCCACCGACGCCAGGGGGCGAGCTCCTACACCTGGAAATTTTGCCTCATCTGCCCATTGCATAGCAGAGAGGGTTCTTTTACGTGCAAATTGCATCGTACACCACACGGGACCTCGGTTTTATTTGTCATCCGAAAGAAGGGGCACTCTCTCTCTCGCCCGAAAGAAGCCAACCCACCTCGGTCCAGTATCGAACCTAGAACTACTGACGCAGAACTACTACGCCACCGAGGCGGGTCGACACAGTGAGTGAGATGCCCTTTGAAAATTAACTTTATCCTCAAAGGGTTAAATGATGCTGTCAAGACGGTGTTTTGGAAAGCTTCCTTACATTGCCTTGATGTATATGGATGAAACTTTAGACAGGGGTTGTTTTTCTTTATCAAAAGATGGTTCAATATTTGCCGCCATCAAATAGTTTTAAACTTGCATAACTAGCCTGTATATTTAGTAGTGCAATGAAGGTGTGGCCTATTAAAAACATTTTCCAAAGATCACCGTTCACTTCCCCCCCCCCACAAAAGTTGTTATTAATCTTACTTAAAGAAATTTTTTATCCTCTTACTTATTCAAGATGTAGTATGAAATTTCTTTTAACTCCAACAAATTGATTGATAATTTCTTACCACAGTATATGATATAAATCCGTAATCGTGCAAATCCTCTATCGTTAATTAATAAATGCGGTTAAGTACAGTTTTATGTTAAAAAGTTTGGGATTTTTAAAGATCCTCTTTTCATCGCCCATACCTAGGCGAAGAAACAATGAAACTATTTTATTAATTCGGAATTTTATCGTCATTTTAATTTCAGGTTGTTTAACGTTGCACATTCTTATGAACATTGTTAGTGTAATGCATCATTATCTGAAATGGTTGTAAGCTGAACTAATAAGTTTACAAAGCAGTCATCCTATCTCTTTGGCGTCATTTTTAAGCCTTGGTGAAATTTTTAGTAATCGAGTTTTATCTCTAGTGCACATACTTTCGGTAAGTTGTTTTCTTAAGTGACTTTAGTGCCCTTTACTCGTCACGAACACGTATAACGATAGTGTGACGTCAACATAAAGGGGTATTAATACACGCGCTATAGAAAAGTTATTTTTACAGGAAGTTTTGAAATTAAGATCTGTTGTTAGTGGAAAACAGAATGAATTGAAAATAGGATTTAACTTTTTATTTGAGAGAGAGAAGCAGGGAGGATGAAAAATCAAATGAAAATGTCGTTTTGAGAGTTATCGCGAGTAACACACGAAATAAAGATCCAATTATTTCATGTATCCTCTATCTCTGTCACACATTTTTCTACTGATATGAATAGGAAATTGAAGTTTTAGTAGCGTTCTTGGGAAAGAGTTAAAAATGCAAGCGCATGTACATGCATGTACAGTATTTACATTTTGTTTCGTCTCTGCCGTTCATACATTTTCAGAAATTTTCCACTCATCTAATCGAATGACATTTCATTAAAAAGAATTCAAGAAGCTAACTGATTCCATTTCCGGCAGTAGTCATTCGATTTTCTTTTTGCAGAGTTAGAAAATTCTATTAATGAGCGTTCGACATTCAAATAGGCCTATTACACTCGCATCTCTCCATAAATTAAATTTTGAAGACCAAAATAGAAGTGATTTAAAACGGAAGAAATTGCAGAAGAGGAGATACACAACTACCTTAGAAATTAAGAATCGAAGAGGCGGAGGTAGAGACTGGGAACTCCGACAGTCCTCCCGATGTAGGGTTGTATAACAGTGACAAATGGACCTCATCGTCTGCTTTCTTGTTGATAAGCTATCTCTTCCAGAAAACCATTCTCATTTTCATCGGAAATGTCGTCTTAAAAAATGTAGGCATTAAAGGCAAATAGTGTAAGACATTAGAAGTAATTCTTTACTTCTCCTTCACCCTATATAGTATGCCCTTCATAGATAGTTGGTACGACACGTATTTACGCATGCATTAATAATAAGGCTGCCATTCATATCATTGAACACGCTGCGTATGTTGTGACCCATTAACAATTTGTAACATCATTAAATAGAAATCTGGAAAGCTATCAATCTGAATTTAAGCGATACGACGTATTTTTTTTAATAAATTGCTCATTTATAGCTAGTATGATTTGGTAGGATCGAAGGGCGTGAGTCAGAGATGAACAACGCGTGGGTAGAAATTTATTTTTAATTAATAGATGAATTGAAGATAACATGATTAATTTAAAAACTAGTCAAAAAAAATCTCGCATAATTGAAATCCATAATAGTATTACATATTTGTGTGAAATACTGCTTTAGAAAACAATTGTTTAAGAAAGCCCCTTGTGGAGCATATCTCCAGTTACTTTTAAAACTAGTTCTGTCAACATTATTTTTTTCCAAATGTCTCGAAGAACCCTTTGGGAATGTATCGCAATAATTCATTTTCAAGCATATGAAGTAAGTGTTCATTGACATATAATCCCTTCTTAATATTGTATTCAATACATTTCATTATGTAGGAAAAACGAAAAATTATTGTACACAACAAGTAAGTTTCAAAGAAGGTAAAAGTTCGGTTTACAATTGTTTTTGAAGAGGATCATCCCCTTCGTCTTAAGCAATTCCTTGTTGCAAATACTGTACTGTATTGCTGATCATATTGAATTTTACTTATTGGGCATAAGCCTGACTCCTGTTGCATTGTAGCTATTGTGCAAAAGGTCAGACACCATGCAATATTATTACCAACAAAGCATTAATTTACCTGCCAAAAATTTCTATTTTGGTTGTGTAATGTAGGGTTGGAACAGTGGGGTAGGCCGGCATCCCCCCACAGACAATTCAGCCAATATTTCCTGCGGGCTCCAGACGCCCGGCTGGAGTGCCTCATTGGACCCGCAGACCCGACCCTGCCACAGGCGGGATAAGGGTATGATGATGATATTGAGTTTTACTTATTGTCCATAAATTGTCTATGGAAACAGGCAAGCGGAGTTCTGTGCGATAGGAGGGTCCCAATCAAGTTAAAAGGGAAGTTCTACAGACAGTGGTTAGGCCAGCTATGTTATACGGATCGGAGTGTTAGGCAGTGAAGAAAAGCCATGTAAATAGAATGCAAGTGGCCGAGATGCGAATGCTGCGGTACACGTGTGGCGTGTCAAGAGCAGATAGAATTAGGAATGCGTACATTAGAGGTAGCCTGGGAGTGGTGGACATCGCTGAAAAGATGAGGGAGAATAGGCTGAGGTGGTACGGACACGTTATAGAGCGGCGAGTTGCGTTGGACACACCAGTTCTCGTCTGATCACTGAAGTTAAGCAACGCAAGCCCAGTCAGTACTGAAATGGGTGGTAGCTCGGGAAAGCTGGGTACTGCTAATGCCCAATAATCGTCGCATTGGTGTAGTGTCTGTGCAGTCTATGCACTAGAACTATGCAGTGGACGGGTCTCTAATGACCTTATAGTTGACGGGACCTTAAACACAAACAAACGGACACGTTATGAGAAGAGGGGGGGTAGGGGGGAAGAACTCGTTAGGTGCACTTCAGGAATGCAGGTGGTTGGCAGCATCCGGGGTAGGGGGAGACCAAAGCAGACTTGGGAACAAGTTGTCCGGAGGGACATGGCAGTGTGCGGGGTGGACGGGGACCTGGTGGGAGATAGACGGGAGTGGAGGGCTAGGACCCGACCCCGCCACAGGCGGGACAAGGGTGTGATGATGTCCATAAATTGTCTCTTTTAGCATTTTGTGCATTGTGGGACTGCAGGTAATTGGGGGCACCAGAGGTAGAGGAAGACCAAAACGGACGTGGGAGCAGGTGGTGCAAAGGGACATGGAGGCGTGCGGGGTGGAGGGGGACTTGGCGGGGGATAGGCGGGAGTGGAGGATTAGAACCCGCAGACCCGACCCTGCCTCAGGCGGGAGAAGGGTGAGATGATGATGTACATATAGTCTTAGTCATGAACTTGTGACCTCTTCATCATCGCATTTCTGCTTCATTCATTTAATCATCTCTAAAATGGTTTGCAGGAAATTTCAATAACAAAAGCTTACATTTCAAATACAATGGACCGGATCTCCAGGAATGTAATGATTCGTTCAAAAAAGAAATAGTCATACTAATAATCTCATAGTGGAACTGCATAGCTCTGTAGTCACCGGATCTTTAAATTATCCAGTTTTTTTTATTTGTGGGTGGAAGTTTTGATGTTATCCATTTATCTAGTTCCCTTTCATTTTATAACGTTTGCACTCGTACGAAGAGTGCATTTTCAGATTTGTCAAGCTGAACTGGGCATTGAGAGACAAGAGGAAAAGGGAGCTAGAATGAATAAGCGGATGTTTATGGTAATAATCAAGCCCAAATGCCATTACAGGTTCAAACTTTTGTATTCTGTCATAAACCTGAACGTATAGCATCGTAATAGGTTCATAGAGTTGTCATCATTTCATAAAGTGTCATACACCTCGTACAGTTACTAATACATTTTCGAAAAAAAAGTATTAACGGCAAGAACTTTATTTTTTATTCTTCTTGAACTGTAAACCAACATAGTGAGTGCGTGTGTAAAATCAGTGAAAATATGCAGTCGAAATCACTACTTCCTATTAACGATCCTTTAGAAAATTCGTATCCCAAAAATGTGGCGAAATGGTTAGCGTTGATCCAAATTACTTTAGGATTAGGAGCGATGGTATTGTTCGTGATTGCGATTGTCATCTGCAGAGTCCTAGGAATCCTGAATGTAACTGTTCCCATTTTTTTCGTCGTAAGTGGAATATTTAACCTGATATCGGCTAAGACATCGCATCGCAATATTTTGGTGGCTGTGACGACCACCTCGACGTTGTCCACAATTGCAGCAGGGTCATTTCTCCGCGCAGCCACTTATGGTACACTGATCCGTTCCCAAGGGGTTCCAGTGCCGTACAGTAAGTATTACCCTCTTAATATCGTATTTAATGTTCATATGTCGACTCTCGGTAATTCAAATTAATACTTCACTTGGTTTTCAGTGTTTACAACATGGGAGATTTTACAAGGGACATTAATGATTGTATGTTTATTAGAAGGGATTCTCTCTATTGTCTTTCTCACCTTGGCCTGTCAGACATTATGCAGTTGTTGTAAAACAGTAAGTGACTATGTTTATTATATTTGCTCTATATTTGAAATCCAGACGTTTCATTGTCAGTATTCATTATACACAATTCTTTCACGCACAGCAAGTGTTTGTAATATCTAATAATTCTGAGACTTCAGCCGTTGAAGTTGGAAATCAACGTCATCGTTCACTGAGCAATGACCCATCATGTCAAATTAACAACAATCATATCCGGAGCAATTCTACTAACGAAAACGAAACTTTTAATTTTCAAGAGTATCACCCGCCACCTCCAGATTATAAGGATGTCGTATAAATGCCATCCGGGAATCTTCATGACATTTGTTGTACTATATAATATTTTTTCCTGACAAAATGATAGGAATTGAAAAGTTTTCATATACTGGATGGTACTCGTAATCATCAGCGAAACCTTGCAACGGTTAAACTCATCAAGAATTTCTCATCGGAATTAAGTTTTTTTTTCGTAACTTTTTAAAAAGTGGTTTTAAACTTTATAACGGCAAAGTTACACTGTAATTGTTATTTACAAGGGTTTTGGGATAATTTCAATGTAATAGATTTATTATAGCATGGAACACTGAATTAGGTATTGTTGATAGTTGAAAATATTTACATATACAGCTTTTTGCATAAAAAAGTTACATTACACTAAAAGTGAGACATTTCAGTAGAAAATAATTTATAATTTATTCAAACAAACAATATTTTCTGATTGCTCCGTCCCGAGCACAGGTGAAAATGTGAGTTTTATCGGCAACAACAGAATATATTGGGTCACAGTCAGATCCTGTAAATTGAATCCTTTTATCTGTATCCAGACTATAAAAAGCGCACATACCATCAGCTAGTAATAAAAAAATAATAAATTACTTTTAAAAGCGACATGTTAAATTTACTGTATTTTTGCATCTCACTGACATTTGCCAGCAATGAATCCATCTTTAATGTGAAGTAAAGACAAGATAGATGATGTTGAATCAAAAAAGCTCCGAACTGGTCGACTATGATAGTGAAAAACTCATTAATGAGACATATTTCACTACACTAAATTATATTTTAGAATCTTAATACCTTGTATTTCGTAAATCCAGATGCCACAAGGAACCATCGTCACACCCACAAACTGCTTCGTTAGCATTCAAAAATCTACAGGCATTCACTTCTGCCGAACACAAAAATGAAAATACCTATGAACCAAAATATTAAAATGAAAAACGTGAAAAAAAACAGGTTTTAAAAATATCATATTTATGAAACAGTTCTTAAAAACAAAAATTCAACTAGCTTCTTCTCTATGGAAAACGGATATTCCACGAAGTTTTTTATCCTTACACGCTAATAATAAAAGTTTATCTTCGGTGCTAACTTCCCGATCACCTACACGAATAATTATTATAGATAATTTTCGCAGTTCAACAAATTTAAGTAGTTTGAAAAAAAAATGATATTTTAAAGCCTACTATGATCTTGAGACTTCATTGACATGGAAACGCCATCAGGACAAGTACCAAGAGCACATCCATTGATGCCCTCTTCGATGGACGCCAGTGTACTTAGACACACACCGTGCCCGCAATCCCATAACTTCGACATACCATCCCTTGCGACAGAAATCACATTTCTTCCCCGTTCAACAATTGCTGTGTCTAGAATTGCTACAAGAACAGTACTCATCATTAGCATATCGAGTTGGATCCCGAAGATTTGGCATTTTACTCGATCCTACCGCCTACATGTCCAGTTAGCGTTGCTGCACACTGTCCTGTTTCTGCTGACCAGATCTTTAATCGCATATCGGCTCCACCTGACAGGATTACAACTCCAGAAGGAAAAAATCGGCATGTATAGACATTTCCAACAATTCCTTCCAAGGACCTCTGAATGAACACTTCCTCACATCAAAATTCGAACTCATAAAACGAAATTCTATACAGTAAATAGAGAAATAAACGTGCCATTACTAATCCTTTGGACTTTTCCCAAATCAGAAGTTTGTCTTGCATACAAGCTGAGACACCCAAATCACCATGATTCAAATCCATGGTCAAAATACTTGAACCATGAATGGATTTAAATGTGGTTTGCGGTGCCATAAAATGACAGGAACAATTCGGATCCGAATGGGATATTTCTATGGACGTTATCGTCTCATTTCCAACATGGAATCCATGGGATGCCTTGATAACGTTTGAATTGGTTAATCCTGTGGTGTCACTTGCTTGAAGTTCTCCATGGATACTAGTTTTACCTTTATTTGAATTACGTTATTGAAATAAGAGCAATTTGGAAAAGTAAAAAATTGTAGGTATTAGATGCGAAAGTTGTATAATTAGTATTCTGAAGAAACTTTTCACTCACCCGATGTCTTACACATCACCCATGCACGCCCGTTCTTTTTTCTTGACATTCGAAAAGAAAAATACGTTTGGTATTTTATAGGCACACAATCTCTTTAATTAAATTCTTCTGCATGATTTGAACCATACCTTAATGCATAGTCCCAATCGCTTTGTAAAATTATATATGGCAATTCCACCGTCGTCGATCCCATAGTTTACGTTGCCGGTTTAATTGGACGAATATTTTTCAAGTCTTAAAAGAAACAAAAATTTCACACCTACCATTGATTACCGCGTAAACGCACTACTATTTAAAAACATATAAAGTTTAATTGAAAAAAATACGCCATGCAAATGCCTAAATAGCAAAATGATGGTCTATCAAAACAACGTTTAATACACAACACACTTTCTTCCAACTTCGAATTTATCATGTATGTACTACACGTATGGATCGTATACCGTACCGCCTTTTAGTAAATGCCTATATTAGTTACCAGCTGTGAGATGTTTTAATACGGAGATTTTTTCTTAGCTAAAACTCAGATATAGTTTTATGTAGGATTTCAGTTGTATTATGTTATACCAGGGTTAGTGAGTAAAATCTGAATAATTACCCTTCGACGTTAAAACGTAATTTTTTTAAAGTGGCACACACAGACACACACACACACTGCTCATCACAACATTTCTCATAGGCTTATTAATTCAAGTTTGTTTCAGAGGAATTCGTCAAGTGAAATTCTACTATACGGCAATGGCGAAAGATATTAAATATTCTGGAAACTAAAGTGTAATTATTTGAAACTTTAAAATATGCAGTTTTATTCTCAGTCTTATTCTTACACTATAATTATTTAAGCATGGAAATTAATAATATAGTGAAGTTGAGTCGACGTAGAGAATTAGCGGTATGTCTTAATTTTTACGCATTCATCTTATTGTACAAATATAGACTTTAGCTATAGTTGATCATTTATATTAATTTGGCTTACGACGACTATACTGCGAAATATTTAATAAGTCGAAATAACAAGTAATTGTTTTCGATATAGGAATATAATGTGGTAACATTTCAACGAGAGTTTCATGTGACAGAGAACTTAATTTCAAGAATCGGATTGGAAGCCGAACTACAGGTATAGTGAATGAAGTTAAAGTATTTAGGCACCAACTACCTATTGGTATCCGTTTAGGTGCTTCTCTTCTTTGTTATACTTGAAATTGGTTTGTTTTTAGGGTCACACGGGTTGTGTCAATTGCCTTGAATGGAACGAAGAAGGAAGGTATGACCCCATTTGTTAGAACGCACTATAGATGTCATTTCAAAAATTTACTTCTTATAAATGTTTATATTGCTAGCTTACTAGCCAGCGGATCTGATGATCAGCAGGTTATTATTTGGGATCCATTTCGGCATAAGAAACTTCACACTATCCACACGGGACATAATGGAAACATATTTTCTGTCAAAGTAAAATATACGTCACTCATATATAAGTTATTATCAAAAATCCCACGTATTGTAATTCGTTGAATTTTATCTTTAAAGTTTTTACCATGCAGTAACGATTCTCTGATTGTAAGTGGAGCGGCGGACTGCAAAATTCGTGTTCATGATATTCATGCTAAAGAAACTACTCATGTGTGTGGCTGTCACTTCGGGCGTGTTAAACGTTTAGCAGTTGTTCCAAGCATACCATACATGTTTTGGAGTGCCGCAGAAGATGGCATGATCATGTAAGTTTTTAATGAAAATAAACAGTTAAAGTTTGAGTTAAAAATCTGAGTTTATTTTTATATACAGGCAGTTTGATCTGAGGGCACCACATTCTTGTGCAGATATGTGCAACAACGTGCTTATCAATTTACTAAATCACATTGGGAAAAGTGCTGAGGCTAAGTGTTTGGCTGTAAACCCACAGAGACCTGAATTGTTAGCTGTGGGTGCAAATGATCCTTACGTGCGTGTTTATGACAGAAGAATGATAACACCGTCGTCCTTTCATGTAAAGCTGTTTTCTATTTCCGATTTATGTTTGTCGCTTATGTTGTACGCATTGCACACGTATTTCTTTGCTTAATATATGAATCATGTTTAGCCTTCTGCAGATTCACATCCTAGATCACCTTGGGATAGGCAGAATGGAAAAAATCTCTTTGCGGGAGAAAAAGGATGTGAAGATAATTTAGTTGCAAATTGTGCACAGTATTTTGTCGCTGGTAATGCATTCTTTTCTTGCATAATGTAAGCATTTGTTGTTCAGGAAATAAATTATTTTTGCTTTCATTAGGCCACCTTCCTTTAAAACAGTTGGATTACAAGAAACGATATCGATCCTTAGCAGCTACTTACGTGACGTTCAGTCCAGATGGAAGTGAACTCTTAGTTAATCTCGGTGGAGAACAGATTTACCTCTTTGACATTAACAGACGTACTCAGGCAAAAAAGTTCGACTGTCTTAAATACATCACATGTACAGACATTTGCAAAGGTCCAGTGTACTTTATTTTGATGGTGATGACATATAGGTAACCATCTTACTAAGAAAACAGCTAAACATAATGAATGTGAAATTTCTGAAACGTACTTTAGAAACCTCTAATGGGTACAGTAGTCATCTTAATGGTGCCACACCTTATGGTATGACAAATGGTATCACTAAGTCTTACAACTCATCTTCATGTATTCAGGATTCCAGAGGTGTCCAACAAAAATTGTGAGTGTTCATCAACTTATATCACGTTGTCAATTACTATAAAGAATTACGATTACATATAATTCATTTTTAGGCAATCTCAAGGCCTTAAAGTTTTACCCGTTAAAGCAGAAATTTTGAAACAAAGAGCGAATGCAGTTTTTGAAAAACAGCAATTTAGTTTGGCAATCAATTTATATAATAAAGCACTGCAAATCGCACCAGATTCGGCGGTATTGTATGGAAACAGAGCAGCCGGTTATATGAAACGAACATGGTAGCAATTTTATGCACATCTTAATTTACTTTTAGATGCATTTCGAATGAAGCCTTTCATTTTAGGGATGGTGACTTATATGCTGCCCTTCGAGATTGCCTTCGTGCGTTGCAGTTGGACCCTAATCATCTCAAAGGTCATTTTCGATTGGCTAGATGTTTATTTGAACTTAAATGGATGAAAGAAGCAGATGAATGTTTGCAGCATTTTAAAGTAAAGTTTCCTGATCATGCCCAAAGTAAAGCTTGTGAAGCCTTAGAACATGATATTAAAGCTGCACTCTACTCACAAGCGAGTCAAGGTTCGTCCACTTGAAGTTCTGGAGGAAAACGGCTCAGTTCGAGAAGTACATAGTTATGATCCTCCATGCAACATTATTTCTGGAATATTTTCAGATGAGAATATTGCTGAAGGTAGCAGCAGTGCAGGCAGACGAAATAGGAAACCCCAAATGTCAGAGTTAGAACGGCTGTGGAGGTTACAGGCCTATGATTATGAAAAACGCTTTTGTGGTCATTGTAATACCACTACTGATATTAAAGAAGCGAATTTTTTTGGGAGGTAGCATTAATGGTTCTTGTTAACTTAATTTAAAGTTGTACTTAATGTGAATTAAAATGTAATCTATATTTCTAGCAACAGTCAATACATTGTAGCTGGTTCAGATGATGGATCCTTTTTTGTGTGGGACAAATCGACTACAAACTTAGTTCGTGTATTAAAGGGCGATGACGCAATTGTTAATTGTTTGCAACCACATGCCAGTTACTGCCTTTTGGCAACTAGTGGTATTGATCCAGTAGTTCGACTTTGGAGTCCTAGGCCACAGGTAAAACATTAATAACTGCAGGCATGGAGTATACTAATGTAATGTCCTATTACACAACATGCAACATTATGTTATTTATTTAAAATGTTCTATGTAGGATGGTCGTACTGATGAACGAGAGGTTACCAATTCAGATGACGCTGCTCTTGCTAATCAAAAACGAATGAATGCAGATCCTCTTGAGGCTGTGTTAATGAACCTTGGCTACCGAATACGTAGTGTCTTTGAAGCAGAAGATGATAGTGAAGGTCCAGAAGCACCTGAAGTTCAATGTAGGCCCAGTTAGTCTTTTTTTGTTAAGCCATATTCCCTCTTATTCTTCTATTTTACTTCTGCCTTATTCCTGGCAGCTGTATCTTATGATTTCCGTAGGAGTGATAAAGAATTTACATGTAACAAGAAATAATAATGCAACAACTTTAATAGTGCCATGGAAGGTAGGTGCAGTGACATAAGAAACTTGGTTCAATGCAGAGATTTTATGAAAATAATTCATTAAGTTTAGTTTCAAACAAGAAATGTATCAACGTTATTTTCTGTGCAAATGTAAATATTATGCCTACCACTTGTAACGTGCAGATGCATTAAAGCCATTAAGGCTTGTGTAATAGTTGGGTTCCTTGCTGTATAATTTTATACCGATATCTCATACTGATTAGACCCTTTTCTTTGGGAAATTACAAATTAACCATTTTGAAACTTCATTAGAAAATGAAATTTTATTCTTAAGTTGCCAATATAAAATTCTGTGAACGTTTGTGGCTGTATAGTTGACATTAGGATAAAAGTATTTTGAAAGCAGTTCAAGTGCAGGCTACTTGGCTGTTTTAATAGCTTCTTATTAAACGGATAGTGTACCAGCAAATGCAGTCTAAGTATCGTCTTAATATAATTCCATTGCATGTCGTTTGACTAACTAATGAACGCATGTGCTGTTCATACTTCTGTGGAGTACCCTTGGCTGACTTACTCTATGCAGAGCAACATTTAACATCTCTATTTTAACTTTGTATAATGACTATAACCAGCCTGTAGTAGTAGATCAGATTGAATCTCCAATGAATAACTTGATATTACAAAGTAATCTCAGAGTTATTGCTATCAAGATTGATCGCCATTTTGGGAGATGCCAAAATTACACATTTAGCATTTAATTACACTTTTATGCAACAAAACGGTTCTTTTACAATGTCTTTCTTGACCTTACTGTACACATTACTTTTATAATACAAATTGACATGACTTTTGAGAAAAAGAAATTCTCTTCGTTTGCATGGCCTTCGTTTTATGTAGAAAATTCGAACTGTTATTGTTTAATAAACAAAAAGAAAATCCGCTGCACAGGTTACAACGTGAATATGAATTCATGCAATATTAAATAAACCTTCGTGCTGATTTGACTTGAAATTTGCACATCAATCTTCAGACATTCTCTGCTTCTTTGCATCCTGATTTTCCTTTGATCTCTCAGCTGAAGCCAATTTCTTTCGTTTTAGATTTCTTAATTTCATATCTAATTTCTTTTGAGCAGGTGACTTTTTCAGTCCTTTAAGTTTACGAGTTTGTAGTCGTCGTAAATCTTGTCGTTGCATATGAACACGTCCCAATTTATGACCCAGCTTTGTTGTGGATATATTTTTAACTGTCTTCTTCTGAAATTGACAAAAATATTTATAGTAATCGAACTGCTATAGTGGGACTTTTATAATGACTTTAAATACCAGTAATTCCTTTGGTTTTCTAGTGGCCCTTTTATATAGGTCGTCAGATGCCAATTTGTTCCTTCTCAACACAAAAGTCACTCGCGGACCAATTTCTTGTAACTCAATACGTGGAATTTTTGTTCCAGATTTCTTCATTAGTATTCTTTTAATAAATGAGTAAATTTAATTAATGTTAAAAGTATGTTTAAAAATACCTCTGACCCTGGCAGCACAAATTATTACTTATGGCTTCTAAATTCAACTTTTCCATCCACTGCTACAAAAAGTAATACGTGCTCCAAACCTTCTAAACGCACTGCATTGGCAGTAGGACCTCGAAAAAAATCTATAAAATTGACAATTTAGATAAATACATGCCCCTATACGATTAAAACATGCTATATTATTAAAGTTCTTATACCAATTAACAAATTTTTCAATCTTGTATATTCGAATTCGTGTTCAAACGGTTCACCGACGAACAACAGAAGTGGCTTGGTCCCAGTCGGAATTTTGGGAGTCTAAGAAGGTTAAATGATGAATAACGAAGTGAAAATATCACTAAATTTATCGAAATATGAACCTTAAATTCTTGCAGCCCAATGTATTTGTCTATGCCAAGTTCAATCATATCCAGAACGTGGTAGTCAAACATACGCCCTATAGGAGATGTACATAATTGTAAAAACAAATACAATTCGTGGAAAAAATGAAATTTTACAAACGTGTCTGACCTAAAGTGAGACTATGCGGTCTTTTTTTATTATGACATCCAAACATGAAAAGTGATGCGTCATGTTTCTTTGCAAATAACTCTAACTTGTTAACGTCTTCAAATGGTCGAAAATCATTTTTTCTAATATTATCAAAATAAAATTTTTGTGCTTCGTATGCATATATAGATACCATTATATATCACATTTCGGTAAATGTAGTCGTATTTACCTTCCAAAGGATATCTCATGTGGTTTCTTTAAGGCAGCCTGCAGAAGATGGATGTATTTATAACATATGCCTAGTTCCCTTAAACTTTTAAATTCAAAAGTTTGTAATCGATTCTTTCACTGACCATGTCCTTCATGCATTTACACAGCAAATCACTAATTCTGGGTCCTTTGATAAACATTGCTTGTTTGACATTTTCTTCAACAAGTGGTTCTCGTTTTATGAGGGCACGTTTCCCTCTTCTTGTGGTAGGCTTCCTACATATTTAAAAACATGTCAAATAGATAAATTCGATGTTTTACAGCTACGAACACCAGCAGTATGCAGCATGAAGACTGCATTCATTACAACGCTTAATTACAGTATGCAAGGCCTACATTTGACCACGTGTGCCGCATATTACCTGTCAACAAGTACGGTATGTATAATTTCTTTAAATCTCATAGATAAGAATAATTACTTACACGACACGTTGGAGATGTGGCATTTCTCATCAAGTGTGTAGCTCGCGTAATAACAAAAAGCAAATAAAAAGTTTCAGATGAACGCTGTCCAACTTTGGCGAACTGGTGGGTGCCTGTTATTGCAGTGAGAGGTCGCTCCAGTAGTTTGGATAGAATTCATGGATTTAAAGGATGGCAGATGTCCTGGCTGAGCTAGAGCATTCTGCTGAAATTGTTTTGGTAATTTTTTTCCTCTATTTATTGATATTTTCTTATTCTATAATACTAGAAAGGGCTTTTGTCAATTCCACTTATACAACCCGCTTATTTACAAAGTTGCACAGGTTGAGAGTAAGCCTAGGTGTTGAAAACGAATTTGTTATGGTTTTGAATGGCGAACTTTTTATTCAGCAATAAATTAAATTGAATTGCTTCAACTTTATGTATTTGTTACTCATAGTCTCCGTCAAATTTGGTTACTGTCGAGAGGAGACGGGCCGCCGAAGAGGTTTTTTTGAAGTTTAGAAAGACGAAGTCGCCATACGTCCTCTGCAAGCACATACTTGGTACGTATATTTTGTCGAGAAGTATACTTTTCCACTAGTGTAATACCCGCCATTATCGTAGTTGACATTGAATTCAAAAAAGAGATTGACGATCGGACACCTGTTTTGGTTGCAGTATCCAGATATAATTTCTGATTTCTTCAATTAAATACTTATAATTTCATTCATAAACCCTTAATCAGTTATACGAGATATATATATACATTACATGTATGTACGATATTCAGTAATCCCCACAGAGTACTTAATTTCAATTTTAAATATTTTGATAGCTTAAGTGATTTACGAGAATTTGTTTTTTTTTTACGCAGAAACTACTAAAGTTGACTACGTTTTGTATCAGACGTCCGTATTATTGAAAGACGCAATCATTCGAGAATGGCCTTTGCTCGAGAAATCAGATGTCAATGCATTGAAGTCTTACTTACTTCATTACATTTTAGAAAGCACAAGGTATCCTAAGGTTACTAACAAAGACTACTAGTTGTAAATAATCCGACACTATTTAATACAACATTAAATTCATCAGTTTGCAGCCGTACGTTCGAGAACAAATGCTTCAAGTTATTGCCATTATTGTAAAACGAGGAGGAGTGGAAGGCTCATTGAGTTCGAGAGAAGAGATTCTAGCTGAAGTTTCGAGGCTGATTAGTAGTGGCAATATGTCGTTGGTCTGTGTGTGGTTTCTGTATATTTGTGACATACGTAGGCTTTGGTTCGAGAATTCATCAAAATATCTTCCTTCGTGTTGATGTGTTGATTTATCTGTTTAGCAAACCGTGGGTTGCTCGATTCTCAGTTGTATTCTTAATGAATATGCCAGTACAATTCGTTCAAGTGATGTTGGATTAACCTGGGAAACACATTTTCAAGCTAAAAAGGAGTTTGAAGTAGTTTTTTGTTTGCATTTAATAATCGTAAATTGAGATCCTATTCATTAATGCTGTCTTTATCTTGTTTATAGGCAACAGATTTAAAAAGAATTTTTCAGTTTTGTATACAAATTTTATGTGAGATGGAAAGATCGTCAGTTTCAAGAGAGTTATTAGCTTTATTAAACCGTTTTCTTTGTATTGCTGAACAAATTTTAAGCTGGAATTTTATTTATAGTAACCATATCCTTTTATATTACTTAAATTATAGTTTTTAAAATGATATCTCTTCAAGAAACGCGCTGAAAATTATTTCTTAGCCAATTTCTCACTTCCTCGTAAAGTTGTTGGAGTGTTTGAAGCTGATCAGTCACCCTTTTTACGACCAGGTCCTACTTGGAGAGACACTATTTTAGACGAAAATGTGATTGAACTATTTTTTAAGGTACTGATTGAAGTAGCGAATTGTTGGAAAGTTATGTACTTGTCTTCATGCTGCATTAGTTCTGATTTTATCTGTATAGATTCATTGGAAAATTCGACAGCAGCCAGAGATAGCCCATCATTCATTAAATTGCCTAATTCAGTTGGCTTCATTACATGGTACCATTTTTTCCAATATCGAAGCAAGAATTCAATACTTAACGTGCTTCCTTCAAGGCCTTATGAAGTTACTGATATCGTACGTCAGACCATGGTACATTTTCTGTTTATTACCGGGAATCGTTTAATTACGTTGTCGTTATGTTTTAAACAGAAACGTGGTAGAGCATGAGGTAGTAGGCCTTGCAAATGTCATCAGCAAGCTGGTTTTATTTTTTCCTTCATCCGTTATGCTACAGCTTCCAAGCGATCTCTTGAATTCCTTTTTTGAGCAGTTTACTTCATTCACTTGTCGATGTGCTCAGGCTGCTGCACAGGAGGAAACTGTATGTAAAGTGGTCGATTGTATAAATCCCATCCACGTGAAAATATATTTAGATATTGTGTATTTATAGTTACACAAAGATATACAAGTATACACAGAAGGATTTGAACGATTGTTAGACGCTTGGCTCTCTATTATACGAGATGGCCAAATAAGTCCAAATGAATACTGTAGCTTATCAGCAACCAGGGTATTTAATACTTTCTTGCAGTGCCATTTAGCCCCTCCAGAAGGAACGCGATCCGACGTAAGACATAACGAAAGTCCTTTTAACGTTTACACACAATATGTTGACTTAGAAAAAACTTGCTATCAGGTGTTGGAAGATGAAAGTGAAGAGATTGATGAAACGGCTGAAGATGATAGGATACGCTATAAGGACCAGTTGACCATCATTGGTATGATTGGACGTCGTGCTTTAGAACCAAACATTTTAATTTTGATAAGGCTAGTAGAAAATTGTTAATTCGAAAGTTGTGTATTCCATGGCCTACATTTTAATTTTTTTATAATGAATTTGAGATGATGATTTTCATATTAGGTTGTTAGAAAGTCGTGCTGACACCCTTCAAGAACGTCTTCAAGAGATTCATCAAACTTTGGGACCAAATAGTGATTTCACTATAGCTGCGAAAATGTTGTCGAATTTATATGAGGATATCCACTGGCTTGTCCTACTTACTGGTGAAGTACTCAATATTTTCGTTTTGTATGAATGTTAATACAAATCACTAATTTAACAACTTTAACTGTGTTTAGGCCACATACTGGCTTTGGATAATGACGGAGAAACGACTCTTATTCCTTCTGAAATTATGCAGTATTCCATTAAACAGGCGCCAGTGGTTGATATTGACGTCACTTTAAAGATTTTAGTTTCACCTAATGTGCGTGCATTGAACATTCCCAGTTGTGATCAAAGTGCAGATCATATCGTTCGGTAAGCAATATAATACTTAGTCTCACATCTTTGTGCATTTTAAATGACATCTTTATTCTTTCGCTGGTCCAGGTTAATTGCCGTAATCTTTAGACTTTGTGAAATAGAGAAACGAGCAGTTAATAACTATCTTATTCATGTCTTGAGTCCTGAAGTTGGTCGTACGTGTATGTGGTTTTTAAGTCACTGGGCTCTCTCATACTTACTTCCCAATGAAACGTATTATACAGAAGTAAGTCTGAAGCATGATATTTTACACTTTCACTTGTTATAGAATCTAATTTCAGAATTTCTTTTATTGTGGTCACCGAGCAGATGAGTAAAGCATTAATAGCAGCATTTGGGCACGATTCACAAGCTGGAAATTGGACTGTAGGATTTTTGCTGGATAAAATCAATTCAAATCTGGCAGCCTGGAAATCTGAACCGTTGCTTATTGAAGCCACCATTCAGTTACTGGTTGCTTTAGTAGAGAGTAGAGAAAGGTTAAGAGGCATTTAACTGCATTTTTGTTTTCTCTTCAACTGTGTCATTTTAACTACTTTTGTAGATGTGTTTCAATGCTTAAATGTGACGGCCTGTGGACCATATTAAGACAACAAGCTATTACTAACCTTGCCTTGCTACCAATAACTGCAAAGAGGAATTTACTTAAAGCGTTGGTACTCGCGTGCTCAGCTACGCCTGATTCAACAAGTAGTGAATCATTGCTGTTGGAGGTTATTCATAGTGTCTTCTATTCAAGCAAAGTTGAATGTCATAGAATTAATGCCGCGTTATGTGCACTAGGTGTTGAAGCCACTACAAGATCGTATGAAGGCATTGGTTTGTAATGAGAACTTCAGCCGGTTGTATCACGAAGAAAGCATAAAGGACGATATGATACATTTATTAGGGTCTTTCACGGGTAATGAATTTTTTTTAAGTAAATGAAGTCTTAAGTGGTTTATTCGTCCTGAACAACCGTTATTAGATTTCCTTGTCTTATTTAGGTGTTGCCCAAGGCTGTGATATGACAAATTCTCAAATAATGTTTACTTACCTTTTTCCTATTCTGAGTGAAAGTGTTGTTCTCTTACACGTCTATCATAATTATCAAGATGTAGTCGAATTGATACTGGAATTTTACTGTGAAACCACGAAACGATTGTTGAGTTTTCTTCCACAGGTATGTATTAAAAAAGTTACATGATGTATGTTGAATGAATTACATGGAGTGTAATCAAATACTTTTTTTTTGTTTGAAGGTGGATTCTCAAAATTTATACTCTTGTTGCCTTTCAATGATACAGACGTATGCGAAATACAATATAGGTGACTGAAGACTGTTAATAGTAAGATTTTATGCCATGTCAATGTTGTCAATATTCATATTAATTTTTTTGTTAGGAAGGCATAGTCGTGAGGCTTCAGCTGAAGAAGACCAGTACAGGGATATTCTTTTGCTGATGGAGCTATTAACTAATTTATTATCCAAAGATTTTATAGATTTTAGTCCATGTGGTAATTTTTATATGCTTTCATTTGATCCTTCTCCTACCCTAATAATTCTAAACTTCATTTCCAGTATTTATGTTAATAATTATGCTATTTGAGATTACTTATATGTCATCGTTTTAAATTTTAGATTTTCCTGAAGGCAATTCAGTATCAGCAGCAGACATTGCATTATTAGGTCTTAACATTATTATGCCAATAATGAATGCAGAGCTTTTGAAGTTCCCACGCCTCTGTCTACAGTATTTTAAGATGATCACATTTGTTTGTGAAATCTATCCTGAAAAGATATGCCATTTACCAGAATCTCTTCTTAGAAATTTAATAGGGTCTATTGAATTGGCTTTCAATAAGTATCCTTAATCTTTGGTTTTTTGATATTATTTTTCACTTGCTTGCGTTTTGCGCGTTTATGTGTTCTTATACGAAATTGGAAATTCCTGAATTTAGTTAAAGCTTTGGAACAGAAGTCGTATCTTTGTGTTTAGACTTCATAACGGTACTAGCAACATATATGGTTAAGACCAAACAGCAAGAAACTGTGGCTTACCAATTGGTGAAACCTTTTCTGAAGGTACGACTTTTTTTTTATAAATATCACCATAGCATATCATTGCAGTTAGAATTATACAGCATTCTTTTAGATCATTTTTGATATGGTGCTTTTTCAAACAACTGATTTTGATATCACCATCACTGCGAGTGGCACCCTATTTGCTCTAATTTGCTGTTATCAGGTAATGTCATTGTCGATTAACTATTATATTTCTAAATGTTCTGTAACTTAGTCTGCTAAAATACCCCAAAATGAATTTGAGATGTTCAGTTTTTAGCAGAATTCATTATGGAAGATTTATTAATTAATTCTAAATATGACGATTCATGCATTTTTTTAACTACTGCACCTAAATGGTTTATTTTTAAGGATTACTACCACGAGTTAATGCAAGTTCTGTTAGCCAGTCAGATGGATCCCGTTTTTCATCAACGCTTGTTCACTGCATTTAATGGGCTCCTGTCCAACATTTCTTTTGTTGAAGACAGACCAAATCGGCTTAAGTTTCGTGAAAACTTCGAAAAATTTATTGTCGAAGTACGTGGCTTTTTGTGTGTTAAATGAAAGGTATGAATGGCTTTTGTTTTACAAATACTGATTTCCAAGTTTGGGAATTATGTTTCAATTCTAAGTTCCCCCGTACTCGAAGGACGCCATTTTTTTGTGTATGTAAAGAGATGTTTCCAGACGGAAATACATGTTTTCCATGCTGAAGTTTGCCTTATTTTCTGTGATTATTATTTTCTTCATTTTAATTGCTGAAATGAAATTGTGCAATGTTTCATATTGCTTTACTTTTCCATCGTTGTCATCACACTTATTTTTTATACGGCATAATAATAAGTTTCTTGTTTAATTTACATTTGTTATAAAATATTCGGTGTTATTGTTGGAGTTACCATTTACAGCTATAGATGGCCATATTGATCCAAAAGGAGCAAACATCTCCAAGCTTATTTCTTAATTTCATCATCCATTAAATGTGTAATTTAAAGTATTTTGGATCTTCAGGATTTTTGACAACTTGACGTTAAACTGTTAGTGTTTTGTAATAATTTAGAGCCGTCATTGCTTGAAAAAATTTCAAATAAACTGTTTACGGGTCTTAGAATTAGTGTATTTTAAATAATAATTTACACTTATTAACGTTAGTGTCAAAGTTAAATTTATTAAAGTTAAATGCATGGGTAAACAACATGAAGGTATCTACCAACTGTGAGAGGAGGGTAAACAGGATATCAAAGAAGATAGGCATAACACTGCACCCCAGGAAGGGAAAGGAGGGGGCCACAACACTGCAAAGACTAGTACAGGACAAAGTTAAGGAATGGGTGTTAGGGCGGTGGCGACAGAGTATGGAGGGAAGAACGGCAAAGAAAACGTTGAGGGTGTATGGGAACAAGCTTAACATAGAGAGGGAGGGATGACAATACATGCAGCCAAGTTGCGTTGGACACCCCAGTTCTCGTGAGATCACTGAAGTTAAGCAGCGCAAGCCCTCGTTAGTACCAACAAGGGTGGTTGGTAAAGAACGTTGGGTGCTGAAAGTTTCCCCTCTCGTATGTCCTATACACCTGCCTCATAATTTCCCGCGAGCAGCCTCCTAAGGTTTCGTCCTGTTATGGCTACTTGGCTTACTCCCCAACCCATGAAATAAATCCAGCAAATACATGGGAGAGCTCACTTCTGTTTCGGGCAAGAGCTGGGTCACTGGAGACGAAACAGTTGATGGCAAAGATCACAGGTGGCGAGGAGGGCTGTGGATTATGTGGGGACCAAGTGGAGGATGTCAGGCATGTGATACTGGCTTGTCCAGCGCTGAATCACTGCAGGAGGGGTTGGGGAACCCCCACCTTGGAAGAGGTTCAGAGATGCGGATGTAGGCATATGGGTCTAGCATGAATTAGTATTAGTTGCTGGAGTAGTATTGTCACTAAATTGTGTTAAAATGAAGCCCTAGTTCAGTGGTGGCGAACCTTTTTTTTGAAGACGGGTCACAATAACACGAAAAAAACTAGAAAGTTGTCCGCGGGTCAGGTGCAAGCACTATTTAATTTTATGAATAAAAAAATTATTATTAATAATGAATAAATTAGTTTATTAAAGTAGCAAATAGTGAACATCATCATAATACCCTTATCCCGTCTGTGGCAAGGTCGGGTATGTAGGTTCTAGCCCACCAGGTTCCCGTCCACCCCACACACTATGAAACGATAAACTAGATATGATTCGCGTTCGGGTCACTTAAAATTGTGTGGTGGGTCACAGGTTCGCCACCACTGCCCTAGTTTGTAAAAAAAAATATGTGAGCACTGGATGGTATTTGTAGGATTGCCCTCATCTCACTTTCCGTTTGCAGTGTTGCCATCTAGTGAAGTCTAGACGAAGTACATACATGACCATGGTCTAACGATGAAGCCGGTAGGTTCTTACGTTTGAATTCAACCAATCAAGTGTTGCAACCTAAAAGGGTCTTCACTTATTATGGGCTATCCTCTCGCGAAGTCGGCCATGTTTTTAGCATTACAATTGTATGTTGTTTCTTCGTTTTTTGAATGGCTTTGTAAACAATTAAATGCTACTAAATGTAATTCCAATTAGTAATTTAAAAATTTAAGCCATAAGTCAAGAAAATGGAGGCGGTAACTGCGTTCAACAATGAGGTAAGGAACTTAGACGGGCTCGTACGTTATATGCCTCTCTATTTTTATTGCAAAGAATCAAGGTTAGGCCTAATATTTTATTTACTTGAGTAAAAAAAGTTTTGAGCCTCTCTAGAATGTGATGTCAAAGTAAAGGATGATATACATTTATTCAACTACCTACTAATCACCCAACAACATGGTCTTAATGCATTGTAATACATTTCTTGATAAATTTTATGGTAGTGCTGCATCTTTAGCGGCGTGAAATTTTTTGTTTCGCGCCATCATGCTTTCGTCTTAGATGTTTCAACTTAACATTATCAAGATGTAATTTAAATTTTATCCAGCGGTGATTATTTCTTTATATGACATGTAATTAAAGTTTTTCTTACCTGGATGAAAATTGTGGTTTAGTGACTATATGTTCGAAATAGTTAAGGTTCATATCGTACTCAACTCCTTCACTGTTGTTTATTTAGTATATGCTTTTAATAGAAACATAATCACATTAGCATCGTTGGAATCGCAATATTGACTTATGTTTATTGAGTTACATCACTGTATATAGTTTTAAAAATACTGGCGAATTTAAAATATTTTTAGCTGTCATCTCTTTACGAGTGCAAGCCTCCTGTTTCGAAAGCTAAAATGACATCAGTCACGAAAGCTGCCATCAAAGCTGTGAAGTTTTATAAGCATGTTGTGCAAAGTGTAGAAAAGTTCATTCAGAAGGTATATGTCTGTCATAATTTTATTGTTTCAAAGTTATTTCCATTATTCTAATTATACCTTGTATATGTTTTTAAATTAGTGTCGTTCAGAATATAAGGTACCAGGATTGTACGTCATTGATTCGATTGTTCGCCAGTCTAGACATCAATTTGGACCCGATAAAGACGTCTTTGCGGCAAGATTTGCACGTAATTTTAATTCAACTTTTCAACATTTGTTCAAATGTCCAACAGAAGAAAAAGTAAGTAATTATGAAATTGTTAAGGCATTTTCTATAATTAGGTTTAAATATGGGATTTGGTTTGATTACTTTCAGAGCAAAATTGTTCGAGTGTTAAATCTTTGGCAGAAAAATGCTGTTTTTATGGCGGACGTGATCCAACCATTGCTAGATATGGCAAACCCAAACCATGTTATTCATCAGCAAACTCCACCGTCATCTTTAGGGACACCTACCATGCAGATTAAGAAACAGGATGGGTCAGGGTGGAGTGGTTGGGTAAATGATAATTCAAATAACCAAATGGACAATGATTTGGCCCTTAAAACTGTTACACAACTCTTGCAACAGTCCCAGCAGGTAAGCGATCTATATATATATATGTGTGTGTGTGTATATATATATATATATATATATATGTTAAAGCACCTGTATTTGAATCGTGAAAATTGCTTTGCCTGTCGCAGGTGACACCGTCGAGCGTTTTGCAACCAAATAATCAAAATGCCTTAAATCAGACTATTATGGACAACGCTCCCCTTTTATTACAACTTCAGCAGTTGTTAGTACAGTTTCAGCAAACGCAATCCAAGCCTGCTGAACAGGACACTACTGTTAAATTTAATAAGGTATTATGTGTTATTGATTTATTTTATCAGTCTAATGTTCCTTCTTAGGATTAAAAAAAATAATTAAAACACCAGCATTAATATAATTTAATTTGTCATTAGAAACTTTTGGATTTCGACTATAGTGACGATGATGAAGAAGAAGACGAAAAGAAAGAGGAACCTCCAGTGCAAGTGGAAGACAATAGTACCACTATGGTTCTCAGGTAGGCGTACATTGAGGCCAGTTACATTGTTTTTGTTTAATGCTTTGACAAAATCTTCAAATTATGATACCTCTATAAAAATTATGTTTAGTATGGCCCAAAACTTGTTGAGCAATCCAGATTTATTACGTCAAATACAGCAAATGCAGCAAGCCATACAGCAGACAGAAGTTCTGAAAACTGAACTTAGCTTGCAAGAGCAGTTGACAAAACAGAGAATATGGGCAGCTGAAGATTTTGTTCAACCACTGAGTTCACAGGTTTGTATCGGGCACCAAAGTATGCCGTCGCACTATTTGAAGTTCTGGTGCGTGTTATTGCTATTATTGCCATTTGCTGCTTTTCTAGCCTGCGTCATTTCAGACTCCACCATCACATCAACCACTGGGACATCTTCAATATGACATTCCTGCTTATGCTCCTTCTTCCATTCCGGTGCCCCCAGCAGTAATTCAGCAGCCACCTGCTAATTCTATACCGTGTGAGCCCAGTCTGCCATCCGCTCCTCCAGGATTCATGCCAATTCCATTGGCCAGCCAACCTCCTGCACTTACATCAGATACATTCACCATTGACATAGAAGATTCACCACTTCAGGAGATTGTTCATGAACAAGAAGAAGTAGCACCTGAAAGGGAGAAAGAAGAACACGATCGTGATGATCGAGAGAGAGAAGAACGATTAAGGTCACCTATTAGGCGACGAGAACGATCAAGGTCTCGTTCAGTTTCCAGGTAGTTGAAGATGTGATGAAATTAAATTTTATCTACGTCTAATGCAAATTTGTTAAGTTTTGAAATTTATTTTTCCAGGTCTAGGAGGCGTGGAGGACGTCGCAGTCGAACTCGATCTAGATCACCACGTCGCAGCAATAGGAGATCCCGGTCTCGCTCGGGCTCCAGGTCAAGGTCTCGACATAAGAGAGATCGCCGTTCGCGTTCACGTGAGCGGGAACGAGAGCGCGAGAAGGAAAGGGAAAAAGAGAAAGAACGCAAAAAACGGGGCCTACCTCCTCTCAAAAGAGATCATCTTACTGGTGAGCATTCATGTATTTTGGTGTTAAGCTGACCCAAGATCTACCAATAACAGCTTGTTTTTTCTTTAGTTTGTAGTACTACTCTTTGGTTGGGTCATGTCTCGAAACTGGTTTCTGAAGAAGACCTAGCTGATACGTTTGGAGAATTTGGAGATATTGTGGCCATTGATGTAGGGGCATTGTAAATAAATTTCAACGTCTTCTGAGAGATAGAAGTAATGATCCTCGTCTTTTCTTCCTAGTTGATACCTCCTAGAGGCTGTGCTTTCGTTTGCATGAACAGGAGACAGGATGCTTTTAGAGCTTTACAGAAGCTTAAAAATTTAAAGCTTCAAGGAAAGACAATAACAGTAAGTTAATCATATATGTCCATCAGGTAACAAAGTTAATCGATATCAGTAATGTGAATGTGGTTTCATTGTCTGTAGATGGCTTGGGCGCCTGGGAAAGGAGTCAAAGGAAAAGATTATAAAGACTACTGGGATGCTGATCTAGGAGTATCATATATTCCTAATGACAGAATTCCTGATGATGCTGACTTAGATGCCCTTGAGGAAGGTGGAATGATTGATGAGGACTCAATGCCCGAGAGATTAAAAGAACTTCAAAAAGAAAGAGAAAAGGAAAAGTTAAAGGTGGCCAAAGAAATGGAACAGATGCAAGAAACGAAGATTGACGAGAAAGACGTTACATCAGCTTCTTCTGATACTGTTACTACCATCTCAGATGGCAAAACACCAGTTCAAACTGGAGCTACTGCTGGACCACCAGCTCTTTCGTTGATGCCTTCAATGGTTCAACCTCAGTTCAGTATGCCCGTTCCAGGTTGGTATAGAATATGACGCACAGTGGAAAATATGCACACATCAGTGTATTTTACACGTGATAATTTTAAAATTAACGTAGTTCCTGGACAACCAATGACAATGATGCCATTACCTGTTGGCGTTCCACCTCCTGGTCCAATGATGATGGTTCCTCCAGGTAATCCTCCAATGATGGGCCAACCAATGTCTATAATGGGGGCTATTCCACAAGGCACTTTACCTGTTGGTACTCAACCATTTACAATCTCTGCACATACAGGTATTTAAAATTTATATATTAACTCTGTCTTTTATATTATGAGTAGCAGTGTTATGATATTAATCTCACCGTTTTTCAAATCATCAGACGCTTCAATGGGCCAGGCTGTTCCTGGTTCTCAATCTACCAGAATGGATTCTTTGGTCACAAATTTACCATCCTCTGCTCCATCTGTTATGAATGCTAATGTGAATGATGGAACTACAGCTGATCGATTGTCTGATGATGGAACACCGATGCAAGAGTCCCAAGGGGGTTCTCCTGAAGACATGGAGACATCAGCAACAGATTCTGCTTCTGCTTCCCAGACAGAAACTTCTGGAACTCCTATGGTTTCAAATGATGGCATTAATGTTCAAGCAGCCGATAGAGTAACTTTAGAAATCCCAAGTCCCATTGCTGTAGGTCTGCATAGTGGTATCCCTCTTCCTCCTGGAAATGGTCCATCACAACAAAGTGGGTTTGGTACTGATATTCCAGCACATTCAGAGGATAAGGCTGACTCTTCTGTTACGGTGGCTACGTCATCTACTGTTAACGTTGTAATGTCAAGTGACACATCTAGTATGACAACAGGAGTTGCGACTGTCACGGCTGGTAACCCTGCAATGATGCTTGGACCTATAGTGGCACCAGTCAATACTGGAATACCCCCGCCCTGTCTACCTGGGCCAATGGGGTATGGTATGCAACCTCCATTCCGACCACCTCCATTTAACCCCATTATGCCTCCTCCTCCAATGTTTAGACCAGGTTTTGGCATGATGAGGCCTTCCTTAATGATGAGTGAGACTGGTCAGCAAATGCATGATCAGGCATCGTGTTTAAGACCAGTAATGGCACCTTGGGTTGGCAATCAAGGACCAATGGTGCAAGAAACTCCAAAAGATATTGACATGCGGGCTTCAGACAAAATTGGAACTGGAATTAATGCATACAGTAACAGCAATTCAAGACCCTCTTCTAACCTTGGATCTTTTGCTGGTGGGGGCTCCAGCAATGTCCATATGCTGAATTCTCAAGGACAAGGACCTCAACATAGACCAGATCATCCGATGATAGGTAGGACTGAGGCTGAGGATCACAAAGGCTTGATGCTTCAGAGGTCGCAGGAATTACGAGATAGTCCTCGTGGTAACTCTACTAATAGAAACATTGGTCTGCTAGATCACCAACCTCCCTTAACTGGTGGAAGTGACCGATCGAGATTACAAAGACTCGGCGATACGGATACCATTGGAAATTCCTTGCGTCAACAGCAACAGAGCCCTGGGAGCAGTACGTCTGATGATTCTCACCGCCAGGCGAATTCTTCAGCGTTTTTAGGATTAAATGATGATGCAGTTGCCATCAGGAGGGCGGCACCGCGTGGTGGTAGTGATAGCCTTGCACTTCACAGGCAGATGGGTCCAGGATCTGAAGACAGTCACGGGCTGCTACGAAAGCCAGGATCAGGAGCGGACGATTCTAGCATTGGTACACTTAGAAAGGGCGATGATAGCTTTGGAACGCACAGACAGTCAGGGTCGGGAGGACATTCTGACTTACCATCTCTTACTGATACAAAGATTCGACCCTTGATGTTTCAAGGGCAAGGTAATGTTTTTCGCATTTTGTATTTCAGCATTAACCGCAGTTTACGAAGCATCATGTTTTTTTTCACGTTTCTATAGGGGTACCACCGTCGTTATTAATGAGTCGGTTCCCAGGTCCTAGGATGGGTGTTCCACCCGGAATGGCCGCAAGACCACAATTCAGTCGTTTCACTGGCCCACCAGGGGGCATGCATCGCTTGGAAAGACCTCCATTCCGTGGCATGCGACCTAGCGGACTTCATTCTGGGTCAGGTCCTGGTCCTGGGTTCCCAGGCCCCACCCGTGGGCGATTTGGTGATCGTCCTCCTAGTCGTTTGGGAGCTTTGGGAGAAGGGGAGCAACTGGATCGACAAGCTGGACAAATGGAGAGACAACATTCAATGTTGCGGCCTGATTACCTTCAAGATAGGACTTTCCGAGATTTTCCAGATCGATTTGATGATCGTGAGGAAAGGTTCTCAAGACGGGAATTTAATGGTGATCATCGTTTCTTTGAGGGATCACCTTCGTGGAAGAAAGGACATCCTCTTCACGATGACTTTAGAGAACGTGGAAATATGGAACCTACTCCTTGGCGCAGTCGTGGTGAAAATGTTCGTGACTTCGACAACGACTTCGTCGACTCAAGAGAAAGGTTTGGTAGGGATCGACACGATAGGGATTGGAACAGACCTCGTGATATGCAGGACACTCCACGGGACTTCCGTCATGAAGAATGGAATAGGCTAGCTGCCCGAGAGTTTGATCGTGAGCGAGATAGGGATCGAGATCGCGATAGGGAAAGAAATCGGGATCGAGACCGTGGTGACAGAGATCGAGAGAGAGACAGGGATCGGAATAGAGGAAGTGACCGTGATAGGGATAGAGGTGATCGAGAACGCAGTCGCGAAGACAGGAGTTCACGGATGGCTGGAGGACGGAAAGCGTATTGGGGTGAACAGAGCCGTACCGATAAAAATGCAGCGGTTCCAGATACAAGTGTTAACACTGCATCACCTTCAGTTGTCAGTGCCACAGGCAATGGTAATGATGTGGAAGCTAACAAAAATTCCGTTGAAATGATGAATAGTGCCACAGAAGATATCCCGTTACCAAATGATAGCACTACAGAAGGTGGAGATGCTAAACCAATTGAATCTTTGACGGATTCTGTCGCTGAAGATATTAAATCGACACTCCAGAATGGGGAAGAAGGAGAGACAGTTGTTCCAGAGAGTGTAGCAGTGACAGAATGATTCTTCATGCTAGGGTTGACGGGAAAAAGTGCGTATTCCTTTTTATAGGGATAACCTCGTAAAGGACTATAATTGGTGATGCCGTGATGACTGCGTTTGTACTTCAACTCCTGTGACGTCATCATTTTTGTCTGGAATTGATGGTTGCGCATTCTTTTGTACCTGCTGCTACGAGGTTTTACTGCTCTTGTTTTTTTTTTCAACTTGTCTCATTTATGGCCCTAGTTACCTGAATTCTTTGCTACCAAAGTTCAGCAATTGAAGTGTTAATATCATCGTGGGCCTCGTCGTCTCTCATACAAAACTTTGTGCATACTTTCAGTGTTGTGTGGATGTGTAGATCATCCTGTGCGTTTGGATGTGTACGGATCCAGTATGAACAAAATGTGCTAAACTATTGGAAGGCATTGCTGGGACTTCAGTTTTGCAGCGCAAAACAGCCTCCATTCATTCGTGTTAGTTTGATAACTAACTAGAATATCTTGGGAATTTGAGATCTTTCCTGATATTTGCACGGTTCCGATGCAGCTGGTGTTATCCATTCCGCATGCCCATACACTTAAGAGGAAAAAAAGACAGTTTTTAAAAGTGAATGATTTTTTAAATCTTTCCCCCTCCCTCAACTGCCAGTTCCTTCGAATAAATTATTTTATAGTTGAACGAAAAGTTGGATTCTGGACATGCATGGTTGTACAACCCTACTATTCCATGTCTTGTGGACATTGGATTGCCAGATATGTTGATCTGGTTTACTGGGTTCAGAAGAGCAAAGGTGGTGGGTTTATGTTGAACGATTGATTGTGGGGTATTAGGGGCTCCTTGTTTTATTAGCCCAGTTATTGATGACGTTCGACCGATCAACACACGGTACTTAGGTCTGAGTGCATGTACGTACGTACACGAGCAAGGTAGGTTCATTTCGTCCGTCCAGAAATCCCCGTCGTGTCCACCACCGTGTCAGAAACTGAAAACATTTTTCGACTGTGGAATCTCTCCAGAAGTCACATTATTCCCGATTTGGAATGTTCGAATACCGCGAGATCGGAACGCTCGTGTTCTACGCTCTTCACAAGATGGATGGATGGACACACTCGTGCGCTGGCATTCAAATTGATTTGCTTTGCGCAAGGTACAGTGACTTTTTTCCTTCCCCTTCCTCCTACCATCTTTACTCATCCTGACCCATCAAGACATCACGCTTAAAGAAGTTTGCGATCAACAGAAAAAGAATAGTGATGCTTGGAACATTATTACTCGTTGGAAGAGGATATAATAGTTTTCAGTTGATCTTCGAAGAATCTGAATTAGAAGACGTTATGGAAAGAAGACCTGACCGAGATGTCATTTAATTGGTTTTATCATAATACCGGAGTATTTTATCACCTATTGAATGTTTGTCGATGATCTTTCGTGACTATTCTTCGAGGCTTTGCTGTCTTAATATCAACCGTCTTCTCTTAATTAGCACTTGCAACTTGGTGTCGCTAAACTCTGCAGAATACCATTTTTATGACAAATTTGGAAGAATATTGGCTTTCTTCGCTGCTCTAGGAATCAAGACAACAAATCCTCTTTCACTGAACTTACATGGCTTCATGGTTTTATGAGAATGTCGAAGGCAGTCGCAAACGTTTTATTCTCGTTTGGAGTAAGACTGATTGATGTGTAGATTTTAAGCTCATCATTTTCAATTGAATCTGTAACGATTACGAATTCTATTAACAGTTGTTGTGGCGGCGTATCGCAACTGCCTTCTAAAGTATTGGTCTTAAAATGGTGCTAAACATTTGTTAGGAGGAGTGAACCCAGACAATTGTTAGATGATGCCATGCCATTCAAGTGGGATAGATGTCCTCATTAAATGCATTTCAATCATAAAATCACATTTCAAAAGTTATTTTGTTCAGTTATACCATATATGTGTTTTAGTGAATTTTTTCCTTTTTTTTGCATTTTATTTACTGAATTTCAGAATATCACCATAATGTGATTTGTTAATTTGATGAACCGTAATTATTCAGGATATTTCTTATTTTGGACTGAACTGTCCTAGTCATCATAAATCATCTTAGTTTAAGATTTCTTTAATTTGCATTATATAGTAGATATGCAGTTGTATCAATGACTGATGGAATTTTTCATCAATTTTGCCATCGTGGAAGTTGCGTTGTCTGTGTAAGGTTTGCTGACGATGTAAGTCCTGTAATGAAATAATTTTCAAATTGTTCTTTGGTAAGGTATTAATCCTTGTAAATACTTTGCGTTTGAGGGAATGTGGTGATATCATACGACCCTTTATTAATTGAATTATATATACGGGATCTTTGTAATTAATCAATGATAGTATAGTGTGGAATTCACGTCGCATCTCTGGTTTTAATTTTATTATGTAAGCAATAAGTTTGGTGACATAGGGCCTATAGCACTCTTCTATAATTGATTCTGTTAAGTTCTGTATTGATCCCAAAGCCAAGAGTTGTGAATTTATGTTGGAACGCGATAAAACTATTAATGTATAGTTAAAATTTTAGACTTTTGACCTCAATGCATCCCATTATCTCTTATTATACGACACGTGTATATGTATAACAATAATTTTATGATCTTTAAACAATTGTAGGAGTCCTTGCGTTTTCATTCGTTTTCCTAAATCCATGTTGTGTGTATGCGTTAATTCATTTAAAGGGAAGTTTGAATGTACTATAATTTTCAAATCATTTCACCCAAACTGATTCATTTTCTATTTCCTGTAATGTCGGTTGAAGTTAAATGGTAATAAAACTTGTTCTGATATACCGTATTATTAGATTTGTGATCAAGGACTTCCATTAATGACATTTTGAAGGAGATAACATTATGCACGATGAAGATTAGTATCTAATGATGCTATCAAGTGAGGTGACACACGGTCATCTAATTAGTAATTATCTTGAGAAGGATAATCCGTGCATCTTTGCTAATTAAAGTTTTTTAAATTTGTCGCCATTTATTGGAATGTTATCACCGCTAGGGGCGCTATGGGGTTCTGATGAACCGCTAGATGTCGCGCACAAAAATGACGTTCAGTTTTATCTTTGGGTTTTTTGGCTTAAGAGTTTAGTGCGTTTCTGTGGATCGAGTTAAATTTCTTCTAGTTTTTTTTCTTGCAAGAAATTTCTTATAAAATTAACATGCCAGTTAAAGCTGTTTCTGTATTAGTTGGCGAGAGTGTTTCCGGCTCTATTCATTTCGTGCAGAATGTGAGTATCGTATTTTACTAACTTGAAAATGTGTATTTGCATCCGGCGATTTAGAACGTTCGCCAAATGGAACGTTTATTACAATAATGTAGTTGATTTTCAATTTGTATTTACTTGATACGTTAATATTATTACAACCTGGTGAGGTGTAGCGGGTATACTCTTGTTTCATTTACTAAATCTTAATTCGATTGACAGTCTTCATTGGGATTTATCACATAGCAATATACCGCAATATCCACCAGACATTTTAGAACTTTGGTAGCTTCTGAATCCCAAACTACAACCTGGGACGTAATAATAAACCACTTCGGAGAAAAACCATTTGAAAAGAAAGTTACAAAAAAAAAATTTAAAAAACAATGAAAAGCATAAATAAGAGAAGGAAGCGCTTCTTGTCACGCGTGTGTTCCTTGGAATTTGTAGTTTTGTTCAGACGGAAAATGCGCCAAACGAAAAATCTAAAGACTTACGTCCTTGATAAACTTCCTTCTTCTATTCACGTTTTAAATTCCATAGAGTAAATTTTATAGTAATTTTCAAATCCTGCTATCTAATTAATAATCGTAACACTAGAGGATGACACAGTTACAGTAACATAGACTCTTTGACTTATTATAGCAGTCAGTCATATAATTTATTTTGATAAGACATTTAAGCCTCGAAATTACTTAGTCAAGGTCAGTAAAGTTGCATCACGCGACTGTTATGTGATCAAAATGTTGATTTCAGGAGTTGGTCCAAAGCAAAGACATGTCTACTCGCCTTGACCAGACACATGTTGTGGTATCTATCCTTCCGGCAGTTCACAGCCTTAGCTATCAACTGTCTGGAAGTACTGCGGTTGAAAGACTGCAGTGCTTCATCAGGGTGGGTGAAGTAAATCTGTTCAAAAAAAATTTGTTTTTGCCCGGGGAATAGGTAATAAGTATCTGAACGTTCGGTAGATGGAGCTCTTGCCGTCGTCGCGTGAAAAGAATCGTACAGGGTGAAGAGAAAGATTTTCAAATGTTGCGGTGCAGATGAGTTTAAAAGATCTTGGCTCCATCGCGGAATTTGTTTTTTCCGCAGCCCACAGGACCATTGTTCAAAAGTTTGAAGAAACGAGTTCAATTGTGAACAAGTTTTTCCCAACAGAAAAGCACAACTTCCCAGAATGATCATTATTTCAGAGACTGAATGATCCAGGACTGATAGATTCAGTAGATTCGGATTCTGATAGTATCATTTAGCATCCTCGGAGGAACGAAGAAGGGATGGATAGGCAAATCTTGGTTGATTGGTCCGTTTCCCAAAAGTGAAGTACACTTACTCCATCTCCGTCTGGTATGCAGGCGGTTGGTCCATTTTTGGCGGGCTTTGTTCATTAGCTGCAATGCTTGCAGAGAAAACACTTGATCGATGGACTGCCATCTAGTTTGATGTTACTGTACCAGTATATCACCTTGCCTATGACCATCATTTTGAGGTAGGGTGCGCGGTCGGAGAAATTTGAACATGATTATGTTCAAAAATTTCGGACTGATAGGTGGTCCAAATGTTTAGTTTTACTGTATATTGAAAATTTTCCCAACGAACAGCAGACTGACTATAATAAGCATAGGGGTTGCAGCTTTGGTCGGCGACCGGCTGTGGAAAAACACAATCCGCTATATCAGTGGGCCAACTTTTGTGTACGAAAGATTTACTTTTTTTCTTAAAAATACGTCTCGATCGACTTGTTGCCATAGGGGTAGGCTAAGTGGGGAGGGGGAGGTTCGATACTGGATCCACCTCGGTCCAGCATCGAACCTAGAACCACTGACTCAGTTACCGAGCGTGCGACCCACTGCGCCACCAAGGTGGATCTTAAGTCAATACATCGCGAGCGATCGACCAAAATTGGCTTCGCGATCGACTTGTTGGCCACCCCTGCAATATGTTACTCTTGTGTCCATTCAGCAGGGGCGGATCTAGGAGCGGATCAAGGGGGGAGCACCCAAAGTGCGCCCAAAGCATTTAAAAATATTCAGAATCCCTTAGTATAATTCTAGCTATCAATTACAGTAGGTCCCCTACTGCCCCTTAGACATATCCCATCGTCATCTGTTGCACTGGCAGTAGAAAAATGGGGATAGCAATCCAAAATGCCTCACAGTTGCGCCCTATTGAGGCACTGAGGGGGGAGCAATTGCTGCCATTCAGAGGGACAAGATGGGTACCCGACCATGTCACAGGCGGTAAAAGGGTTAGGAATTGCATTGCACTGTATATTGAAAATATAAAAACTGAACCTCTTTCCAAATGCTCTTTTTTATATTATTGGTATGCTCCACGAAAGCATTTGCAGTCGAATTGCATGCACAAATGGCTCATTTAGGTCTTGCCTTTGGAAGACGGAGAGAGTGATACGATCTTGTGTTGATGTGGTTCTTTATTCCAAAGGTTGAGGTACGGTTGATAGTACAGTAAATACTGTATATACATTTTCAGAACGCGAGAAACTAAGATATGGCACTGTTTTACGTTGGACGTGGGACTAATCTCATTTCAAGGTGCCCGTGAAGAAAGAGGAAAAACAGCGGTGACAACACAATCATCTCTTCCCGTCTTAGAATTGAATCGGTTCGCCTGCACACTTGGCTGCAAAAAAAAAAGCAACTGCTAACCCATTTCCCGCCTATGGCAGGGTCGGGTACCCATTTGTCCTTCTGAATAGGCGCAGGGTGATATATTGGGCATAGTTTTTTTCTGCAGCCGGTTGCCGGCCAAAGCTGCACCCGTACGCTTATTTATCGTCGGTCTAGTGTTCGTTGGGGAATGCTACCGACGCCAGGGGGCGATCTCCTACACCTGGCTGGTACTTAATTCATCCCTTTGGTAGGAACGGACGGACGATTGATTCCCTATCCTGGAATGTACATTTCTGGATAATTATGAATAGTATCCACCAACCATCCTTGCATCCCAAACCCTCCGTCCTTTTGATTTCCAGCAAGGGTATACCTTACTGCAACGTTAGCAGGTCACGCCATGCGAATATGAGTCAACAGTTTACTAAGGCTACGCCTGATTAGATCCACGCTTTTTAGCGAGAGATGCCGACGGAAGCGAGTGCCCAGAGGCTACTCGGCCGGTGGGCGCCCCTACTGGAAGGATGCCGCTTCGATGTTTAAATAATTTTTAATAATCATTATTCAGAATACGGGGAGGGGCGCTTATTGAGATTTACATGGGTGATCTGAAGACTAGTACCAGTCCTGGGTGTCACGTGTTCACCACGTGATGACCCAAGGTTGAATTAACGACGAACCTTTTCCCGAACTCTAGATGTGTTACCGTGTTGTAAGCTTGCATTTTCTGTAATTAAATGCATGATAAAGCAATTCTCTTAAAGATTGCTTTAGTATTACGCTCAATGTTTTTCTGTGGTTTTTATTTCACTCGAGATCTTGTGACAGACTATCGTGAATTAAATATTAACAGTCTCCCCTAGACCCGTAATTAAATATCTGAAAACCTTCGTTGTATTGTCAATGCATTTGTTGTAATGTGACCTGAAAGTTTTCCATATCTCTGGCGTCTTTGAAAAATTTCTTTGCTTAAAGTTGCCTAGTCTCCATCTTCCATCTATTTATGGTGCTATCTGGTACCGACGTTGTAGAGTAGTGCAGTGGTCTACATATGATTCCTTCTATAAAGATTTTTCGGGGAATCCCTATCCCAACCTTAGAAAAATCTAACCGCTGCGAACGAATCGGCAGCCCTCCCTTGAAGCTTCTGATTAATTTTCAAATACATTGAAACCTCTCTATCGGTCCACCTCTGTAACCGGTCCAACTGCCACAAAGGCCCACTTTTTTGAAGAACGGGAAATTCTATGGTACATGCACTGTATTTTGGTTAACCCTCCTAATCGGTCCAACCGTCTGATGGATCCACTTTTGTATATCCCCAAGGGTGGACCGATTAGAGAAGTTCCACCTTTTTTTTTTTTTAATTTTTATTTTGACTCGCGGAATCCCCAGAGATATACTGCCGAACCCTGGGGTTCCGCGGAACAGTTTGAAGACCACTGGAGTAGTGCAACCATCACCATACCCTTGTCCCTGCTGTGGCAAGATAGGGTCAGCGAGTTCTCTAGCCCTCCACTCCCGCCTATCTCCCACCAGGCCCCCTTCCACCCCACACACTATCATATCCTTACGGATGCCCGGATGCTTCAAACCACCTTCATTCCGGTAATGGACCTAACGAGCTCCTCCCACCCTCTTCTTATTACGTGTCCAGACTACCGCAATCTACTCTCCCTCATTTTTTCCGCGGTGTCTCCCCCCCCCTGGCTACCTCTAATATACTCATTCCTAATTCTATTAGTTCTCGACACCCCGCTCATGTACCACATTATTTGCATCTCTGCTACTTGCATTCTACTTACAGTTGAGCCTCGATTTGCGAGTAACTTTGATCTAAGAGTGTTTCGCTAGACGAGCAATATTTTTTAATAAATTTTAACTTGATTAACGAGGGATGTCTTGCAATACGAGCAGTGCTGCTGAAACGAATTTTTTTTGCAATGTATTGGATTGTATTTATTTTACTATACACTTGCATACTTTAAAAGTGAAGAATTCAAGAATTCGCTGCATTCATTCACTTGAGTAGTTAGTGTTTGAGCTTGTGAGCACTATGCCACTAGGATACAGTGAACGTTCATCATCTCACCCTTCTCCCACCTGACGCAGGGTCGGTTCTGCGGGTTCTAATCCTCAACTCCCACCTATGCCCCACCAAGTCCCCCTCCTCCCCGCACGCCTCCATGTCCCTCTGCACCACCTGCTCCCACATCCGTTTTGGTCATCCTCTACCTCTGGTGCCCCCAATTACCTGCAGTCCCACAATGGACCTAATAAGCTCTTTCTCTCCCCTCCTCATCACATGTCCATACCACCTCAACCTATTCTCTCTCATCTCTTCAGCAATATCTCCTACCCCCAACCCACCTCTAACGTAATCGTTTCTAATTCTGCCGGATATTGACACCCCACACATGTAGCACAGCATTCGCATCTCAGCCACTTGCATTTGCTTTTCGTGGTTCTTCCTAACTGCCCAACACTGAGCCATACAGCATAGCGGGCATAACGACGGTTCTGTATACCTTGATTGCCCTTCACCTTTATTGCGACCTGGCGGTCGCACAGTACCTCACTTGGTTTCATCCACTTCAGCCATCCTGCATTAATTCTATGGGTCACGTCAGAATCTATTTCCCCATTGCTCCGGAAAACTGATCATAAGAATAATTTTTTTTGTGTCCAAATGTAGTGACTGTTCGTTAGAACCCCCTCTCTTCTCCCTCACATCGACGCGATTCTTTCTGAAGGCAAAGTGCAGTTCATTTGTTTTATGTATTTTTAATTTATACTGTATGTTATATTAATCATTTTTCTATGAAAATTTTTGGGTTGTAGAACGAATCGCCTAAGTTTCCATTATTTCTTATGGAGAAATTTGCTTTGATATACGAGTGCTTTGGATTAAAAGCACGTTTCTAGAACGATTTGTGCTCGCAAATCGAGGTTCCACTATATTTACTCGTCACTATTTACTATTTATGCATTCTTCAACTGCGAAATACTCTGATCCATATGGCACAGCTGGCCTAACCATTTAAAACTCTTCTGTCAACTTGATCGAGACCCTCCTGTCACACAAGACTCCACTTCAATCATCCCCATTGATTCTATGGGTCGCATCCGAGTATCTCCCCATTGCTTTGAAATGTGCATTCTAAGTACTTTACCTCTTGCACCTTTTTCACCAGCTCGCCCCTAGGGAGTACGTCACCATTATTTTCCTGTCCTTTCCATTTGAAAGCTGCGTACTCTATCTTCTTCATGTTTATCTTTAGCCCTCACTTTTCTATCCTATGTCGTCGGCAAATGCCATGCACTGAGGGACCCATTCGCCTGTTCTCGTCGGGAGGTCGTCCACAACCAGAATGAAAATGTGTGGACTTAGTGCTGAACCTTCGTGTACCCGAGCCACCATTGGGAAATCTCCAGTATTTCCCTAAGGAGTCCTTACCCTGGCTATGGAACCATCATACACATCTTGCGCTATTCCAATATACCGTTCTTCTACCCCCCCCTTTTGCGTAATACCTTCCAAACCACCTCTCGTGGAACAATGTCAATAAGCCTTCTCCAAATCGATATAGGTGGCATGGAGATCTATCTTTCTTTGTTGCCCTATGCTTTTCTATCACCTGTCTCGGAATGAAGATTGATTCCATTGTGGACCTACTTGGCATGAACCCGCACTGATTTCCACGGACACTTGTTCTATCCCAAAGGCGACATTCTATTACTCTCTCCCAGAGCTTCATAGACTGGCTCATTAGCTTAATACCTCTATAGTTACCACCATTTTGGACATCACCTTTGTCCTTGAAGAGCGGTAGGGGAGAGTACTGTACCTAGGGCCACTTTTTTGAAAAATTATTGTAGCTTTAGCCCTAATAACATTTTCGTGAGGTCACCTGTCTCAGTTGATGCTTTGATATCTTATTGACATAATTACCATATATATATATATATGTAACCCACCAACTCACCTGAAAAAGATTCAAGGGAAAAAAGTGAGAGGGTGCAAAGTGGATCATGGTACAATATGCTCATGTGTACCTTGAAACAACCACCTTGTACCTTGGGCCATGCTTACAAATATACTGTTAAAACCATAGTTAGCCATAGTTAACTTGACTTTCATTATCAAAATTATGTTTCACATGTACAGTATACAACCAAATATTGACAACAAAAATGACAATTTTTGTCTAATTTGACACGCAAAAATCATAGACATACGTTTCCCAATCGTGATTAGAGAGCTTGAGTGATCCGTTAGAAAACAACGTATGTTATGCAAAGCAGGCGAATTACGTCCTGTGCAGGTACACATGTCCTTATTAGGAATTTTGCACATGCACAAGACGTCACTCGTCTGCTTTGCATAACATGCGTTGTTTTCTAATGCATGATTCAAGCTCTCTATTGCCTGCTACCCCAACACACAGATAGTGAACCCAATAACCACATTTTATGCACCTGCACCATCAGGGCCCGCTCTAGGGGGGGGGTGCAACCCAGGCATTAGTCTGGGGCCCCCAAAATTTAGGAGCGCCATTTTGGCTGTGTGAGAAAAACTGCTGCTTGAACTTGAATTATATTCTTAAGGGGCGGCAATTTGTATTTTTGTCTGGGGCGATGTAAGCGCTAGAGCGGACCCTGTCACCATTTTTCTCCACTGCTGTCATTTTTGTTTTAATTCCAAAATCTGAAAGACACAAAATAAATGTTGTCCCTCTTAATTTGTGCCATGAACAACTGGGTCATGGTACAAGATGCAATTGTGGCCCTAGGTACAAGGGTATGCACTTTTAAACAACAATGTCTACTGACACACGATTATATAAGATAATTGTTAGAGTTTATGCTCATTCTACTCACCAAATAATAGGATATTCAGTAGTAACTTTGAATGTAATCTGTGTAATTAGCTTAATGAAAAATCACACTCAAATGGAAGCAAAAATGTTTACTTTTTGTGTCCAAAAATTTCTTTTTGACATAGCACACGTGGTTGGTTTGCAAGCACGCCAAAACTCACAAGTATAAACCAGTATGTCCCTAAGAATGACATATCTCCATAACAGCTACCTAAATGGCGACATGTGCCAGATATTCAAAGTGGTTCTAGGTACAACAGTCTCGCCTACCATCGAACTCTCACGCCATGGAGCAGGTGTTCTAGCTCCACTAGCTATCTCATTGAAAATTTTCCCTAACCACCCGATTCCTGTGGTACCTATGCGATGTCACATGTGTGTGGGATGGACGGAGACCTGATGGGAGATAGGCGAGGGTGGAGGGCTAGAACCCGGAGACCAATCGGCGGGATATGGGGGATGATATGATTTAGGTTACGACTAGTGGAATGTTGAGAAATCACTGGGTCCGGGTTAGAAATTTACATGGACCCGAAGTAAATAATTTGACAATTTCTTGTTGATTTTATATAGTTGGAATAATCAATTAACCCTGCTTCGTATTCTAATTTTCATCATCCATGAGGTCCGGACTCCGGAGACTTTTGCCTCATCATGTCGTCGTCTTATTGGCCCTATAAACCAGTGGTTCTCAATCTTTTTGAAGTCGAGGAACACTAAACTGTGACATTTTACTAGCACGGAACACTTACAATTCAACATAAACTTTAAAGCAGGTTGTACACCTTCTACACTTGGTACTTACTACATCATCATCATCATACCCTTATCCCGACTGTGGCAGGGTCGGGTCTGCGCAGTGGCGGATCCAGGATTTTCGCCAGGGTGGTTGAACGAAAGCTCTCATATATTATGCGAATACGTTTATATGTGCATGGGGGGGGGTTACAACCCCAAAATCCCCATCTTGTATCCGCGCGTGGGTCTGCGGGTTCTAGCCCTCCACTCCCGTCTATCTCTTCCCTAGTTCCCCGTCCACCCCACACAGTCACATCCTTACGGACAACCTGTTCCCACATCTGCTTCGGTCTCCCCTGCCCCTGCTGCTACCGACCACCTGCATTCCTGGAATTAACCTAACGAGCTCCTCTTCCCCTCTTCGCATGACGTGTCCATACCACCTCGGCCTATTCTCCTTAATTTTTTCGGCGATGTCCACCACCCCAGGCTACCTCTAATATGTTCATTCCTAATTCTGTCAGCTCTCGATACGCAACACATGTGTCACAGCATTCTATTTACTTAGCTCTTCCTCACTGTCCAGCACTCAGATCCATATAGCATAGCTGGTCTAACCACTGTCCTGTAGAACTTCTCTTTCAATTATATTGGGATCCTCCTATCACACAGCACTCCGCTTGCCTGTCTCCACTTCAGTGACCCCCTCCCCAATTGATTCTGCGGGTCACATCAGAGTTATCTCTCCATTTCTTTATTTGTGCATTAAATTTTTTTGCGGAACACGCTTTGAGAACCACTGCTATAGACAACTGGTTATAAGAAATTCGTCTTTCTGCATCCAGAAGCTCAGAAAGGGGAATGTATGTTGACACTGGAAACCTTGCATTGTGATTTGAAAGGGTAGTGCTTGTGAATTTTTAACAAATGGTAACTTATGGAGATGAGTGACTTGAGCCTGTCAGTCATCCTCCGGCTATATTTTTCAACATCAGTAAGGGGGGAAAAAAGGTCAAGGCACCTACTGTACGATATTACCTGCACGTAATACAACTTTTCCTACATGTACAGTTGGCTGTCGATGGAAAAAATACCCCTATGCAAAAAATAGGCTGACGAGAATATGAACAAGAGGTAGCGGCATTAGGTCGTCAGCCAGCTGCGTAAAAATATCGTTCAGTTAGTTTGTCCGTGTGTGATTGTTCCAGGTTCCATTAGACAAGTGGACACCCGACATTACAGTCCGAATAAACACTTTTGACACCAAAAATGTGCGGTTCTAGTGACGAACGCTTGATCACGAGAAGAGTCCAATGAAATTGTTTTGAAATGGAAATTCGCGTTGTTTTGGGTGATGCCGCACACATTATTAAGCCCATCCGATGACATTCGATCATTAATTAATGTTTGCATTTATAAACCTGTCGCAATGTAAGTGTCATGTAGTTCAAAAGTTCACTAACATTTGATCCCATTTGAATAGTGCTGTTGATTTTGTATGAATGAACAATTAATTTGTAATGAGTACAACGGGGATGTGAAAGACGCGCATTGCCCTACGGGTCTTTGTGTTGGGCTCATGAATTTTCTCTTCTCAGTCGTCTGGAGAGATCCTGCCGCGGTGGCGTAGTGGTTAGCACGCTCGGCAACTACGTCAGTAGTTCTAGGTTCGATACTGGACCGAGGTGGGTCGACTTCTTTCGGGCGAGAGAGAGGCCGCGAGTGTGCCTTCTTTCGGATGAGAAGTAAAACCGAGGTCCCGTGTGGCTGTACGATGGCACTTGCACGTAAAAGAACCCTCTCTACTATGCAACGGGTAGATGAGGCAAAATTTCCAGGAGTAGGAGCTCGCCCCGCCCCCTTGGCGCCGGTAGCATTCCCCAACGAGCGCTAGATCGGCGATAAATAAGTGTAGGGGGTACAGCTTTGGCCGGCAACCGGCTGCAGAAATAATTATGATCAACATATCGCCATTTATGACCATTCAGAGGGACAAGATGGGTACCCGACTCCTGCCATAGGCGGGTTTGTTTTTTTGTAGTCGTCTGGAGAGAGCGGTCAAGATGCCGGCTAAGTATTGAAAATGCTAGAAATTGAGCCCTTCGTTAGAGGAATACGACTTTGGGTCATGCAGTGGCCCAAATGAAAGTATTGTAAATTGGATTCACTTGCTATTTGGGGGTAGGTCACTTTTCGCCTCCAGCATAACTTGTTGTAATTATTAGTCCGTTTTTATATACCGTATACGAATGGGTAGCAGCAGTCAATATCGATGGAGACAATTATGTAATATGAATGCTGTAGTGGAGATAGTGGCAAAACAATGTGGAAAAGACATTAGATACGCTAGAGGAAGCCAGGGCCAACATGAAAGCAAGTAAAGTGGCGGGACTTGGCACTGTTTTGGGTAGGTGAAGACCTCGCCAAGAGTAGAGGACCAAAACTCGCCGACCTTGACCTAAATGTTGCTTCGTTAGCAGTAAATGCACTTTTAATATTTTCAACTTTCAATGCGTAAATACAGTATTTTTTTAATGGAATAACTCCATTCGGGGAAACGCTTGTCTACAGCAGCGTTACTATCGTCGTTACCGGTACCCCCACTCCAATTTCCACATTATCAATTCTCTTGCTACACTTGATGTACCGTGTGCAAAATGTCAGTTTACATTTTAAGATGACCACACTCTGATTTATTGCCCGGATTAATTGTTTTTAGTCGATTTACATGATTTTGGCGGAAATTTGACTAACTGCAGTTCTCACCACGACAACTACTGTTACCACCAAAAACTGCTCGAAGAAATCTCTAATTTATGCTGTTTGTGGTATTTAACTGCTTTTCCAGCAGTTCAGTAGGTGTTGCACATAACTGACAATGTAAAATTATTTTAGTAACCTGGTACGGTTTCACTTGGTAATTATCCAAGAAAACTCAATTCATTATCGACATTTTTCGTTACTTGTATGCCAAAAAAGATGACTTAATGTTTTAAGGTGAGGGGAAATCCTACATTACCCTCAAGTATTTTCATTAAGTGTAACCGATTGAAGGCCATCCTGACTATCCTAATGTAGAATGAATAACGTTGCGGAGAAAATGATTGTTCAGGAACGAAAACGGAAGCTAAAGATATAAAAGAAAGTCTGTTGTCTGCACTACTTGACAGGGATAATACTCAAAGAGGTCCCCATCCATTGAACCGCTGTGAAAGCAATCTTTCAAATTTGGAGATTTCCTGCCAGTGCTATTCAGTATCTAGTTACTCGGTGATTCCATTGAATCTTAATAATTTAACACACTTATTCAGTTTTGAGAGGGTCGGGCTTGTTCTTCTCGTCCTCCATTTGCTCACCTCAGCCATCAGTCTTGATGGCTCAGTGGTGACGTACTCGGCTAGTCAATTGGAAGGGTGCAGGTTTGATCTTGACTTCTCTCGGCCGAGAGTTGCACCCCACGTGTTAGAGTTGCATCTCTTCAGTCGTGAGGGAACTAAAGCCATGGACATCTGTGGATGTGTACGATGTCACCTGCACATCAAAGAATCCGTTCTACATCCAGTTTAATATGCGGCATTGGACGGCAAAATTGTCAGGTGTAGGAGCTCGCCCTCTTTCCCCCCCCCCCCCTCCTTCGACGACGGTAAAACAAGAATTGGGTTTGGGTATTAGGTACGTAGCCGACTGCGTAAAATACTACTGTTCAATACAAATACTATTGTGACCTTACTGCAATGGGTCCGTTTTTCTCACCTGCCTGTTACCGATAAAGCCAAAGGAAATGGATAGTAGATTATACATGCGGTGCAAACTGAAGAATTGGCCTAGGGGCGCTGTATACCCTTGAGCTGGCCCTGAGTAACTCCTAAGCCTAGACATTTTTACAGATATTAACGTACACGCACACACGGGACCACGCCGTCCTTCGCATTCGATGGGAGGGCAGAGTCAATTCTCCTATCTTCGACAATGAAGTCAAAATGCGCTACCACTGAGCCAAGAGGGGCATTTGGTAGGAATGTACTGTAGATCGTGACTATCCGGCCTAGTTAAGTCTGCGGCTGCGGTCTGCGGCTCCACTGAACATGCTCTGACTGAGGGCACCCCAGCCAGGTGTCTGAAATCCGCCGGAAATATTGGCTGAATTGTCTGGGGGGATGCCGGCATACCCTTCGAATTGAAACAATGCAGACTAATTGGAATGTCGACTGTGACGGCTGTCGAACTGTATCCTTTAATTGAAGTTAATACTAATAGACCATAATAAGCCAGAACAGCTGCGAACTTCAAATTTGCATCATGGTCGCGACTTTTCTTTCTGTTGACTAAAAACGGTCTAGCAGTGGTGTACTGGTACTTGCCGGTTGCTACGTTCGTAGGCGCTGTGGATAGCGTATTCCGTAACTGCTTCAGTGGTTCTAGGTTCGATACTGGACCAAGGTGGGTTGGTTTCTTTCGGGTTAGATGCCCTGAGTGTGCCTTCCTTTGGATGAGAAGTAAAGCCGAGGTCCCGTGTAGAGTACGATGTCATTTGTACGTAAAAGAACTCTCTACTATGCAGCGGGTAGATGAGGCATTGGATGATGAGGTAGACGGTTGCATTGGACACACCAGTTCTCGTGAGATCACTGAAGTTAAGCAATGCAAACCCGCGTTAGTACCAACATGGGTGTTTGGCAGAGAACGTTGGGTGCTGCAAATTTCCCTTCTCCTACATGCTCTACACCTACATCCTCTTCTCCCGCGAGCAGCCTCCTAACGGTTCGGCCTGTTATGGCTGCTTGGCTTACTCCTCAACCAGTTAGTGTGACATAGTAACAGGTATAGGAGCCCCTTCAGGCGTCGGTGGAATTCCCCAATGAACAGTAGACCGATGATAAATAAGCATAGGAGTTGGAGCTTTGGATGGCAGCCGACTGCGGAAAAACTAATATATCACCCTTGTGTCCGCTCAGAGACAAGATGGGTACCCGACCCTGCCATAGGCGGGAAAAGGGTTAGGAGTTACTATATGACGTGAAACAAATATTAGTGGAAATACAGTACTACAAATGTTTAGCACTTTGGTAACAGGTTGCTAGACAACCTGTAGGCCTACATCTCCAGTTTAGTTTGAGAAAAATACTGTGTGGAGCTACTGGTAATGAAGGGAAGGTGGTACATCTGGTCATGTGATGAGTTCAATTGCTTAGTCTATAAAACGTAACTAGAAAAGGGGTTTAATTGTGTAGCTGTCAGTCCCATTTGGACATGTCCTCAATTTCCTAACTCCATTACTGATTCGGAAACACGACTGTGATGCGTCACACTCGATTGCGAATGTGCCCCATTTCGTCACTTGTTGAGGTTTGTGTTGTACGTCACTGTCTGGGGCGGGTTTCCTCCTCCTCCCCCAATTTGACACAAAAATATAAGGTAAGTTGACTGGATGGTGGGCTGAAGGGAAAACCCTTTTGAAAATTGAGGTATTGTGTATTGAATGTGAAAGGAGGAATTCGTTGAATAGGCCTACTCCATTCATCTTCATTTAATCCTGGTTCTCTGTTGTGCTAATTGTCAGTCTAAGGTTTTCACAAAACGTAGAAATAAGACTTGGGAGAATTATGTTTGTATATCCCTCGTCTTCGTCTATGGTGACCAGATTGGGGTGGCTTCTGAGGGTTCTGGCAGGATTGTAATCACTTTGAGTGCTCCTGGGCGATCAATGTGTAAGGGGAACGCCGGCCAGCACCACAACCCTCAATACGCCGGGAGGGGGGGTAGGACTGGATGTTATCCATTTGATATCCTTCGCTATTTCCTGCCGTTGCCGTTGTATTGATCCGTATCCATTTCATATCTATTGTTCCGTTTAAGTCGTTGTTGCCGTTTGTCCCAGTAACATATTTTTCCCATTATACTCTGGAACTCTGGGATACACTACGGGGGCCTTGTTGCGGGCGAGGTCCCAATCGTTATACTCTTAACATTTCACTACTTACGGCTTTTTGGACTAATTTTGGCTGCCGCGAAAAAGGCATATCGTAATTCAATCCCATTTGCCCCTCTGTGGGTCCGGTCTACTCGCAGTACTCAGATTTCTTCAGATAGCACCGTCCACACTTGCAACCCCGACTCTCAAAAGTGTTACCTCAGTCTGGTGCTACCTACCAGGTGAGAACCACGTGAAGTGTTGCGCTGTACTCGAACATCGTTGTTGCTCCATGGAGAGGAAGAGAGCAATGATTAATCCTATTTGGTGGTCTTTATGACCAATGTAGAGTGAGGCAATCACGGAATTTGTGCATATGGGGATGAAGAGACGTCATAACAGACATTTGTGTGGTGTTGCAATAGGTACAGGTGAGGGGGGGAGAGGTGACATACCTCGTAGGTGGCAACGGTATTGTGAAGTGTTAGTTACGTAATTGAGCGGTGTGTATTGGACGTCCCTTGTCACGTGATGCCAGTTTGTTTGCTTATAAGACCATGGCCATGTGCAACCTGTTTTCACATCATTCAGCAGCTATTGAGTGTGACGACTGCTTTTTCCATTAGTGTGATTGCATCTTTTATAAGACTTCAAAATGTTGGCGGCAGTTGTTGTTTTGATTGGGAATATAACATTTGGAGTTCTGCACTTTAGTCAGTTAGTGAGTATTGTTTTTGTATATACTGAACTGACCTTCTGCTAACTGCCC
>JAAFCE010001036.1:19625552-19676136 GCA_013389805.1 Trigoniulus corallinus
CTTAAATGACACATTTTATATATGCTCATTTCAACCGAATGTGTGTGCGTTTGTTCAGTTAGTGGCAATGTAATTTGCATTTAGCACTGCAGAAGAGCGTTGTGTGCGTGCCAAAGAGTTTCTTGTCGGAAAGAGTGTTCGTTATCTATCCCCGCGCCCCTTTTGGAGTAGATTTGCGACAACTTCTTGGGTTGTGAATCTTAGTGCTGCATCCAGAAGTGAGTTGGTGTTAACTAGGCAAGAATGATGCTGTTTTTCTTGAGGAATTCTCTTTTGTGCCTCTCTTTCTACGTAAGACTTGCGTCACTTCAGAAATTGCATGAAGTGATAATGGTTTCCCAGGGATTGAGACATGCGAGGATGCTATTTTGGCGTTTAATTATTAAATTACGTAAGAGGAAGTTATTACATATCCATTTTGAACTGCTGATTCATATTTTAATTAGTGTTTTCAACGCAGAGTTGAAATGGTTAGGTGTGGTGCATGTTCAGGATGACTGGCGTCTTGATCCGTAATGTTCTGTACCTGGAAACTATGCAGAAGGACAAATGTACTGGGCAAAAGTTTTTTTTACGATGTATGCCACGCACTTAACAATTGTAGCAATGGTGCGTTGTGATTAATGGAGGATTAGGAAGGAGGACAGGTGTCTAGAGGCGATCAAGGGGAAGATTTTTTACTACGGCTTTAGGCTCTTTGTTTTGGAAAATTCGTGACATACTTTAAAAACCTAAATTTTGTTGTTTTCCACCTTCAGTCCTTCACCAAACGTAACTTGTATGCACGTGCGTTGACTCCGTAATTTTATAACTTCATGGACCATGGTTTGAGGTGAATTTCACTGTTCCGGGAAATTAATTTGGTTGGTCTTTGGAGTTGAAATAATTGTTTCTTCTGGCTGTGTTCCACTTTAATACCCAACAATAGGGCTTCGCCTTTCTTGCTAGTGCCATTTCCAATCTTTTCTTCCTCCTCTCTGGGGGTTTTCCAGTCAACCTAAATGCATAATGCAGAGTTACCCCTGTGTGAAAACTGCGTGGGTTTCTGTTGGTGTATTGAATATTATTATTTGACTTGTTTGACAGGATTCCACTTCTCCGGTTGTGATCACTGGTGAGATCAAAGGTTTGACACCAGGAGAGCATGGTTTCCATATTCACGAATTCGGCGACACCACAAACGGTGAGTTGTGCAAGACTTTGGTACTCAATATTAGCGAATGTTCTCTTCCGCGGTGAAATGTGATTGAATGTGACGGACATGTTTCTTAGGTTGCACCAGTGCTGGACCTCATTATAACCCTTTGAACAAGACTCATGGTGCTCCGACGGCTGAAACCCGGTAATGTTATGTTAACACTGAATGATTGACCCGTGAAGTTGTATTTCTTGGATATTGACTTGATTTGTCGGGGTTTATTCGTCAGTCACGTTGGTGATCTAGGAAATGTTATAGCTGGCAACGATGGAATAGCCAAGGTGAACATCACGGACAAGGTTATTTCTCTGTGCGGAACACAGAGCATCCTGGGTCGCGCTATGGTGGTGAGTGACATTTTGTATTGTGGCACGTGAGCGTGGTAGGAGGTTGGTTATTGTATTAAATTTGCGATATGGTTTTTTTAGGTTCATGCTGATCGTGACGATCTTGGATTGGGAGGCCACGAGCTAAGTCTCACTACTGGCAATGCTGGTGGCCGTGTGGCTTGTGGAGTGATCGGAATTGCTCAGAGTTAAGTCCTCCTGACATTTTTGTAGCTGCCCGAACTTTTCCGTTACGCACTGACTAGAAACAAAGCACATTTTTGCAAGTATTTGTACCGTATAATCATTCCGAATTTCTTTTTTGAGACTTGGTAAAAATTTAGTTCAGCCATCACTGCTCTAATTCGAATGTTGTCCTAATGGGAAAATAAAATTGCTGTTTGGTGTAAATGAACTTATGTGAATGTGTGCTGATTACAGGTTTAACACATCTAGCTGTCACATATCTTGTCACAACAGTGGCACAGTGAGTTATTGTCCAGGCTGTATGATGTGGATTCTAAGAGGGTAAGCTTTCTCTGATGCAGTAGTGGTAGGTGTTTTCTAGAAAGGTACGAGAGAAATAATGTGGCCGTTTTGAATTTCTTTTCTAGCATGGTGCTAGGGTGGCTTGCGTTTGGGTTTCTGGGCTAATGAGGCATGTGGAGATTGTGTAATGGCAGCATGACGGGTGTCGTAATGTCTTCGTTGTAAATAGCTTTGTCTCTTCAAATAATGGTTGTTAATCGGACTCGAAGTAAACTTGCTTTGCAGTTCTGAATTTTTAATTTCGCTATTTTAACTCCTGAATAACTTATTGCGGTGATGAATTGATAGCCATTAAAATCCTAATATATTATATTTTTGAATCGATTCGAACAAGGTGAATTTTTTGTATAATACGGGTTAGGTTTGCTACATTCAACTTCAGATATCGACTGAAAAATGTGTTCCCCATTTCCCTCCTCCCTTCAAAATAAGGTTTCATTAAAATCAATGTTTTATTCAAGCGTGTTAGTTCGCTGTTCGGAGGCAAATATCAATGTTGTCAATGGTGTCGAAGGCCGGACAAATAACGGTAGTTGTTCAACAAATTGTCTTGAACTTGTTCATTGATGGGCTGTTAGGATGAAGTCCTAGGCTCCCATGGTTTATTGGATGGTTACCTGTTTTTATTGAGGACTTCACTTTCAACATAAACTGACGATTCGATGGGTAATTAAAGCCTCCATCCTGGATAATGTATTGAGGCCATAAAGAGTTGTCTTCGATCGTCTTCCGAAACATTAGAAAGTTAGTGGTGAACGTCGACAAAGACGATACGAGGTAAAATGAGGCAACTGTGCATGCTCACGAAAAGCAGACCAGCAATTGAGCTTGCGCATTTGCCTCATTTGGCTTCGTATTGTATTGCTGCCTCTGTATCGTCTTCGTCGACGTTCACCACTACCTCTCTATTTTGCATCATTAATAACTGTGCCGTTAAGTTTTCCACTTCCTGAAGTTTCAAAAGTTGATGCTTCCCCTGGAAAGGAAGAACTTCTTTAATCATTCTTCTGTTTGTCTTCAGATCTGTGGTGATGATGACAAAACGTCACCTTGCAGCTGTCTCTCCCGACGGCAGTTATAGGTTGTAGCAGTTAGTTTCGACATCGCCATTCTTACAACCCGATAAATACGGACTTGGCATATGTAAATATTAACTTCCACCCCCCCCTCCCCCAAGAATAAATCGATCATTTATTGACTACGCAGGATGAAGCAAAGGTGACGAGGTTTCCGGATGAAAAGCTTTCTTGTGCTACTCACGTGAGGTACTTTTTTCTTGATTGTATTAAAAGGTTGGACTAAGCAGGAATTAACCCCGAAGAAAAAAGGTGAATACGAATTTTTTCTACGCAAATAAACGCCCTAAAGTGCCTCGTTTACTAGTAGACAAAGAATTGTGGACATTTACAAAGCCTTTTGACGTCTGCCCATTATTCTTCGGGTCTTGATTTCTGGAGGAGCATTGCTGTAGCCAGCTGTCACTAGATGGCTCCTGAGGCCGACAACCGCACTCGCAATTTGTTTGCCAAATCGCGTGTGGCTACCAATTTACACTTGGCGCGAAGACACTGTGCTGTACTGAAAGTTTAGTAACATGTCTCGTGAAGGAATCACTTTTTAATACTATTAAAAAAAAAGCAGATGATGTGAAATTAATTCATTTATGGAATAAGTAAGATAAAACTGAAAAACTAGTTATTGTCGGCCAACGATATCAAAACGTTTTAATTGTAGAGGTTTTACAACTGAGCGTTCAGGTGCGCATCATTTATTAGCATTTGTTCAAAAATACAAACTGATAGCTGTGGCTGGTTAGCGATACAGGTTTTTGCACAAACGTATTACATTGCTCTGTAATCCTAATGTTATTGCACGCAGTCTTAGGCGCAGTGCCGGATTTAGATATTGAGAGGCCCTAGGCTATTTGAATTTTGAGGCCTTTTTCAAGCTCTTTGAAGGCCCTTTCTGAAGCTCTAGGCTTCAGCCTAGTAGTAAATCCGGCACTGCTTAAGCGGCTTTCACACCAAAGATGCAAGAGGCATATGGACCCTGCATCTTCTGTCTGCTTCTACTTGTATACAGAAGTCGAAGTAAAACTTTTTTTTTTATTAAATATTCAATATATTTTATGAATTTGATTTGTTCGTTGGTGTTTTAGGGCTCTTCAACAACATCGTTATTAGAGCCCCGTCCACTGTGTAATTCTAATGCAGAGTGCACAGACACTACACTAATGAACGATTTTTGACTATTACTGGTACCCAGTTTTCCCCACTCTCAAAAGGCCACTCACGTCAGTACTAACTGGCATGTCCAAATCACTAAGCTGTTCCCCACTTTTTTTATGAAGGGGGCCCTTCCATGCGCATCCTGATTGGAATAATCTTTAGATGCCGTATCATACAGTGCCTGGTACTCTTTAAAGGCAGCAATAAATTTTGTTACATTGTTGATTGTGAGGTAACATGTTTAGGATTCATCCCTCGCTACACATTGGAAAGCACATGTGCTAATTCAGGTTTTAATTGATTTGTTAGTGTTTAAGTGTCCCTCAACTACGATGTTCATTAGAGCCCCGTCCACTGCATAGTTCTAATGCAGTCTGCACAGACCCTATGCTGATAAAATGATTTTTGGGTATTTGCAGTACCCGGTGTTTCCATGCAAACACCCACGTTAGTACTAACTAGGGTTGCGTTGCTTATCCTGAGTGATCAGGCAAGAACTGGTGCGTCCAACGAAATACAGCCAATCTGCTAAATCGGGAGAATCACACACCGACCAAAAAGACAAAGAGGCAGGAAGCATAAAACTGACCAAACGGTCTTCAAGAAACATGTGCCTCATGCTTCCAGGCCGTAAGATTCACATGTCATTTTGGTGTGAAAGAAGTCGTTTCTCTATGTGTTGGAGTTCAAAGACGCATGCCTCCTGCATCCAGGAGGCACATGTCTCTTGCATTTTTGGTGTGAAAGCCGTCTTATAGATTGCACTGAACCGAACCCCACAATATTTCGGAGGCACACACTCGTGGATTAGAAAGCTACAGTGAATGCAGTGCACAATGTCAAGTCTCATACGCCTTACCGTGCATGACGCTAAATATGGTACGGTGCTCTGGTAGACTGGCAGGTGGCAACCCACGCCCCCACGAGGGATTACTTTTAATATCTTTGCGCACTTTAGGTCTCTCCTTTTAGAGCAAATCGCTGAACTACATCACCACCAGGGACAAACCTGCGTACAAAAGGCAAGCATTACCAATTGAGGCGGGTGACTTCTTTCAGGCAAGAGGGAAATCTCGTGAGCCTTCCGACATTGGTCTTCTATGATGTGTACAATGTTACATTCACGTGAAGGGCCAGTATCTGTAAAATAAGTACTCCCCACAACAGTGCCGGATTTAGATATTGAGAGGCCCTAGGCTATTTCAATTTTGAGGCCCTTTTCAAGCCCTTTTGAACTCCCTTTAAGTTTTGAAGCCCGCTAAATGTTGAGGCCCTAGGCTTCAGCCTAATTAGCCTATTATTAAATCTGGCACTGCCCCACAATGAGCGGCAAATATTAAACAAGTATTGTGGTAGTACTATATGCAGTAGTACCGTCTGATATTTCGTCAGGTTTTCAAGGAGAAAATGGATACTCGACTCATTAGGCTGTAGAAGGGTTACGAATTATGTACTGTAATTCCAGTTTATCAGAAAGGTCAAGGCGTGAAGTTCGCCCCATGTAAAATCACGATCTTGTCCAATATTTCTCAATGGAATTCAAATTGACCGCTTCAGATTACTTGTCATAAACTGGGTGGATTTACAGTATTTCATGTTATTCTATTTACAACAAAAAAAACTGAACAGTTTTTATTTTTCACGTTGGTGGTTGTAATGATTTGACAAGGCTGTCTTAGAGGAAAAGGCGTAAGGAGAAGCTATGATGTTATTACATACAGTATGTGGATCTCATTTAAGTTCTTAATGAGTCATGCTAATTATTTAATCTCTTAATTCCGTCTTAAGATGCCAACTTAGAAATTAGGGTGTAGATAAGAGAGGAAGAAGGTGTGTGTTCGTCCGTCAAAAACGTCAATTGAGGTTAGTTCTTATGCTAAACAACTGTTGTAAATTGAATTGTTAGATAAATACTCTTAAGAACCATGACTAAAAAGTGACTGAATAGAACCAAGTGAACACAAGTTGAGTGACCCAGTCTAAATAAGCATTAGTTTCCGGTAGTTTCACTGCAATGACCGGCCGTGTTCCACTTCCCTATCCTAAACCAAATAGGTGTCTATTAATGGACCCAATGTACTACCATATTTTTCTCAGGTTATAACATCTAAATATATATTCACAGTCGCCGTAGTGGTGACTGAAAAAATATTGTCGGACTTTGTTTTTTTTTCGGACAACAGAACCAGAAGGAAAAGAGGTTTTCCCATCGACGGATTTAATGGTCATGTGAAAAATATGCAAAACTGCAGAGATCGACTATGACCTGTAGAGTTGCGTCTGACCCCTTTTTACATAAACAAGTCGTGTTTAATTACAAATGAATTGTCAATGGTTGAGTGACAGAAAAAATATCTAGTTTTAAAATTCTAATAGCTACTAGATTGTGTGGTAATTTTTTTTACCTAATAACTGGAAAGATAATGAAAATGTATAATGAATGTTTCGCGGTTAATAAACTTGAGAACCAGGTGGTGAAAAAGTTTTTGTCACATGTGTGCTAGTGAAGAAGGAATGCTGAAGGCCAACTACATACTGTATTCCATAGTTTAGAGTTTAGGCCTATCCTTTTGCTTGAGAGTTATTTCTTCATACTGTAAATCTAATGCGTGTTTTACTTATCATTTTAAATAGATTTGATTTTCAATGTGTTGCTGCCGTCAGGGCGCATAAAATTCGTTTCGTTCAGACTTAAATGTACGAGGGTCACTCCAAAGGAAATGCACAACATTTTTTTCAAAAATCCAACTTTTGTTCTACATCTTTGAAATTCACATGTTTCCTGTATGTATTTAAATTTAATTTCACCTGTTTCTGCAAGTCGTGCGGCCATAGCACTCCAACAAGATGGCTGCTGCACTTGATGGGGAGCGGCGAGTTGCGTTGGACACACCAGTTCTCGTCTGATCACTGAAGTTAAGCAACGCAAGCCCAGTTAGTACTTACATGGGTGGTCGCTTGGAAAAGCTGGGTACTGCTAATATCCAATAATCGTCGCATTAGTGTAGTGTCTGTGCAGTATATGCGTCAGACCTACACAGTGGACGGGTCTCTAATGACCTCGTAGTTGACGGGACCTTAAACTCCAACAAACAACAACAAAATGCACTTGATGCTCGTCGGAAGCAACCTGCTGTTATAAGAGTTCCTGTATTGTGAGAACGAGACAGTGACAAATATTGACAAGCGATTGAAGGAGGTGTATGGGGATGATGCTGTTGATCACTGTACTGTCAGTCGTTGAGCCAGCAGATTGTGGCGAAAATGAGCATGCCAATACTGAGTACCTCCCGTTCAGAGGCAGACGAGCACTGCACAGACTCCTGACTACTGTATTTGCAGCGAATTCACAAGCTGATTTTGGCACTGATTCTGGCCCTTTCAACTCCCTTGCGCCACTATGGAACTAAGGCCTGTATACCTGCACAGTAGAAGTCAGGACCAGTGCAATTCAGTCACTGTTTAGCAGCCTTGTTTTGCGTTTTTCAGCCAAAATCAGATTGTGAATACGCTGCATAATGTCAGGAGTCTGTGCAGTGCTCGGCCTGCCTCTGCACGGGAGGTCCCTAGTATTGGCATGCCCATTTTCACCACATAATCTGCTGTCTCAACGACTGACAGTACTGTGATCAACAGAATCATCCCCATACACCTTCTGCAACCGCTTGTCAATGTTTGTCACTGTCTCGTTCTCACAATACAGGAACTCTATAACAGCAAGTTGCTTTCGACGAGCATCAAGTGCAGCAGCCATCTCGTCGGAGTGCCTCGGCCACGAGACTTGCAGAACAGGTGAAGTTAAACTTTAATACATGCAGGAAATGTGTTTCTATGTCCTCTGTGAATTTCAAAGATGTAGAACAAAAGTTGGACTTTTGAAAAAAAATGTGCATTTCTTTTGGAGTGACCCTCTTAAGGCCGCCACACACGATCAGTTTGGTGTGAAGGTATGCATTGGCCACACACGATCAGTTTGGTGTGTCACGTTCTTATGTTCCTTTTCGTTAAGCCCGCCACACACGATCAGTTTGTGTGTCAGTTCGGTGTGTTCAGTTTGGTGTGAAGGACTGAATTGCCCACACACAATCAGTTCCTTTTCGTGAAACGTCATGCGACTTCATTTGATTGTCCGCATCAACCAGTAATTCTACCTTTACCATGGTGGAATTTTTTAATGTTGACGTTTATCCATGTTTGGGGATGCGCATAACAAAAAAAGTGAATAACTGGTGTGAACAACCCCACACACGCTCACTTCGGACTGACGTCAGTCAGAACTGACACACCGATTTGATAAAATTTCTTCATACCGTCAGTTAAAATTTTTGGTGTGAGCAAAAACGTTTTTTGCACACACACGTCAGTTTGGTGTGTGGCGGCCTTTAAACGTCATGTAACCTCATTTGATTGTCCATATTAACTAGTAATTCTACCGTTGCCTTTGGGCATGCGCAGAACCTCTAATGTGAAGAACTGATGTGAGCAAACCCCACACACGCTCACTTCTAACTGACGTCAGTCCGATGTGATAAGGCCGCCACACACGATCAGTTTGGTGTGTTAACATCGATGTGTTCATTTTGGTGTGAAGGAATGAATTGCCCACACACGATGAGTTTCGTGTGTCACGTACCTATGTTCCTTTTCGTTAAACCTCATGTGACGTCGTTTGATTTTCCACATCAACCAATAATTCTGCCGTTGCCATTTTGTAATTTTTTAAAGATTGCATTCTATCCATATTTGGGCATGCGCACGCTCACTTCTAACTGACGTCAGTCCGAACTGACACACCGATGTGATAGAATTTTTGGTGTGAGCACGCGCTGGTTTGCACACACACGTCAGTTTGGTGTGTGGGGTCCTATAGAATCTCTTCACACCGTCAGTTGAAATTTTTGGTGTGAGCACGCGCTTCTTTTTACACACACGCGTCAGTTTGGTGTGTCACATCGATGTGAACACTCCGAACTGATACACCAAACTGATCGTGTGTGGTGGCCTTTAGAAGAGCGTCATGCCATCTTTCTCTTCATCCTGTTCGATCAGGACTCTGGAAATTACCTTCCGCTGTTGCGCACTGCTGCCCTCCAATGTTCTAATTTTCATGATCTAAAATGGCGGAAATCAAGAGTACACGTTCAAAGAAAGAAAAGCTGTTTTATGAGTCTTTCACGGGTATTTACGAAGACTAGAAATGGGTTGAACTGAGTAGCCATACATTTTGTCATTTTTTACTGTGCATTGAATCTAGATAGTGTTAAAAAGTATAATTCTTAAGGTGCGCCTAGGAATTAAGGGTGGAATTGTTTGTAGTGAATTTTTAAAGCGAACTAGAACAAGTTCAGAAGGGGCGTTGTTGGAAAATCTCTCCTTGTTTGTAGGTAAACTCATATAGCCCATTTAAACAGCCCATAGATGCAACGACTTGTACTGCTGTTACCAGTTATACAACACCCGCTGTACCACTCATTTTCGAGCATGCCTGACTACCACCCAATACAACTACTGTATGTCGCACCGCAGATTGTATTGCAATTCTAAAAACGCTGCAGTTTATCATTGAGACATTAGAATTAATTGCAACTGTATAACACGCATCTTGAGGTCAAAGTACGCATGTTCGCTCCTAGCAGAGGTCGATAGTTTTCCATCTGATAAAGGGGAACCAAACGTGCACTTTCTGTCAGAAAGGAAGTAAACGTCTGTGTTGTCTGTGGGCGTGGTATCACCTGCCCTCCACAACTTCTGAATTTCTGATCGAGTAGTAGTATAATCTGAAGATCAAATAGTTTGAGTGACGTTATCAAAATGTTGTGCCACCATTTGGAAGGGTTACGAAAATATATCGCATAACGCGGAAGATTAGAGTTGTGATTTCTGATAGTTGGCGTGCAGTTCTTCGCTTCGATCAAACTATGTACGTTTATGTTAGGAGCACATGCGATCCCTCACCTACGGGCAGACGTAAACTGCTATGTGGCTCGTCCCCAGGCGGCGGGTAGGGGAGTCCTCGCCACACATGGGGGGCTGGCTGCCTAAAGTGCCCCATACACTTTCCAACTTGTCGCACCGACAGTCAGTACAACAAATTTGGAGGTAGACTACACATTGTCCGACAGTATAACCTAATTTGTCATAAGCGTGATTGTCAAACAAGTAACATGCCTCCGATGCTATCTATTAGCATGTGATGATATTTTTTGGTATATTTCTAATAAAACATTAAATTCCTGATTTTTCACATCTCTAATAGCGTACTATATTTCGCGACTTTGCTCGTTGTATTCCGACGCCATGTTAAAATGCCTTCAGTACTTGAGATAACATTCACTGAGGGGGAGTAAAACAAAAGAATGACGTTTCTTTCGTTGGCCGGTTGGGCCAACCATGACACAGACTATACAATGTGTTGGGTGATTGGGAGGAGGAGCCAGCAGTTGGATGGTTTCATCCAATCAACTTGCCCGACTGTCAGAATGGTCACACAACATGCCTACAGACTATTCAATTTATTGGGTTGGTTGGGAGGTTTGCCCAACAAGTTGGACAGTGTGGCAGCCTTAAGGCCACAGGCAGGTAGAGTAGGACTGGGAAGGGGCAGCTGATGCCACGTGGGACAGGGTCACTAGAAAAACGAGAAAATGTGCGAAAGCCATTTTAGGCCACACTAGAGTAGGATATACATTCCACAGCAGCCAAACATTGTGGTAGAATGATAAAGTAGAGACCGTCGTCAAGCAGGGCTGAACCTTCCATTTGTTCAAAGTGTCTCAAACTTAAAAGTTCAGTATTAGAAATGGACTAAATTTAATATATTTCCACTATAATCTTCTCCCTTCCAGGAGAGTTTTAGTAATATGTATATGTTGTTGTTGAATCTATCATTTCCAAAATGGTAAGAATAGGGCCTATGCAGTGTATTTTTTAATGTTAACCTGTTCACGTAAAAAAATTAAGTCAAAATATTATGAGGGCGGAGGCCTCGACATTCATTCCATACTCTCTATAAGCATACCCCAGGGGAAATTGAATTTCAATGGCTATAAAGAGAGTTTCTTGTTGGGGAACTTTCCCTATAAGAATAAGTTATGACTATAAGGTGTTGTTCACTGCAGCTGACTTTCCATATACTGTAATGACAAATGATGGCTACAAAGAATATTCCAAGAAATATTTTTAATTCGCATGCAAGTATGATTATATTACAAGCAATTAAATTAATTCACCAAGAAAACGTATTAATGTTTCTGAAAAAAGGAATCAATTCTAGTCTGTTTGGAGGTTTTGAAGCCACGATTAAAGTAAACTTGATCCAAAAAGTCAATCCAAAAACCTTAACTCTTTCCTGAACTAGCCAAGATCACAAATTTGTCAATGCAGCAAATGCCCCTTAGGTAGATACAGGTTGACAAAACTCCTCAGCTTGCTCTTCCTCCTCTTCACCAACTACCAAAACCGCTCTAGTATTTGGATTCAGACTTGCCACAATTTCGTCCTCACTGAGATCCCCAGTGGTAATAAGACTCATCAACTTAAGCAACCAGTGGACAATGGTTTTCACAACTCGTGGTTGAAAATATTCTTATAGAGTGTAGAAAATAAGTGCAAGGGAGTGAAATTTTCCATTACTATAGAGAGAGTATTCCTATAGGGAGTATTCTTATATGGGAAGTATTTCGCATTGAAAATCCCATGGGGGGAATGGACTGCATCACTATAAGGAGAGTATTCTTATTGGGGAAGTGGTTATAGAGAGGCTGGAGTGTATTTACACGCGAGTGGCCGAACACTGGCGCTGCCATCAAGCAATAGAACGCTCCATTCCACAGGTGGATGGAGATAGGGGACCAGGAGTCTAAAATACCATATAGGCAGGCCCAAGATCACATTGGTCAATCACCAGAAGTATGAGGTACTCTATGATCAGTTAAGAGACGATGAAGGGGAGGGGGAGAGGTTTTTAGCCTGGCCAAGGCTAGAGATAGGGCGAATACATTGAGGTGGTATGGACACGTGATGAGAAGAGGGGAGAAGGAGCTTGTTAGGTCCATTACAGGAATACAGGTGGTTGGAAGCACCCGAGGCAGGGGGAGACCGAATCAGACGTGGGAGCAAATTGTCAGATATGATATGTCTGGGGTAAAAGGTGGCCTGGTGGGAGATAGACGGGAGTGGGGGGCTAGAACCCACAGACCCGACCCTGCCACAGGTGGGATACGGGTATGATGATGATGCGTTTCCTCGCTAAACAAATGAATGTGACCTAAATTGACCAACGACAGTAGCATTTTTCCCACGCCATTTCAAATTCGCATTCCTATCTTTTCACTTCCGGATCATTATTAAATACAATTAATTATCTGAAGTCACTCATGTGCAGATCACACAGATATATTCAATTAAAAGCTTTTATTAACGTAGATAAATTAATGAAGGATGAATTTTTGAGATCAACCACAGCAATGAGATGGAACACATTTTTGTGACTTTGCCTATCTCACATCGCAACACTAATGGCCATGAGGACAAATTAATGTAAGTGCAATACGGTATTTAAATATTAATGAAATATGATTTTCATATATCTTATTGCCTATCTTGTTGATCGGAATCAAATTTACTTGCTACAATAATTTACAGAGCACTTCTTATCATACTTGTTTCCTATTGCAAAACACCTTACAGTGATTATTACGTGACTGAATTTTAGTTTCTAATTAAAGTCATGGGCCACCAGACACGTAGGATGAGGTAATATTATTAGAAGAAACTGGCGATTAATGATATATAATTCATACAACTATCATTACAGTGGTGGTAATAAGCTGTTAAGACCGTGGTAATTGATGTCCAATTCGTCACATTAATAACTTAATTGGCATGAATTATACAACCACTTGCTAATCTTCTACATGTGATCCGCTGACTATAGTCATCATCATCTAACCCTTATTTCGCTTGTGGCAGGGTCGGGTCTGCAGGTTCTAATCCTCCACTCTATGATATCCCCCACCAGGCCCCATCCACACCGCACGTCACCGTGTCTTTTTATACAACCTGGCCTCACGCAATGTTCCCTCTAAGGATTGCTGGTTCGTGTGCAAAATCAAAAACTTGTGAGCAGAGTTTTATTTGCCATACTGACCGCTCCTGCGCTGAGCTAAAAGTCTGTGCACTACGAGCCCAAAACTGTGCGCCAGAGCACGCTAGCGCAACTTAGAACATTGGTCCCACGTCTGTTTTGGTCTTCCCCAGTCATACAGCATAGCTGCCCTAACCACAGTTCTGCAATCTTTGCCTTTCAATTTTATTGGGAACCACTGGTCACACAGGGCTTCACTTGCCAGTCGCCACGTTAGCCTTCCTGCGTTGATCGTATGGGTCACGTCTGAGTCTATTTCGCTATTGCTCTGAAACAGTGATCGTCAGTACCAAAACTCTTGCACCACTTGTATCACCTCACCCCGTTGTTTCTGGCCACTCCATTTGAACGCCAAGTACTCCGTCTTCTTCATGTTCACCTTCAGCCCCCCCCCCCCCCCGCTTTTCCATTGCTGTTTTAATGTTTTTGTGGATCCTCTTTAGACTCGTAAAGTCTTCCCACATCGTCTGTGAATACCATGCACTGAGGGGCCCATTCACTTATTCCTGTCAGCAGCTTATCCTTTACTAGAGCGAATTGGTATGAGATAAGTTCTTACCCTTGTTCCATCCCAACCTGCACTTTGAAGCTTCCAGCACTTCCGCATTCCGTCCACACCCTAGCCATAGAACCATCATACACTTCATGCCCTCCATCTACTGTCTTCTTCTTCCTTAAATCGTTTCACGTTGTCTTGGGACACTATCATACGCTTTCTCTAGGTCAATGAATATTGCGTGGAGGTCCTCCTTTGCCGCCCTATGCTCTTCTATCATCTGTCTTAGAATAAAAATTTTTTCTGTTGTAGACCTACAGGACATAAACCAGAACTGATTTCGCCAGACACTAGATCGGTCTCTGAGGTGACATTCTATGACTGTCCAACAGCTTCATAGAATGGCTCATTAGCTTAATGCCTGTATAGTTTTCACGTTCTTGGGCATGGCCTCTGCACTTGAACAGTGGAACTATCCAACTCTCCCTCCATGCCATTGGCATGCTGTCTTATTGAACCTACTGACTATAGGGTAGGTACCGTATATTTAATGAGTTCATTGTTTTGGTGATTGAGTGCTTCATTGCTTCATGTCTGTAGGTTTGATTCTGGCGGAAGCAGATGGTTTCTCTCGGGGAAGAGGGAAGCCCAGAGTGCACTTACCCTCCAGTGAGAAAGCGCGGTTCCATGTGGCATGTAGCCTACAATATCACCTGCATCATCATCATCATCATCTCACCCTCCTCCCGCCCGAGGCGGGGTCGGGTCTGCGAGTTCTTATCCTCCACTCCCACCTATCCCTCACCAAGTCCCCTTCCACCCCACACGTCTCCTTATCCCCCTGCACCACCTGCCCCCACGTCCGTTTTGGTCTTCCCCTACCCCTAGTGCCCCCAATCACATGCAGATCCATAATGTACCTAGTAAGCTCCTCCTCCTCTCTCCTCATCACATGCCCATACCACACCACCTCAAACGCTTCTCTCTCATCTTTTCCGCGATGTCTCCCACCCCAGGCTACATCTACGTAATCATTTCGGACTCTGTCGGCTCGTGACACCCCAGTCATGTAGCGCAGCATTCGCATCTCAGCCATTTACATTCTCCTTTCATAGTTCTTCCTAGCTGCCCAACACTGAGCCATACAGCATAGCGGGCCTAACGACCGTTCTGTAAACGTTGCCTTTCAACTTTATTGGGACCCGGCGGTCACACAGGACCCCACTTGCCTGCCTCCACTTCAGTCATCCCGCATTAATCCTATGTTCAATATCACCTGCATAAAACATAAAAGATAACGAAGCACAAGAGATTTTGACATTGCCGGCAGCCAGCCACATAAAGAAACGCGGTTGAAGAGTGTGGTAATGTATTCCCGGGACAAATGAGTCAGGAAAACGTTAAGAAGGGTGACCGAAATAGGGTGACTGATATAGAAGTGAATGTGAAGGACCCCCCCCCCCCCTTCAATCAGAGGCGGATCAGGGGGAGTACTTAAAAAAATGTGCACCCCAAATAGTGTTAAATATTCAGAATTCCTCAGTAGAATTCTAACTAGCAATTACAATAGGTTCTCTACTGCCCCTTAGAAAATGTCCTGTCCAGTGGTTTAGCCAACTGCAGATTGGACTGGCAGTATAGAAATGGGAATAGCAAATGCAAACACGCCTCATCAGTTGCAAAGTTGAATCATGCATCAGTTGAAATATAAGCCTCATTGAGGGGATCCGCCCCTGCTTCCAACAATCGCCAGATCTAAATCCGGTCACATCAACACATCCAATTGCAATAAACAAACACATCCAATTTGCAATAAACAACAATTTAAAAAAAATGCAATACTGACCAATTGGACAACTACTGAGCCAGCGAAGAAAACTTGTCTAACATCAGTAGACCGCTATTGGAAACATTTTTGGCACCTACTGTATTTTCAGCGTTAATAATGGATTGTTCAATTGCGATGAAATATTCCCCAAGTTTTACCACTACATTATTGTTGTCAATTGATATTTTTTTCTTCTGCTTTTTTGCCCTATAAATAAGTTTGTTGTCCAGGCAGAGGATGCTAAAAATTTCAAAATATTCGTGGCGTATGGAAACGTTTCGAGTGAATATATGCCCATTCTTTTGCATATTGAAAGTCCTTTTGCGAACAGGTGACAAACCACACATACTACACAGGACCATGGCTTTACTTCTCATAAAGAATCTTCAAACAGATTTCTGTCTCGGCAGCCTCGGATGGAGCCTAAAAATTATGAGCCAAAAAACGCAATAGAGCTACCGAGTTAGGTGGTACTTTGACGATTTTGCCTGTTAACCGTTTCTCACCTCCAGTATGTCGGGTATTTCCAGACATTATGTCATTAAAAGTAGAAATAGAGAGATAGTAACTGACAACAGCTGGACTTTATGTATAAACAGGACACACTTCAGCTTAGGACTTAATTCGTGCTACAACGGATGTCATGTCACTCTTCAATATTATAGCTTGGGGTTACATCATCATCATCCTCTTATCCCGTGGGAGCGGGATGGCGTTGGACACACCAGTTCTCGTCTGATCACTGAAGTTAAGCAACGCAAGCCCAGTTAGTACTGACATGGGTGGTCGCTCGGGAAAGCTGGGTACTGCTAATACCCAATAATCGTCGCATTAGTGTAGTGTCTGTGCAGTATATGCATTAGAACTATGCAGTGGACGGGTTTCTAATGACCTTGTAGTTGACGGGACCTTAAACTCCAACAAACAACAACAATCCTTATCCCGCCTGTAACAGGGTCGGGTCTGCGGGTCCACTGAACATGCTCTGACCGGGCGCACCCCAGCCAAGCGTCTGGAACCCGCAGCAATATTGGCTGGATTGTCTGTGGGGATGCTGGCCTACCTCATATGAGAATTGAGATGACGCAAAAAAAAAAATAATAATAATAATCAGGCAAGCGACTTGATTTGAATGCAGTGGTCTTGACGGACAATGGTCAATAACATTTCTGGAATGGACAACGGTTCAGTAACAATTTTGGAATGCCGACTGTTTACTCAGATTTTCTGGCAGATCATCCGTTAGAAAATTGAGTCGATGACCGTTTCAATCCTAGCGTTGACTTTAATCAGAACGCAATTTTTCTTTCGTTTCTTCTGATATGTCGTCTTTATCCTGTCCGGATTGAAAAGAGGAAAACGACATCAAAAACTCAAGGTCGAAAAAAAATTTTTTAATAATTTTTGGGACTGTGTAGCTACCAACCAGAGATCACAGTCTTTTTAGGGCTCTTTCATTTAATTACTGTATAATGAAATGCAGTGCAGCCAAGTTGCGTTGGACACACCAGTTCTCGTGAGATCACTGAAGTTAAGCAACGCAAGCCCACGTTAGTACCAACATGGGTGGTTGGTAAAGAACGTTGGGTGCTGTAAATTTCCCCTGTCCTACATCATCTACACCTACCACCTCATCTTCCGCGAGCAGCCTCCTAAGGGTTCGGCCTGTTATGGCTGCTTGGCTTACTCCCCAACCCGTTAGTGTAACATAATATAATATAAATACTGAAAGACAGAATATTCTGCTCTAGAATTCACTGTTTCACAATTGTATGTTGGTTTTGAGTAAGAATCCTTACGAAGACCAACTCGAAAGATGACCCAAGGCTGTTAACTGACTCAACTACCGTGGCAGCAATTCAAGCAAAATCACGCTGCATTGCAGAGCTCAAGGGAGGGGTGGCATCACGCGAACGTCCATTCCTTCACCTTCATGAAGCATCCCATTCTCTCATGTAGTTCGGAACTTTCTACAAATGAAAATGGGTACCTGTATTTTTTTTTTAAAAGTTGTAATTAATGAACAGGTTACCAATTTCATTTCTCAAAGGAATGTAAGTGCTTGAGAAAAGTTGAGGCGATAAGCGCATCTACTGTATACTCTGAGCAATGCACTCCATTCTCTCTTTCTCTGTGACGGAGGCCTCTTTTTAGATGACCTCGCCGAAACGGGGTTGAGCTTTTTACTCTTAAATGTTTTTGTCGTGAGGAAAAAAGATATGTGGAAGTTGAGTAGAACAGGTGAAACTGGGAAGAAAGTTAATTTTTTTTTGTGAGCGTACTGAGGTGAGTGTATCGCTTCATTGGTTGTTGTGCGGCCTGAGGAGAAAGTAGATCCAACTTACCGCTGCCTCGAAGCACAGTCAGCATTTGGTTGGCGAGTCGGTGAAGGCATTTGATCTCGAGGATATCTTTGCGCCACTGTAGTTAGTTTCGCTTAGAGAGGCAGGTATTTGCGTTTCTCTACAAGTGTTTGTAAAGTAATCAAAATAATAACAAAGTTATTTTTGTGTCTGTTCATAACTTGATTGATATGAATAAGTGTTTCTATATTTTAATTCGTAATCAGGAATTGCGCTTTCGAACGCAAACTCCGAAATAAGAACAACGCGCGCGCTGATTTCTATTACCGACGTCACGATTTTTTTTTAAAGAATTCATTTGACTGAAGTGTGTAGTTTGTCTGTGGCCTGTCTCGTTTTGCCAACTGATTGAAACAAAATTGATTGGAAATCAACATTTCATCTTGTGTATCAAAGGATATAATTGAGATGTGAATACATGTGGTTGACCGACGTCTGGATTGCTTTTTACGATAATGTCATCGGCGAATTGCAGTTCACTACTTTAAAAGGTAAGTTATTTGCTAGTTTCAAAAGCATCATGGCACTCGAATCAGGTAAAGAACCTTCCAATTACCAGCGTCCCTGTGATGGACCTCATCAGCTCCTCTTGCTCTGTTTTCATTATAATACATGACCATTACTGAACCTTGGTGCACCCCAACCTTCACTTGGAAGTCTCTACATTTCCCCACGCAATCCTTACCCTGAATAAGGAACCATCCTATACATACTGCACTATCCTGGTAGACCTTTCATCCACTCCCTTTTTCTTCATTACCTCCAACAGTACCTGTCGTGGAACACTCTAAAGACCTCCAAATTAGTGAAAATTACACGGAGATTTTTCTTTGCTGCTCTATGCTTTTCTGCCATCTGCCTCCGAAAGGTTAGTTCCCTTGTGGACCTACTAGGCGTGAATGCAAACTTGAATGTCTGATATTATCCTGAAAAAATAGTTCTCAAATGGATGTTCTGGTGTAGATTACGAGCCATGTCGTGTTTTTTTTTCCTATTTCCTCTCGTTATGGGTGAAAGAAATTGCTAGCCATTTTTCAAATTAACATACAAATTCATTGTTTATCCGTCGTCTTTCGAAATCAATGAAATCACAAATCTTCAAGGCTATAGTGCAGGGTATTAAAACCCCAGTGCCGGCGGCCATCAGGAGTGAGCGAACGGGCCCCAGGCCGTCGTTATCATGCGTCCGCAATGTCATGGGTGCAGACCTCGGCTGCCACGGCAAATAATGCATCGAGTGTTCTGGAAGTAGGCCGGCATCCCCTCCCAGACAACCCGGCCAATATTTCTGCAGGTCCCAGACGCCTGGCTGGGGTGCCCCCAGTCAGAACAATCTCATCTAGAGAATAGGCTACTCTTAGATTAGGGATGTGGAATGTGGGGACCCTTACAGAAAAAAACAGGAGAATCTGTTAGGATCCTAAAGCGTAGGAGGATTAGTGTAGCTTTCTTACAACAAACTAGGTGGAACGGGGATAGATCTAGGGCCTTTGGAGAGGGATACAAGCATATTTACACAGCAAGTGAAGGGGTGAAACAGGGTAGGAATGGTATTGAACAATGAGCTGCACCAAAGGGTCACCCTAGTTAAAAGAATAAATAGTAGGCTAATGTTAGTTACAGTAGTTTGGTAGGGAGTAGTGCTCCACCTCATCAGTGCGTATGCCCCTCAGCTGGTCTTCATGATCCCACTGAGGTGTGTGGGATCCCACTAAGGGAGGGACTTTGATGAGTTAGTGTACTCACTAAATTTTCAGGTAAGGCAATGTAAAGGGAATGAAAGTTTATTTAGTAGTGGGGGGGGGACTTTAATGGTTATGTAGGCTAGGATTGTCAGGAATATGAGGAGGTTAATGGGGTATGGAGGTATGGAAGGGCAGTGAATTCTTGAGGCAGCAACAGCCATGGCCTTCCATTGCAAATATATGGTTTAGGAAGAGGGACAGGCACCTGATCACATTCTAGTCACCACAAGGGAGGTCACAGATAGATCAGCCAATGCCATGTGGGACAGGGTACCAGAAAAATTAAAAAATGTGAGAAAGCCATTGAAGTCCAGGCTAAAGTAGGAGGTACATTCCAGGACAGACATGGTGGTGGAAGGATGAGCTGAAGCATGGAACTAAGGGACCAGGAGTCTAAAATACAATATAGGCAGGCCAAGACCACAGCTAGGACAATCATTGCCTCGGCCAAACACCAGAAGAAGGATGCTCTCTATGCTCAGTTAAAGACAATGGAAGGGGAGAGAGAAAGTTTTTAACTGGCGAAGGATCCGGCAGCTAAAGATGTACCCTGAGCCATAACAGTGAAGGATAGCAAAAGTATGGTCCTGTTTCCCCCGTCGGAGGTATAGAGGTGGTTGGAAGAGTATTTCCACATTTGTTGTTGTTTAAGGTCCCGTCAACTACAAGGTCATTAGAGACCCGTCCACTGCATAGTTCTAATGCATATGCTGCACAGACACTACACAAATGCGACGATTATTGGGTATTAGCAGTACCCAGCTTTCCCGAGCGACCACCCATGTCAGTACTAACTGGGCTTGCGTTGCTTAACTTCAGTGATCAGACGAGAACTGGTGTGTCCAACGCAACTCGCCGCTCCCAGTATTTCCACAGCCTCTTGAATGCAGCAAGGGAAGAAGACAACATTGACACCCATTGTACTTCTTCTGGGGTGGTGAACAGGGTAAGGGAGGAGGAAGTAGTCGGGGCCCTTAGGAAGATGGAAGGTCGAAAAGCGGCAGGCCCAGATACTCCCCATTGAAGCGTGGCGTAGACTAGGAAAGTTTAATTGATTGTCAGTTATGAGAAAGGCACTATATAATTTAGATTTAATTTGCATTACTGGTACCCTCGTAAATGTCAGTCATAGTATTAATCACGTCGCTCAATCATCCCTCTATTGCATGTTTGTAAAAAAATGATAGTTGATTATCGAATAATACCGAATACATATTGGGCTTAACGAGTTAAATTTGCTTTTCATATGCTCAACCCATTCTTGGAAAGTGGTGATAATCGATTACTGAATCGATTTCGAGTTTGAGTTAAAGGAAACTATCGGTTGTTACTTTACATTCTCAACATTGGTGATTTGACGGAAATACGTACAGTCTATGAATGATGCGTTGATGCGATCACCAATTGCCTTTCTAGGTTCTTAGGTACAGGTTCAATTTTGGCCACAGTTGCTCTTTTCTGGAAGGACAGGAAGCCATAACCCAGAAAGTGAGTAGCGCTGTACAAACGCAGGCATCTCAACATTGCCCCAGTCCTCTTGTTGATAACCTTGTTAACTTTCGAGACGTGTTATTTTTCTTGGAATTCGACATTTAGTGTTTCTCAATTCGGTAAAGACGTTCAGAGCATGCCCGAAGCGTGTCCTGACGTAAGGAGAGCAATTTTTGTGTCAGAAGCCCTGCTGTCATTGTGTGTTGCTCGTTATCGTTGTGCATTGCACTGCTAATTAGCCAAACTATATTTGCTATTGCCGTTGATGCTTATCGATCAACTCGCATTTTCTCTTTAAAAGCAGGTAAGGACTTCAGTCAGGAAAAAACAATCCTTAACTGGCTACTTAGGTGCAGAAATGCTAACATTGAATGCGGTTCGTTAGACAGCACTCTAAGCCATTATACATTATTTTTCATCTTCAAATTATCGCCAGCTTCTGTCATCTGTGAAAACTAAATCTAGTGCTTATTCGTCCAAAGTAGAGTATCGGAAGGTTTGAGGAACCCATAAAGTTGAAAAACGTTTGAGATTGGTAACCATAGATTCTTGGTTATTCTTAATTAACCACATTATAGTAGTCGAGTTAATGTAGCTCAAAATTACTAAAAATGCAATTTGTTAAGAGCGTTCTACTTAACGCTTATTGACAACCCAGATAATTATTTGGTCAAAACAATGACCGGCAACAAGGGGGCATCAGCTGACCTCTTAAGTACTTAGTTGAAATCTTTAATGAAATATCGTATTTGATATTCTGAAGCAACGTTGTTTAATCTCATTCATTTCCTTTTTTTTATAACGTTGCTATTTGGATTTGGGCAATCAAAATATTTTAATTCAGGAAGCATGGTCACACAATAGATGTCGGGTCACGGCTATTGTGTGGATGATGATTGTAGGTGGGCATGGGCTTATTGTTTCCACATGCGTCACAAATCTGCTTTTGACATTACTCGTTTATTTACATTCAAAAGAGTTGAATAAAATGTATGCGTAATCGAAGTCGTACTCATCCTGCTTAGAACAGTCGGGAAGTGGGAAAAATTTGGCAAATTCTTCATAAATTTAATACATATGTGTGCATGAGTATTTCGATAATGTAATTCCGATACTGTACAGTGTATTGCAGTTTATGTATGCTATTTGTATTTTTTAAAAAATGTTTTTCATGTTTTCGGACACACGTTCAATAGGAATGAGGTATAAATTGTAACTGCATCAATATTGAATGACTTAGTAGTTGGTTATTAAGTACTTGTCGATTCCGATGTATTGTTGTTGATTAGCAAGGGTTTCATTGAAAACTTGTATTTGAAAGAGATGTTATTTAAACTAGGTGTCATTGAAATATTGCCCAATTGCATACCCATCAAAGCGCATCGCAACATTGTAATTACAGTATACTGTATATAATAATTTACAATGAATTTAATTGGCCATGTTCTGCCCTTTCTTCTCTAGTACAAGGACCAGAATAAAAAGTGGGGAGCATTATTATAATAAATAATGATAATAAAAGAACCAATAATATTGGTTTGCCATAGCCATCCTGTGGAATTATATACAGTAAACCCTCGTTTATCCGTCCCCCCGATTAACCATCCCTCGGTTTAACCGTTCCAATTTTTTTTAGAATCTCCTCCTTGAAATATCCTCCTGATGAACGGATTCTTTTCAAAATCGGGTAAAAGTTCTTCGTAATTTTTTTTTGTTCAAATTGTATACACACATACGCTTTATGTAGTTCACAGTAACGTATGTACATATAGGCATTTGCATAGATGTCAATCGTCAAAATTTCTGAGGGGGAACCATATGAGTGGTCCCCATGAGCATAATTCTGGGGGGACTCGCCCCCTTGGTCCCTAGTAGATTTACGACACTGCACATTGACAACCTTTTATACTTACCATCACCATTATCATCATACGCTAATCTCGCCTGTGGCAGGATCGGGTCTGCGGGTTCTAGCCCTCCACTCCCACTAGGCCCCATCCACCCCACAAACTGCTCCCACGTCTGCTTTGGTTTCCTCCTGCCCTGGGTGCTTCTAACTACTTGCATTCCTGTAATAGACCTAACGAGTTCCTCCTCCCCTCTTCTCACTACGTGTCCATACCTCTTCAATCTACTCTTATTCCCCCATTCCTCATTCTATCAGCTCTCGACACCCCACTCATGTGCCGCAGCATACGCATCTCGGGTACTTGCATTCGAATGACGTGACTCTTACTCACTGCCCAACACTGATCCATATAGCATAGCTGGCCTAACCACTGCCCTGTTGAACCTCTCTTTCAACCTGATTAGGAGCCTCCTTTCACACCGGGCTCCACACGCCTATTTCCACTTTAACTATCCCCCATCGGTTCTATGGGTCACATGCGAGTCTATCTCCCCATTGCTCCCCATAGCGCCCCACTTTACCTCTTGCACCTTTTTTTCACCAGTTCGCCGCTAGAGAGTACGTCACGATTACTTTCGTTTTTTTCCTAATTGAAAGCTAAATTATCTTTCTTCTTAATGTTTATCTTTAGCGCTCCCTTTTCTGTTGCTCCTCTAATATCGTTTAGGCCCTTCTTTACATGTTCTCTGGAGTCGCTAAATTTTCCTATATCGTCGGCAAATACCATGCACTGAGGAACCCATTCTCCTACTCCCCTCAGCACTTAGGTAACTGCAAATGTACTGTATATAACATTTAGGTAACTTATTTTACGTATTACATATTTAAATGCGCCCCAATATGGACCCTCCGTTATTAATTCTTTCGCATTATCCGCCTCTCGTGAGTTAGGGTAGTATTCGGATTGCATAAGGACCTCAAGGGTTACTAAAGGTTGAGAGGATGGAACCGGCCATAGTTTGCACAAAAGACAAGTATCCTTGCACAGCAACTTTAGCCAGGTAATATTTAAACAGAGTAGAAATTGGAGTTATAGGCCGTCGTGGTACCCATAATTGCCATTTTTGGTCGCCATCCTTGATCTCCACTTTTAATAAATATGTAACTTAATTCCATAGCTTGGTCACTTCATTGTATTCATTAAGTAACAGTGTGACAGATTTGTGTTAAAGCTTGCTCTTACTAATGTAGATGAAACGTGAAAGGAAAAACAGATCAAATTGGTAATATAATACAAGAATATGCATTCATTTCAAGTTTCGTGGCAGTGAGTTGGGGTAAGTTGAACCACAGAGGTATGTGGTTTCCTTGACTGGTCAGCGATAGAAAAGATTATTTGGTTGTGTTTTTTATTGCTGACATACTGCGTTTTTAGTGTTATATACCGGATGTTGTGAAACTTGACTGGTAAGTCACATATGTATGTCATACGGTGACAGTATAAATTGATTATTTTAGTCATGTAGGCCTATAACTAGGTTTATGGATTTCTGTGAAATCTTGTTTCCCTTGCTTGTTTGCTTCGTTGGTGTTTTAGGGCCATTCAACTGCAAGGTCATTAGAGTCCCGACCACTGCATAGTTCTAGTGCAGAGACTGCACAGAATCTACACTAATGTGACGATTACTGGATATTAGCAGTAGTGATGCACCGATATATCGGCCTGTCTTTATGATATTGGTATCAGCCAGCTTTTGGCCGATAATTTTAAAATTTCATAAGTATACTGTATTTGACATGGATTGTCAAAAGGACCAATGCATATATCAAGTAAAACTGTACTGGAAAACTTATTTCACGATATTCTCACTTACAGCACTGACGGCAGTCTGTGTGATATATGGTTGTCAGTCAGTTTTGTCTATTCAACTTCTTGTTTCAATTGTGCGGACACCCAATGGTTTTTATTACCAAAGTTGAGCACATAGCGTCTTCAGTCATTTCCAAAACATGAAATCACTAGGGATTGACTATATACCGGCCGATATATCGGCGGAAATATTGGCCAATATATCGCCCAAACCCATATCGGTGCATCTCTAATTAGCAGTACCCGGTTTTCCCAAGCTCCCAGTACTAGCTGGGGTAGCGTTGCTTAACTTCAGGATTCAGATGAAAACTGGTGTGTCGGACGCAGTAAGTTGCTCCCCTACCTGTTTCCCTGAAGTTGACCACTTTTCTTATATACGGAATCACTTCCAAAAGTGCATACTCAAAATTTCCTCTTTAGGACCTGAAAAAGTTGTTGTCGACTTTCGCTGATTAAGATCATAAGGATTGGTAGGATACAAAATATATAATTTAGTGCAGTAGTGTCTGAAAAAAATTGTTGGAAGAGACCTTATAGCTCCATGTAGTTCTATTATACCACTGTTTAATCCTAAGAGACAGCGAATATCAAACTTCATTTATCCGTTTCTGGACATCTTGGGGAGCGGCGAATTGCATTGGACACGCCAGTTCTCGTCTGATCACTGAAGTTAAGCAGTGAAACCCCAGCTAGTACTGACATGGGTGGCCGCTTGGGAAAACTGGGTACTGCTAATACCCAAAAATCGTCACATTAGTGTAGTGTCTGTGCAGTTTCTGCATAAGAACTATGCTGTGGACGGGGCTCTAATGACCTTTGTATTTGAAGGGCCCCAAAACACAAACAACAACTGGACATCTGGAACTTCTAATTAACTCTGTCATAAGCGATGTGTTGATGATAATGGGATGCTGTATTGTGAGGAGTGTCGATATGGGTGTTAGGGGTTAAGCGGCAGAATTTTTCACAAAGGAAAGGAATGCATCATTGACTTGGAAATTTTTTGGTAGGGAACTTCGAAATTATAATTTGCTTTGTTTGACCAGTATTACACTCCCGAATAGAGTAGAATTAATGCTGACAGCCTATGACTTTGCGTTCACTCACCCGTGTGACCTTAGTCACCTAAATTTTTGTAAAGCAGAGATTGATAAAATAATAAACATATTAAAATAATGCGTTTTTGATTTCAAATTGAACTGGATATAAGTCTTGAGTGTATACAATGATATGGTTAGCCTATCTTCTGATAGGTGCTTGTCTAAAAACGAAACAGGTTTTGAATGTCGTTTTTTTGATCATCCAATCTTCTTTCTCTTTATGGATAAATAAATAATCCAGGATTTAGCGAATCTTTTGGTCATTTTGAAAGCCGTTGAGCTGATATGAAATAGAGACGTTTTTATCTATTCTAAAATAGGGTGGTGCTATTTAAAGGACAATTGTCATATCATAGTGAGTACGAGTCGCGCGATGTGTTCAAGAAATGTGCTATCTGTGTATAGTTTTAACCCCATCAGATCATCTCAGGCTCTTGGTAAACACCAATTTCTAAAATCAAACACAAAAAGCGTTCTCAACTAAGGTAATCACCGACGCAAGGTGTCTCCAACTTGTTGCAGGAGACACTGATATCAGTGGAAAGGTGGCTGCATACTAATGGGCTATCCTTAAACCATCATATGACCTCTGTTATTTCATTCTTCTGGATAAAGTCGCCTATCATCTATCCCTTTCAACTTGCCGATGGTACGTTGGTCCCCAGGTGCTTGGTGGCTTGTGACCTTGGAATCATTCTTGATACAAAACTAACTTTCCAGACTTATCTACACCACTTGTATCTTAAAGTCAAGAAAGCATACCGGGTTCTTCTACAAACAAAGGGGCGTGTTACTTCCCCCAACTGCGGGCGCAACTCTTCAGGGCCTTAATAAAACTTTTACTCTCCTATGGGTTAATCTGCTGGTCTTCATGTCGTCGATCACATCTTACACGACTTGGAAAATTGCATGATAAGGCACTTGGGATCCCCTCCCAATGCAGGGATGGACATTTATTATAATTGGAACTGTATATATCAAATGCTCGGATATTATGGCTCAATCGGCTCTGGGCCCAGCGCATTGACTGTCCTAACCTGTTGATTTGTCTGCAGTTAAATGCCCCTTGTCGCTCCTCGCCCCATAAGAATTTTTTTACTTATACTGGAGGTGATAGACACCCCATTCTACTAGCACAAAGAGCCTTTAACATTTTGGATCTATCAATTGTTGACCTACTTCTGCCGTTGACCACTATTAATGACGGTGTCTAAATCATAAGTCTCATTACTCTAAACTCTCCACGTAGTTTTATTCATCATTGCATTCCCTGTCCAATTAAGTCTACCACTATAGGTCTACTATGATCTGCAGCTAAACCTACCACTGCCAGGGGTACGCTAGATATTAAAAGATGATTTGACTGTACCCCCTTATCCCCCTCTCCCTACACCGCTCCAACCTCCACCAAAAGGTTTTCTCCTTAGCCTGTTATAGTGAATGTAAATTCATTCCTTAAAAAACTTGTAATGGAGATTTAAATTTAAAAAAAAATGTAATCTTGAAGCCCTTCAAAGAATTTTAGACTAGTCAACAAGATTACTAGTGGTCATGAGGCGTTTTCCTGTGTTCTTGGTGAATGGTAGTTGTATTAGTTAACAATAAATAGAAGTTTTGTGGAAACAGGCCAGGACACGGGAAGAATCCGAAAGTTTTAGGCGCCGATATGACAACACAAGTGGAAAATTCCATCCTGGTGTCCTGATGGCTCGTGGTTAAAAACAGAGTTTAAGCTTCATGGCATATGTTATGGACTTTCTCAGCCTCCCTGGTGCTGCGATAAACCTTTCCGCAAACTCCTGGATTTCCCACGCAAGCACGCCCACAACGAGTAATAAAATGGCACGTGTGCAAGCCAATTGCAGATTCCCCACGATGCCCCACATGGGGGCAATCTCTGCTCTCTATTGTGAAGACATTGTTGAAGCATTTACACAAACTTTGTTTCGTGCACAAAATTATTAAAAAAAAAAGTCTTAAGGTATTACTTACACGCAAGTATTTCAAAACCGTAACATTTCAAATAGGCGATATTGGTCTTGATCATCTAGTTGCTGTTCACATTCTTCTCCAAGTTCACTGTCATGTATGATGACACGTAATGTGACCCTGGCCCTCCCCTATTCTTTTCTTGATTTTGGTTTAACTGGTTATTCCTTTTTTTCCGGAGAGAACTCATTCCAACGAGGAGTTGTCGATCTACGCAGTTTTTGTCCATCTTTTAAATGGATATATTTTAGGCAGGTGATATTGTGCACTTGGGATTTACCTGTTAACTGAAAAAGTCGCATACATTGACCAGGATTGAGTCTAAAGGTGCTCGCACACTACTGACACACAACACGTTAGGTCAGATAACACCATCATACAATCATGTAACACGACATATACCCTGTATACCAGGGGTGGCCAACCTTTTCAGCAAGCGGGCTAAATTTAAGAAATAATATTTCCTGCCAGGCCACGCACCTAATTTCTTTTTGTTGAATTAAAGTAAACAAGCAAGCGTGCTGCAGCTACACAAACGCTTGTCTGGTTGATGCCAACTCATGATGTAATGTTGCTTTGGTGATTTGTACAATAATTTTATGTTCATTTGACCTAGTTCCACGGGCCTCGTATTGGCCACCCCTGCTGTATACATTGCTCTGATGTGCTTTCACTTCAGAACAGAGGGTGTACTACGTAGTGCCTTGTCGTAGAACAGGCATGTCAAACTGGGGGTACCCGAGGGCCACATCGGTAACATGTGCGTTGTCGTGAGGCCATGCAGCATTGACTATTTGTAATTTATTTTTAAAAGTACCAAGAGGCCAAGCCTGACGGTGTAGAGTTCATTTGATATGACAATTGTCGAAATGGTGTTTATTTATTTGAACGAATTACAACTACTTAATAATAGTTTTAATCAAAATATGGCACATAGCACTCCATTCCAACTACGCCCAGGGGCAACTGTCCCCCACTCGTTACTTCTGAGTAGCAGATTGCATATGTATACTACATGATGTGAGGGCTGCACCTCTAGGCTTCAAGGGCTGCATGTGGCCCACGGGCCACCAGTTTTACAGTGTAGAAGATGTATGATATTTTTAGAGGCACTTGAGGAATGTGCAGCAGTTATGCGCATCGTGGTTGCTAACCAAAAAGCAAAACTATGGCTGCTTCCAATAACACATCACAACGCGTGTTATTTGAAAAGCCCTACCCTTATTTTCATTCAGAATGTGCCCATTGCTCTGATTAATCATGTTAAGGCGTGTTAATGTGTGATGTGTTGTGACACGTGTCAAATCATGATAGAGATTTTCGTCAGACGTGTTAAAGTATTAGGCACTATTTCTCATTTGAAAGCTTTGTACAGTAAACTCCAATTATCCGAATCAATTGGGACCGGACCCCATTCGGATAATTGAATTTTTTCCGAAAAGGGGTCTAATTTAATTTATCACTGTTTGTATGTTGAAAATGGGAGAAAAAACTTTTTAAATAAAAAGAGCCTTAATTAAATGAAAAGACAACACTTTTACATATTAAGCATACTTAAAAGGGCTGTACATTAGTACAGTATGTACGTGTACCATACTGTAAATGAAAGTTATTGCTTGCTGAACATCTCGTTCAAAGTATATAAGCTGTTTAACTGCCAGTATCCGTTTTTCGGGAGGCCAATATCGCGCATTATTTTGCAAATCGCAGTACGGAAGCGATGCTGAAAGTGATTCGGATAGTAGGAGTTCGAAAAATTGGAGTTCTACTGTAATAAGTTTTTTTTTTTAAATAAACGTGTTTTAATTTTTATTTGTATCAGGGAGGGATGAGGAAATAATTGAAAATGAGGGCAACTATGAAGTGTTATATAATCCATCTCTTAAGAAATATAGAAATGTTCACACATAGAGAAAAGCATGGAAACAGGTTGTTGAAAAATTGGAATGTCTGGTAATTGTTGTTTATTTACTTCTGTAACAAATCCGTTTAAGAAATTCTCATTGCAATATTACATTACAGTTATCTACCCTTAAGCATAATTTCTCATTGTCATGGACAACATGCTGCCTCATCGGATGAAACAAATTATCTTTAAATGTTTCAATTAATAAAGTAACTTCACGAATATATCGACACCTTCCCTGTAAAACGTCGTAAGCGATATTTCATAAATTTTACAGGAAATGAAAAAAAAACGTCTGATTTCCTCATTTATCGTTATGCTTACGATATTTTTAGATATTAAAAAATAACTGACGTAGGGCAAAACTGATTACAGTATTAATAAAGACATAATGTGCAGAATTTGATTAAATTAAAAAGTGAAAATCTCAAAAAATGTTTTACCAGGAAGGTGTCGATATTCTGATGAAATACATATTTTGAAAAACTTTAATGTCCTATTGTGTATCATAGCGTATTATGAAGACAGCAAGCATCTAAAATGTTATAGTCAGCTGTTTGTGGTTGAGTTTCTGTAGGCTGCAAGACAATTCGCCATCGCGTGTCTTGACCTAGAATTCCTGTAATTGTAGACATTCTCATCATCACTTTTAATAGAAATTTTGCTGTAAGGGTGCATCATGTAGGTATTTAGGGGGAATGCTTCATCAGCAACAAAAATAAAGGGAACAATGGCATGATGCAGATAATCCATGCATACTGACATCTGGCAGATGAAATTGATATCTTTGACCAAAAGGAGACCTCTCAAATATTCCACCATCATTACCTGTCATAGACCCCCTACACCAGTGAGTAAAAATTTGCAGGTTCTGCACTGATTTGTGTAGAACATTCCCCAGCTTTGGTGAAAGCAGTTTTGGCAGGTCATAGAATTCATCTCTTGATATACAGATATAGTGTAAATCGTTCTTCATCACCCAGAAGTTGAGGTTCAGGTGGTAAAACCCACCCAAAGTTTTGTCTCTTGGTTAGCAATCATCATTCTCATAAGTGCTGCACACTCCATCCTCATGAAGTTCCCTAAAAATTTGTCATACATTCTCTGCAACAAGACAGCAGTGGAAAGAGGGGGCCTTAAGGTAAACATGAAGAAGACTGAGTACCTAGCTTTCAATTTTAGTGACCAGGGGCAAGGGGGAGAGATTCGGTGTGGGGGAGAGGGGATTCCAGCAGTGCAAGAATTTCGATATTTAGGATCAGTCTTCCAGAGCAATGGGGAAATAATTCTGATGTGACCCATAGAATTAATGCAGGATGGCTGAAGTGGAGGCAGGCAAGTGGGGTCCTGTGCGACCGCCGGGTCCCAGTAAAGTTGAAGGGTAAGGTGTACAGAATGGCTCAGAGTGCTGGGAAGTTAGGAAGAACCATGAAAAGCAAATGCAAGTGGCTGAGATGCGAATGCTGCGCTACATGTGTGGGGTGTCAAGATCCGACAGAATTAGAAATGATTGTTAGAGGTAGCTTGGGGTGGGAGATATTGCGGAGAAGATGAGAGAGTAGGTTGAGGTGGTATGGGCATGTGATGAAGAGGGGAGAGGAGGAGCTTACTAGGTCCATTGTGGGACTGCAGGTAGTTGGGGGCACCAGAGGTAGGGGAAGACCAAAACGGACGCGGGAGCAGGTTGTACAGAGGGACATGCAGGTGTGTGGGGTGGGAGGGGATTTGGTTGGAGATAGGCGGGAGTGGAGGATTAGAACCCGCAGACCCGACCCTGCCTCAGGCGGGAGAAGGGTGAGATGATGATGATATCTCTGCAACAAGACACTATGCAGTACACACTCTGACATAAATATCTGTTCTAATGTGAAAGCACATCAGAATAATGTAAGCATAGCATATGTCGTTATCTCAGTATGTTACACCAGGGGTTTGGGAATCGGCCAAGCAGCCACAACAGGCCGAACCTGTGGTCTGATGATAACTGGTGTGCACAACGCAACTCAGCCATATGTTCTGTGATGATGCTATATCAGAGTAGTGTGTGACCACCTTAGGAATCTCATTTCTCAATTGGTGGGAAGTGACCTTCCACCTTGACCTTCAAAACGGTTCTTCTGTTTGTGATATGCGAAGTACCATTGCCTAATCTTCACATTTGACTTGGGGAGCTCATTTTCAGGTTCCATGCAGGTGCTGCCTTGGCACTACGTAAATTAGACTTTTGACGTGCCATCTGAAAATTTGCAGCATTTTGAAATGTGTTGGTCAGTATCGTGACAAGACTCATTCCTTTGTAGTCTCTAGTAATTTTTAATAGTTCAATCAACATTTTCAGCAATCAGCTTGATATAAATTGGCATGTCAATCACCCCTTAGTAACAGTTTTTTTGTATCCTATTCTGGAGAAAGACGGTGTATTGTGCATGTGGAGGAGGTTAGTCACCAGGAGTTTATACAAAAGCTAAATGATGAGAAGATTCCTTAAGCTACATACTCAATATAGTGTATTTATGTACAATAGGTTTTCTTTAAAAGAAGTTCATAGTTGGTTTTATACTGCAATAATGGAGGTTATTGTGTGATTAGATATGTTGTGTCTTCCTTTCACTCTTTCTTTATACTCCTAGTGAAACATCAATCGTTTTTTTTTCAAATCGGTGTGTCGTTTTGTAAGTTCATTTCCAGTGGTGTCTCATGTTCTGTTTTGCGTGCGTGTTTTTGTAATGTAATGTTGTAAGACGTTTGACCACCTCTCGTCGTCATTTACTGTCAAACTCACCTCTGTATTTGACACGTCACTTTTCTCTCTATCCTTTTTTTTAATTTCATTCATTCATCTTCACATCTTAATTATGCCGGATTCTGTTTAGTTTTCGTGAGGCGGATAAGTGACATTCTGATCTATAGCCGGAATTCGTGCTAACTTTTTCTGTCGTTACCACTGCTTGTTGCGCTTTGCTTCACTAGTGTCCCACAGGATAATTGACGTTTGAAGGCGTCCCTGCCGGCACCCTCATCCTTGGTAGGGAGGCTGGGACATTGAAGGGAAGACGACAAATCAGAAGTCAGATTAATGGACCGAAAATGTTTGGTTTGTAATCATGATACTTAATTAGATAAGGGAGCAGTGATTATTTTCAACAACAACAAAAAAAAAGGAGTATTGTAGTTAATTAATTGATCATATTTTTGATTTCAAAATGACTTTTTTTGTTACTATGAGGAGGTGCAGGATGTCTATTATTGCTTGAGATGCTGTATGTGTGTGTGGAAGAGGTTGGTCATAAGCTTGTTTTTCTACTTGGCTAAAACAAAATGATATAGTGAAGCTGTATAATGACCCTAAGAAGAAATATAACAATGTACTTGTTTTCTTAATGTCCAAGAAAAAACGTTTTTTTTAAATGCTTTATTTCTTGAAATGCCGTGAATGTCTTAAATGTGAAATTATTTTATAAGGATGGTTACACGCCAAGGTAACTTTATTACTCGAGCTTAAAACAAAATTTTTTTTATAAAATTTCCCATAGTTATTGTGAAAATTTATATTGGGAAGTAAAGAAGATAGGTAACGTTGAATCATGCAATATCGCAGGGTAATAGGAGGGGTTTTTTGATTAGTCATTCGGCAAAGGTCCGATTTATCACCGGATATTTGCGTTTTTGACTATTCATGTGTTTCAAGTTGAAATTTCATTTGAAATGAATTTGCAAATGAGAATAGGCGACCTTCATATCGACGTTCGTCCGTTCCACGTATTCATCTTTCCGTGAATATATATTTAGTGTATCTAATTTTTTATACGGAAGTTATTTGCTGTGGATCGTCCTTCCTTCTAAATGATTTTTAGCTTTTATGTCTCCTCAGATTTGACCGAGCTTTAATACGAAGACGTTCGGTCACCAGTGTTTGCTGTAAAAGGCCGTGATTACGCCGCAGGCAGCCTTACTCTTCAAACTAATGTAACTGTCTTCGGTGTATGGACAATTGTAGTTCAGTGGTCGGGGTGTTTGATTTCTTCAGTCTGTGATTTTTGGATCTATTCTGGCGTCTTTCAGGCAACAGGAATGCCCACAGTGCTCCTCCTCACGCACCCTGTCACCTTCATGTAAAGGAATGCTTTCTACTTGGAGCATAATATACGTGTACAATGGCAGATTGTAGATTGGCAAATTTCTAGGTGTGGCAGCTCGCTGCCACCTCAAGTCGGTGGAGTAAAAGTACCCTAGCCTGTGAAAATATTATCCAGAAGATCGCCCTTGCGTTTCCGGTTGCAGTGCAACAAATGGATGCCGGGACCCTATCATAGGCAAGAAACTGCAACCACGACGCGCTAGTCAAGGACTACCTCTGCGTCTCTCCACTGTTCAGTTAGTAATTTCTTTATGACATGGATCCTTCTTTACATTCAAAATTGGCACCAGCACCCAATCATACATGTATCCACAACTAGGGAATTGAACTTAAAGCGTCTGCACCACAGGTGCATGGGAAGTTTATTTGCGAATATTTCACCGTCGTGTAGTTCATAATTAGTTCAAAAGCGTATTTTGTTTTTATGATATGTAATTTGCTACTGTTGTTAAACATACTTTATCGATTACATTCGCCATTCATCATCATACCCTTCTCCAGCTCGTAACTGGGTCGGGTCTGCGAGTTCCGATCCTCCACCCCCGCCGATCCCAGACCAGGTACCCCGCACACAACCATGTCCTTTTGTGCCACCTGTTCCCACGTCCGCTTTGGTCTTCCCCACCCCCTGGTGCTTCCGACCACCTGCAGTCCCACGATGGACCTGACTAGTTCCTCCTCCCCTTCTCATCACATGCCCATACCACCTCAACCTGCTCTCCCTCATTTTATCAGCGATGACTTCCACCCCCAGACTACCCCTAACATGATCGTTTCGGATTGTGACACCCCACTCATGAACCACAACATTCGCACCTCAGCCACCTGCATTCTCCTTTCATGGTCCTTTCTCACGGCCCAACACTCCGAGCCATATAGCTTAGCTGGCCTAACCACAGTCCTGTAGACCAGTGGTTCTCAATCCGTGTTCCGTGAAATCACTTCGTGTTCCGCAAAACAATTAAATGCACAAATAAAGGTGTTGGAAAAAATCGATACAATTTAAAATAATTTTTGGATGGGATTGTAATCAGCAAACGCAAATGACATAGTTGTTCGTTTTATACATAGCTATATAAAGTGGTAGTAAGTACCAAGTGTAGAAAGTGTACAACCTGCTTTCAAGTTTATGTTGAATTGTAAGTCTTCCGTACAAATAAAATGTCACAGTTTAGTGTTCCCCAGCTTCAAAAAGATGGAGAACCTTTGCTGTACACTTTGCCTTTTTATCTTTATTGGCACCCGGTGGTCGCAAAGGACTCCACTTGCCTGTCTCCCCTTTAACCAACCTGCCTTGATCCTATTGGACACATCCGAGTCTATTTCACCGTTTCCCTGACACACTGATCCTAAGTATCTAAACTCCTGCACTGCTGGTATGCTTACATTCACCATTTATATATTATTATTGTAGTGTAAAGGCTCCCTCACACCAACGCGAAACAATCGCAGTCGCAGCGGAATTTTCGCCACAAGAACACGCACCGAACAGGAGCACGCGCTGCGCCGCGGTGGATTCGCCTTGATATGCACACCAACGCGTCAGTTTAGTTCTTTTTTGACCAGCTTGTTCTCATTAATTCTATTATTTTTTAGGTGTACGCCATCTTGTTCTATCAGAATTCGAACAACGATGACGTTTAAAACCGTGCGTGCAGCGATGTTAACTAAATCGCTGCACTTTCGCAACCGCGGGCGCGATACATTCGCTTCGGTGTACACATGACCATTGCTCTTCTTGGGTAGCATTTGATGCGAATAATTCGCCGCGAAACATCCGCGGCGACTGCGATTTATTCGCGTTGGTGTGAGGGAGCCTTAACATTGGTCGAACGAATGTATGAATACAAAGGGTTATGATTCATTTCCGTAGTCATATGGTAGCAGTTTGATAGAGATTTGAAGCACGTAAGAAAGTTATTGAAATTCTATTTTTTTAAAAAACCTACAATTTAACATTTTTATCATCGGGAGGTGTTGCTTTTTAAATTTCTCAGTTTATTATCGTTGTTGTTTTTGTTTGGTTTTGTGGTCGCAAATGGTTGTGTGTGTGTGTAAAAGTAATGGTTTTCTTTTCTTAAAAAAATAGTCTTATCAATTTTGTGCGTTTATGCCGTTAAAAGTTGGTAGGTGTTTTTGCGCTTTTTTTGATAGGTAACGATTTAACAATGAGACTTTAAACACATTTTTAGTCGTCTTTACAATTTTTTCTGTTTTCTTGACTAAAGAATTGTGACGTTATAAAGTTGATATGACCACAACTTATCCTGCTCTAATCAAAGTTAGAAATCTTATTTTTAGACGTGTGTACTGTCTCACGTTTGACAGGAATTCTGAATTCAGTTATGTTGTTAGCAAAAATCCGTAATAGTAGGTTTTTAAGCATAAAGAAGTTCAATTATATGCTAATAACAGAGGTGGGGGGAAGCAAAGATGGAGCGGAGAGACATTGTGAGTTGATCAACTGTAGAAGAAGCACGCTGATTCTTTTCAAGAGGGGTTTGTTAGTTCCTTCTGCTGATAGTGTAATTAGCATAGTTTTTTATGCTCCGTTTCTCTCTATCTATTATTATTCGACTTAAAAAAAGTTTTTACTTGGAGACCAACCCATAATCTGTAATGATAATCACTTCAGGTCTTTCACCTGTAAATAGCAGAAGTAACACTTATTATGTATGTGCAGACGGGAAGGGACAGGCGATGATTGTGATAGATTGTTTTAATGATTTAAATTTACGAGGATAAACTGTGAATGTATTAGCTCAACCCTTCTCCTCAATGTGAGTTCCGGGATAGAATATTGGCTCGTATTGTATCCTTACGTGAGAAAGGCAACTAAAAAAGGTTGTGGAATTAGGTCTTTTACGACTTGGCATGCTGTGCTCCAGACTTTTCCCAGGATTTAGAGGGAAAGAAAGAAATATACAAAAACTGGCAGCGTAGAAGGAGGACAAGACAAAAAGAGAACTCGTGGGCGAGTTCCTTGTGCTACATGTAAACATAAGTGTCCTGTATCCCCACACGGGATACTTCTCATTCTTGCTCATTACTGCACTCCGAGTATCTGGCCTTGCCATAGCCTATATAAGAGTATAGTGTGTTATCATGCTATTTTGTATGTACCATAGGCTGTTACTGCTATTTCGAGAAAGTTTATTGTTGTTTCCTCTTACACTTACGCCTTCCTTAATTGATTTGTCGTTACAGTTATGAAAACCACCCTATGGTTGCAGTGCAGTCATTTGGATAAATATATTAATGTGGGATTTGAAGACCATTTTGTGGGCGGCTCCACATCATGCTCCATGCACCTGCCACTGCGAGCCTGAATGATAAATTGCGTCTGGCAGCCAGCAAAGGACAAACATCCAAAGTATTGGAATTACTCGAGCTTGGTGCCAGATGTGATACAGATCAGGTGAGTTAATTTATTCACCATGAACTCCGTTTTTTTTCCAGCGGTTCGCGATCGGTCTTAACATTCTTGCTGATAATAATTATAATAATATTTGTAGGAAGGCCGGACGGCTTTGCATTTCGCTGCCCATTATGGCTTCTCCGATACAGTGGCAGCTCTCATCTTAGCAGGATGTGGTGTTGATACTACAGACTTTGTAAGTGTTTATCCTTCGAGCTGTTTACATTTCTTGGGTAGATTTTGCTAATACTTTCTAGGAAAATTAGACAGGTACTTGGAGCAATGTTCTCAAAACGTTTTTGGTGCAGAACATCTGCGAAGCAATAATAAAATCATGTTGTGAAACCTTCACTAAATGATATTTATCTTTCACCTCTGCTCTTCTCCATGACTCACCTTGCGCATCTTTACTTTGGAGACTACTAGCTTAGAGCATTAAGAAATTGCATCTGTAGCGCATACCTTGGTTAATGGCTAATTATTTATAAATTTAGGAGCACTTAGTAATTTTTCCATCTATCCTTTGGCTACAAGAAATAACTTCTAATTTCATTCTGTTCCGGATTTCACGTTTTTATTACTGTGTCTGTTACGATCAAATCTGGCAGCGTAGCTCACTTTCTCTACAGGTGTATTGATCGAGATTTGTATTATTTATCTTCTTGATCAAGTTTTACCACTCCTCCTAATCTTAGGTCAAGTGCCCCTGGAAGAAGTATCACTGTTAACTTTCAGATCTTGGGAAGATTTCTTTCAATGTGGGGTTGTTTGGGACATGACAGACACAGTGGCATTGCCGCCATATGTGTCCTACAACTAGAAACTAATTTGTGGTCATCTGCATGGCGAATATCCAAGTCTTAATGCCACCAGCTGGAAATCCATTTCCTGTCTGCGACAGGGTCGACTACCTTGAATTGGCGAGAATCAAACAGAATAAGGGGGATAGTGATGGATGAAACGTGAAATCGTTTAAAGCGTCCACAGAAGAGAAGAAAAGGGATTTTAATGGCAAATTGTTGGATGGGGTGATACTGTACATACTGTACCTGCTGCTGGTCGAATGCCACAACCCTTTTAGTCTCCGCTACTAGGTAATTAAGGGTGATCACCTGCCCGCCAGTCAAAACCAAACCTCATTGCCTTGCCATTTCCAAGTAGCCAGAGTGATATGTTCTGTCCATCCTTCAAAGAAAATGTTTTAATGGCGCATTTTGAATTACTCGGGCGTTGTTGAGGATGTAGCGAGGCGAAGACGCTTAAATTAACTTATCTGCCGTCGATATGAACAAATATAAGGAATGCAGACTATTTGTGATATTATCATTACTTGACTATTCATATATGCAGTTCTGGTGCGTACTAAAATAGAGACTTGATATTTTTATGGGTGTCTTTGTCAGCCGGCATTCAGCACGACGTGAATACGTGGTGGAATCGAGATTTACTTTAGAGAAACGATGCATTTTTTTCTCTCTCACTCTATAAATACCTAGAAAAGCCAGTTTCCATCATGTGTCCATTTGCATTATTTTTGATGTCTCTTTTCACCTTTTTCTCTACTTCCACCTATCTTTGGTCGTCATCATTTCAATTCTGGATTCCTTTCCCCATAATACTAATGTATGCTTATACGTCATTTTTTTCTTCAGTATTAACATAAAAATACATAAAAAATACCTACCTTGTAGATTATTTTAATGTTCATCTGAATGTGATGGATTAATTCTTACCTTTATTTGTTATCTGTTGTTAATAAATACATGCGGTTTGGGAGAGGGAAAGGGTAATACAGTAGGTTTGTTGCAGGTTATTAAATGTATTAATTTAACATGGTTGAGATGACTTGATTGCCACCAAATGGGTAGTAAACATGCCAATGCGAGCATCTGTGCCTTTGCCTCTACTTTTTTTAAATAACATTTAACATTTTTGGGAGATTCCTTGTTCCTTCTAAGGTGGTAGATACGTACACACACACGCAATCTTCTCAGTTTGTACTTTCTTCTCCTTCAGTGGCGTGCTGGCACAGGATATTAAAGGGGCCAAGGATGTCAGGGGAGAAGAAAATATTTGCATTTGCTCTAAACATCTATAAAAGCTGCAGCTCACAATGAATTCTTTCCAAAATGGCATACCGTAAAATCTCACGTAGTGCCCGCGGATTATACGCGAAACATAGGGCCATTTAGTGCGGACTATATATGGGTGCAGACTATAAATGAAACCCAGGGTTCTCAATGAAAACTGCTCTTCATTTTCTGAACATTTTATTACACTTAACAACACGATTTTACACAGTACGTTCTTTTTATATGATAATGCAATATAAAATCTTTCACATTTCAATTTCATCGTAAGGGCAATCTGACATTTCATATTCAAATTCATTTGATCCCATTGCCCCTATAAGTTGCGCCACTGGCTACAGTAGGAATTTGAAAGTGCGGACTATACATGAGGGCGGACAATATTTGAAACATATCCATCGCTAATGCGGACTATATTTGAGGTGCGGACTTTACGTGAGATTTTACGGTAAATTATTTTCTCCTGGTGTTACTTTTGTTTTCTATAGCGATTTTGTATTAGGTGAGAGGACTGGAATAGGGGCGCCAAATAAGGCCTTGCACGCCACTGTTCCCCTTCCCAGTGTTAGTGTTGGAGGTGAAGTGTGTAATTTGACATCGACGCAATGTTATTGTTTGGGGTTGATATATCTCAAGTAAACTGATGACATACAGGGCCTGGTGGCATATACTAGTCCTACCACTTATTTATTATCTTCATTCCCAGGTGTAGTCAGTCGACTTCAAACGCGGGGTTTCGGTAAAAAAATAAACATCAGTGGAAGTATTTCATGATTTTTATTTTTTGTAGTCTGGTCACTCGGCACTACAAAGGGCAGCTGCTGAAGGCCATGTGGAAATCGTGCAGCTGTTGATCAAACATGGAGCACAAGTCGATCGTCAAGATGATATTGTAAGTATTTCTCCGAAGTTTTGGAGTTGGATAACCTTTTCTCCGCACGCTGGTTTAAAACTGTCGAGAGTTCTAGAAGCCTCACTAGTGGGTTTTTGCAAGAAGTACAGAAAGATCTTATTAATAGGTTTGGGTTTTGGGAAAATTTTTTGGAAAGTGGTGATTAGAAAATATCTAACTGTGCGGAGTGGAAGAAAAGGTTCTATTTGTGGACAGAGCTATAATTCCATAATGTTGTTAATTTTCATGGTCTTGCAGCACGGTAACACTGCTCTTCATGAAGCGGCATGGAAAGGCTATAGCCATACGTTGCAGGCTCTCTGCAAAGCAAAGGCCAATGTTTACTTAAAAAATAAGGTAGTTGTAATAACAAAGTGCTGCTTATTTAGGGCAAATTACTTGTTGTTGTGATGGTTGAATTGATGTATCCATTCCTTATTTGTAGGGTGGTTTTGTAGCACTTCATTTAGCATGTCAGAATGGTCACAATCAGAGCTGCAGAGTGCTGTTGCTTGCTGGATGTAAACCGGATATCAAAAATAATGTGAGTTGTATATATATTTTGATTGCATGCGTCGTTTTTTGTGTTGGCTTGATAAACAGACATTGTAATCGTTTGTTATTCTTTGCTAGTATGGAGATACTCCGCTGCACACATCTGCGAGGTATGGGCATGCTGGAGTAATGAGAATCCTGATAAGTGCTGGTTGCGCCATTTCAGATCAAAACAAGGTAAATATGATAACTTGATGCTGCGGATAACTGTTTTGTAGAGTATCCATACGCAAGACAATCACTGATGTACTGCTGCTTCTGCTTTTGATTTGTCAGAATGATGACACTGCTTTGCATATATCGTCGGCAATGGGTAGAAGAAAATTGACGAGAATTCTTCTGGAAAGTGAATGCAACCAAACACTAAGAAATAAGGTTTGTTTAGCCGTAGTTTTTGTACTGTCTCTTCTCAGACAGAACTTTAATCGCCTCGCTGCAAGTTTTTCCACAAATGCTTAATCAGCATTCAAACCTCTGTTGAATGCAGCAAGGGGAGACTGCTATTGACATTGCTAGGCGGAAGGGTTTTGGTGAGGTACTAGAAATTCTTCAGAATCCAGTACCACGGAGAATTTCTGTTCGTAATCAAGACCATCACCACCATCACCATCATCAAAAACATCAAAAGAAACGGGATAAAGACAGTGGGACTTCGAAGGACAGTAAAGACAGCGGCAGCAGACATAAAGGAAAGCACAAGAAAGTGAGTTATCTGTTGTTTTAAAAGTTTTATTCAGACATTCAACTTTTTGATGCCACATATGTTTTCATTCTTGAATAATATTTATGTTGTAATAGAGCAAACATGTTCATGGTCATCGATTACACAAGAGCGGGAGCAAAGAATGGCACGGCCACTCTAGTCCTTATGGCTGCCACTACTCTGCCAATCTCCTGTCTTCATTTTCTAAAGCAAATTTGGATAGTTTACCAAAAGAACCGCTGAAAAAAGGAGAGCAGTATTACCTCGATCTGGCTGGCAATATTAGAAAGGTCAGAAATTGTTTGAGTCCTCATAACGGATGTCTTGTGGGTCTTCGTAGCTAAGATATTGGGCAACGGATGTCCTTTGGGTTATTATTATACTGATCGGGGCAGAAGGGCGAACTTTGACAAGCTGCTTTTGCTGTATAGACAGAGTTTTAGCGACTCTACGCGTCTAGAATCTGCGAGTATACAGAGCTTTATACTTACAGGGTCCAATTGGTGTCGCCTATGCTTGTTACTGCATTCCCTTCTTTCAACATGTGGAACAGAAGATGGAAAATGATAAGCAAGAACTGATCGAGCATATTGATTTAGCTCACGACGATCTAAACGCCAAGATTACTAACTTGGAACGCAGAACCAGAACTCAACTAAGGAGCATCAACCAAGGAATGAAGGAGAGAATAGCGACTAACAAAGCCGAGTGCCTGGAGAAGGTTGAGAGAGCTTCCATTAGGGAACATCTAGAGCTTGAACGTCTACAGGAACATCATTCCGAGAAATTAAAAACCGAACTGAAAGCTTTAATCCACAATCATATAAGTGACGTGGTACGACGTGGAACCTCTCATGATGGCATTCGACCGTCCAGAGCCGACTGGGAATTAGAAGGCGGTAACTGCAGGGTAGGTAATAAGGAAGAGGATGAGGATGATAATAATGACGAGTCAGAAAGTTCTGAAGATGATGATATTCATTTACGAGTGTCTGTTGGAACCGGTAATCTTTTTGTGGGTGACAGCCGGCGATCTGCTCGCCATCCAAGGTTTATCAATCGTGATCTTGTGGGTTCTCGCGTTCTCATGAGATCGAAATCAGAAGAGGCGATATCAGAACGTGGATATCATCGTGTTTCGGACTCTGCTGGAGCTATATCGTCGTCATTTGCGTTTTCGGGATTAACCAGACCCTTGCATGATCCTTACTCTGGAACGGAGCAGAACAAAGAAAATGAAGAGCAGTCCTATAGTGTTGGGACGACTGGATTAAGTGTTAGTAATGTTGTGTTGAATGATTGGCAAGGATCTTCAGGCGTCGCAGATCACGGTTCTAGTAAGCGCAGTTCGGATATCGTTTCAGTGCATCGCATTCTTGATAGTGGTGCAAGTCAGGACAGACTGGAAAGAGAAAGCTCGTTACCGTTCCCCATGATGGTCACCAGAGAAAGCTCGAAAAGCGATGTGAAGTCCCCGTACTCACCTCAGATCCTTTCGTATCCTAGCTCATCCCAAAGTCACCGCCCGTGTTCCAGTAACTTGACCCCTAGTGCTAGTGAGCCACCAAGGAGACTGAACCATTCCCAACCGTCTGAAAATGCCTTACACGACTCTTTGGATCGTGATTCTGGCTACACCACAAAGTTGCATTCTAGTTTCGATTCTCAGTGTAGTGCTGTTCGAGTACCCCATTCTCCAAGTGATCCAAACGTTCCTCAGACTTTGCAATACCAGCAACTGAATCGTCACCAGAGGTTAAGGCATCTTGCCGAAGAATTAGGAGGGGATCCAAACGAACCAGACTTTCTTGCCATGAACAGACAATTTCTCGATACTGTTAGTCACGAGACGGACAAATGGTACGAACGGCGGATGTTAAGCATGGAGCGTCAAGCAACCAATATCACCGCTTCCACCATTGGAATAGGAACAGAAGAATCGGTGCCCAGCTACGTAACAGACAGTCGAGGACGATTGGGTTATGGCATAGTTCAAGGTCAGCCAAGTTGGGGTCAAAGCGGTGATATCAGATCTTCCAGTGATCAACGGACCACCCATGGAAAAGATAAGAGACAGGTTCAGTATCCACCGGAGGTTAGACCTCGATGCCCCATTTCGGTTTCACGAGAATCAAGGACTTCAACTTCTGTACCCCAGAATGATCAAGAAGACAAACGTACTTCCAGTTTGGTTTGATATCCTTTAAAAACATGTTTCAAAACAATGTTTTTCAGACGTGTGAGGCTTCATAAGAAACAGGAACCGTGTTTGGCACATGAAAAACAGGGTTTGAAATGTTGGAAGTCGGCACACAGCTATGCAAGAAGCCATGGGACATGGAGCGGGGACTTTTCCTTCGGGAATATTACTGTAAAGACTTAAGTTAACATTTGCAATTTTGATTACTAAGGTTTTGACCATTTTGCTGACTAAAACGGTGATCTTATGATGTCACATACGTGTAAAAGAACCATTTTTTCACTGATGATGCATAGCTGTGCAAAATTTTCGGGTGTTAGGCTCCACTCCCACCTGCGGCCGTCAGTACAGCCACATTTTATACAATTTTTTTTCGGTCAGCAGCCACCTTCATTAGTTGTACAAAAGCATGCACCCTTAACCCTTTCATAACTCGTAGATGTTTTCATCTGTCGCTGGCGCCCCTCCAAAATGTCACTTTGGCTCCCATCCTGACCCTTCTTCCACTCTCGTTTGCCCTTTCAATCTGTAATTCTCATAAAATATGCAAATGTTAACCAGTCTTGATGGTGACTTCTTCATGCCATGTAATACAGTGTTGGTGAGTGAACTTTTGTAGTTACCTGTGTTACTTGAGAATTTTGAATTTTGATTGCTGAAGAGGACTCACTACGTCTTTGATGATGGATGGATGACCTCTCAGGTCAACATGAGACATTTGTCTATGCTTTTGTTGTGTTGGCATCCAGGTAACCTACGACAATATTTTCGATTATTTCTTATCCTGGTATTATACACATTTTTTATTTTAAGATATTTTTTTAGAGTGTTATAGGACAAATTATTTATATGATTGTTAAAAAAGAATGTGCTGATGAAAGGAAGATAATAAACACTAAGAAAAAAAGACACCGACCTATTATATGTAAATTGATCGTTGCTGTTCTGAAATGATACAAGGAATTTCAACGTATAAATGACAATTCTGAAATGTATGCATACTAAACTTTTGCAGGAAAGAGTGGTGAGGACGAGGTCACAATGGAAACTGACAAAATTATTATGGAAGGATTTCTTTTTTGCCCACCACAGTGGATCATTGATAGTCACTTGATTCGTGTCTCCACGGTTGCGTGTTCCATCCTGGCCGAGGTGGATGGCTTCTTTACCGAGCGAGAGGGAGGGAAGTCCCAAGTGTGAAAAGTTTTCTGGGCCACCAGATTAAAGGCTCCCTCACACCAATGCGAATAAATCGCAATCGCTGCGGATTTATCGCGGCTAATTATTCGCACCAAAACGCTAACCATGAAGTGCAATGGTCATGGGCACACCGCTGCGAAAATATCGCGCCCGCGTCCAAAACCGTGCGTCCAGCGATTTAGTTAAAATCGCTGGACGCACGGTTTTAGTCGTGACTTGTTGCAGCCAAGTTGTATTGGGCACACCAGTTCTCGCGAGATCACTGAAGTTAAGCAATTTAAACCCACGTTAGTACCAACATGGGTGGTTGATAAAGAACGTTGGGTGCTGCAAATTTCCCCTCTCCTACGTCCTCTACACCTACCTCCTCATCTCCTGCGAGCAGCCTCCTAAGGGTTCAACCTGTTATGGCTGCTTGGCTTATTCCCCAACCCGTTATCATAGCATCGTTGTTCGAATTTTGATAGAACAAGATGGCGTTCACCAAAAATATAATAGAATTAATGAGAATAAGCTGGTCAAAAAGAACTAAACTGACGCGTTGGTGTGCATATCAAGGCAAACCCACCGCATCGCAGGTTAAGCGGCATGTTCCAGTAGCGAAAAATCCTCGGCGACTGAGATTTATTCGCGTTGGTGTGAGGGAGCCTTTAAAGTTTAAAAATGTAAATTAGTTCAACAGAACGCCAATGGCACCCTAGGCACGTTGCATCTCCCTATATACTCCACCGTGTAGAAAAGAACCCTATCTATAAAAGCAACTCCTAACCCTTTTCCCGCCTATGGCAGTGTCGGGTACCCATCTTGTCCCTCTGAATGGACACAGGGTGATATATTGGTCATAGTTTTTTTTTCTGCAGCCGGTTGCCGGCCAAAGCTGCACCCCTACGCTTATTTATCGTCGGTCTAGTGTTCGTTGGGGAATGCTACCGACGCCAGGGGGGGCGAGCTCCTACCCCTGGAAATTTTGCCTCATCTACTCGTTGCGTAGTAGAGAGGGTTCTTTTACGTGCAAGTGCCATCGTACACCCACACTGGACCTCGGTTTTACTTCTCATCCGAAAGAAGGGACACTCGCGGCCTCTTTCTCGCCCGAAAGAAGCCGACCCACCTCGGTCCAGTATCGAACCTGAAACCTGAGTGTGCTAACCACCGCGGCGGGTTAAAAGAACCCTATCTATACTAATCAAATATTCTTGTAGATTGATAAAATTCGCAGGCATAGGAACTGCCCCCTCTGGCGACGGTAAATTATCTTCTAGTAGAGAGGTCGACAATGAAATAAGCTCGTAGCATTTTCCAAACTTCAAGTTGGCGACCGGTATTTTTTGTACTAATTTGACCGTTGTTTGAAGTCATAAAACCCTATCATAAGTGCTGATGCATCATTTAATGTTACTTATTAATTTTACATTGTGTAAATACAGAGGTAGTAAAGTTGTACTTAATATCTATCTATACAACACGATGCATATTGTGTATTGTACAGTACATTGTGTTATTTAATAAATTGTTAAGATGTGTAATTTTCACAACAATGTCGACTGGCTCCCCTACTCTGCTAATTTGAACAAGAAAATTATACTAACTGTGGTTTAAAAAAATCGTTCGGGTCAACTAGATTCAGATTTTTCTTGTCTTTTATCTTGACCAGAGTTGACAACTGAAAACTCGATCTTGGATCGTGACTATTCATGACCTACTAGTGATTTGTTGTTGGTATTGTAATGTCACCTCGTGAACTTGCACTACGTGGTTTTATGAGCCTTCCGAATAAGACTAAACAGGTGTCGTTCGTCTGTGAAAATACCTGGTTGTAATTAATTCTTGACTGAAACGTGAAAAGTTGTTTGATACCTCCCGCACATCATAAATCTTATTGTCACTGTCAGCTCAAGAAAGTAGTGTGATAAATTATGAGGAGAGGAGGTTCTGACCGCTCAAGTTAATTACCGATTAATGCATCCAGATAGTGAATTATCTTTTCAGAAACATCTAACAAAATTAGAGTTGATTCATTTAGACATGGTGAGTGGGTGTTGCTGTTACCCAGGCTAATAACTGGCGCTCACACACGAAATATAAAGAAACATTTCCTTGCACGTGTGGGTGAACTCCTTCCCTTGTACTCATGAGCCGAATAGTCGTGTTATTTCCTCTCTCCTGTAACTCACCTAGCAAGCATACTTCAAACTTGACCGCGACCCCTACCCCCCTGTCGTCCACCTAGGCACACTTTTTTAGATATCATTAACCTGCTTTATTCTCTTTCGCGAATCATCATGACATGGTGTCTCAAAGACCCACTCTGGACCCCCCCCCCCCCGTGTCCAACTAATTCTCTTTGTGGAAAGATCGTGTCATTGTCTCTAAAGACGTAACTTCTTCAGTTGCACTTCATGAACTTCTTTGTCCTCCGCTAACTGGCGCCTATGGCAGGGTTGGACACGATTTTTGGTTGTCCTTGCGGATATAGAGGTTGGTCCTCTACTGCTGAAGAAAATGCAGTCGCTGGTGAGGTGATCTCGTACACTTAAGGAAATGTGCCGATCCACACATGTACTGGTATGTACTGCAGCCCTCAAGATGAAACCGACAGCAGTAGAAAAGCAAAGAGGTGTAAGGAAGGTCCATATTCTACAGCCATGGTTAGATGTGACTGACTTCCATAGCTCCATCTTTGGATTTACCATTGTGCTTAGGTGTGCTTAAGCACAAGGCCCCGTTGCCGGAGGGGGCATTTTCTTTGGGGAAGCGATTGTATTGCGTTGCACACACTTCTCGTGTGATCACTGAAGCTAAACAACGCAACCCCAGCTAGTACTGACATGGGTGGCCGCTTGGGAAAAGTAGGTACCGCTAATACCCAAAAATCGTCACATTAGCGTAGTGTCTATGCAGTCTGTGCATTAGAACTACGCAGTGGACGGGGCTCTAATGGCCTTGGAGTTGAAGGGCTCCAAAACCCCAACGAAACAAAACCCATTTTCTTGGGGAAAAATTTTACGAAGAAAAAAATGATTGATCAGGTAACAAGTAATATTTTAATTATTAAATTTCATAAACTTGCCTCCTTCAGGGCCAAAATAAGGGAGCCGCATTTGTCCTAAATCCGGCACTGCATTGCTTCTTTTCTAATGGATTCTTCCGTGAAATTTAGGACTACCGTCTGCGGTCTTAGTACTGTACTTCAGATGCTGTACTTCTGAAAGTAAATACAGTAGGTCAAATTTCCAGACACACTTCGTGGATATTGTAGTAAAATGAAAGTGGTAGTAGAGGTCAGTAAATGGTCAACCATACGCTTTTCGGTCAAACACACGCTTTTTATTAATCCATTAATAATATATGACGATTTTGTGATAATAATCAGGATCGCAGTTACAAATGATTAAGCATGTTGATTTAGGAATCAGGCTGCAGCCTTAGGCGTGCACCTGTTGTGCTGTTGGCGCTATTACCCATGACTTTCCAGGTGTCCAGAATCAAATTAGTTTTTGATCTAACAGACTAGTGAATCGTCTAAGTTTGAAACTAATGTACCCCCAAAAGTTGCTCCTTCACATAAATGCCAAATGATTACAATTTTTTTTTAATAATTTATACGTTAAGTAGTTATAATGAATGTTTAATGTTCATGATCTTTCGTGTCTCTTGTCACAGGAGGTCAAACTAGTTTCCTTTTTATTGTCTTCAGCGTCACCGAATGAACTTTCTCAGATTTTTTTATTTCAAACGAAAGTGTGTATGAATTTGACACTAATAATTTCTTATCATCATCGATATGGAGATGACAGTAATAATCCATGCCTTTGTCAAGGAATTTATTCTGACCCTGCTTCTGACCCATCTTAACCCTTTTTATTTGACTATTGCCATCCCTTTTATCATGGTCGTAGGACTGTTATTTCGCAGATGTAACTTTTAATGTCACTCAAGAAACTTCTTTCGTAAACAGTCTCCTGTTTAAAAAGTTTAAGGAGTTTCCCTATTGTCCTTCAAACGCTTAAATTCAGTGACTTTTTGTGTTTTTGAATTAAGTGAATGGACATTACTGAATCTTACTGAAATTCATTTTCTAAATTTAATGAAGTCACATTAGTCATTCACAGCATCGTCATTCATTCGAAGGATCATGAAGGGTCTTAGTGTGAAATTATTTCTCGTCGTTGTTATTCTTTTAGGATGGTTATTACCGCAATCGGACGCTGTGCTCCCAGTTGACCTAATCAGGGTTGTGTTTTTGGCTCCCAGTACGCTGAGCCTCGAATCTCCAGCTATTGCATGGTTGGCACTCTCCATAACTCTTAAAGTGCTGGCACTTTCTTTTTGGCTGGGATTCCCACGAATTCCACAGAGAAGACCAATCAGAAGTCTCCTACAAGATGACAACGACGAAATTTTAGACTCGTGGATATCATTGGATACGTCACATATGGCTTTTTTCCTGGATGTGAGTCGATCAGTATGTCTATGTCTTAAATTTGGTAACAACAACGAATTTGTGTATACGTTGATATTTTAGGAGATTTCTAAATTGGATAGAAATGATTGCATTAGTCGTCTCGTCTGTCAGTTACAAAGTCTTCCAGATGAAAATTTAACCTTTATTCAAAATGCTGTTCTAAATCTAGTTAAGTAAGTCAGTCAAAAAGAATCACGGTCTCAATATTGTCGCATCTCGCTTCATTTGTTGCTATTAGATCGCATGCTATATTAGACAATTGATGTTCGTCTTTTGTAAATTTCAGACTTAGTTCCACTTCATCTTGGAAGTATTCTTCCATCACGTCACCCAGAAAAAGTCTCATTAATGCAGTACATTTTGGACAAACAACAAGATGTCTTCATTGTTGTGAAATTTTATACAAAACCTGTTCAGTTGACAATGACATATTACTAAGCATCATTTAGGAATTAAACCCAACCCCTTTTGCTCTTTGTTGTTCAAAAAGCTTTTATTATTATTCGTCAAATTACTCTTGAGGACTATTCAGTTCTTATCAAGCAAAGATAGGTTATTACAAGTGAAAACAAATCAGTTGTTTGCTTGACAACTCTAACTTTTTAATCGTATATTCATTAGTAACTTTTTCCTTACCTCATTTTCAAATATTTGATGCTGTACAAGATTCATGTATGATGTAGGAAGATGAATAGTACGATTTAAGGCTCCCTCACACCAACGCGAATAAAACGCAGTCGCCGCGGATGTTTCGCGGCGAATTATTCGCATCAAACACCACCCATGAAGAGCAAATGGTCATGTGTACACCGAAGCGAATGTATCGCGCCCGCGGTTGCG
>JAAFCE010001036.1:19676536-19790228 GCA_013389805.1 Trigoniulus corallinus
TTAAACGTCATCGTTGTTCGAATTCTGATAGAACAAGATGGCGTACAGCTAAAAAATAACAGAATTAATGAGAACAAGCTGGTCAACAAATAACTAAACTGACGCTTTGGTGTGCATATCAAGGCGAATCCACCTCGTCGCAGCGCGTGCTCCTGTTCGGTGCGTGTTCTTGTGGCGAAAATTCTGCTGCGACTGCGATTGTTTCGCGTTGGTGTGAGGGAGCCTTTAAACGTCATCGTTGTTCGAATTCTGATAGAACAAGATGACGCTCACCTAAAAAATAATAGAATTAATGAGAACAAGCTGGTCAAAAAAAGAACTAAACTGACGCGTTGGTGTGCATATCAAGGCGAATCCACCGCGTCGCAGCGCGTGCTCCTGTTCGGTGCGTGTTCCTGTGAAGAAAAGTCTGCTGCGACTGCGATTGGTGTGAGGGAGCCCACAACAACGCGAAACAATCGTAGTCGCAGCGGAATTTTTGCCACAGGAACACGCGTTGCGACGCGGTGGATTCGCCTTGATATTCACACCAACGCGTCAGTTTAGTTGGATACATTCTTATTAATTCTATTAGTGTTTCTGTGAACGCCATCTTGTTCTATCGAAATTCGAACAACGATGACGACTGAAGTCGTGCCATGCAGCGATTGTAAATAATTTAAATAATTCGCTGCACTTTCGCAACCGCGGGCGCGATACATTCGCTGCGGTGTACACATGACCATTGCTCGTCATGGGTAGCGTTTTGATGCGAATAATTCGCCACGAAAGATCCGCTGCGACTGCGATGTTTCGCGTTGGTGTGAGGGAGCCTTTAAAGTGTACAGTATATGGTTATGGCTTTCCTCTTACTGTTAACATACTGTATATTCTCTAAACGTCATTTTCTATCTAAATTCTTGACTGGCTAAGTAGAACTTATTCCTGTAGTTGGTGAGAAGCTGCAGTAGTTAACAATCAAAATACGAACGGCTACATTGTCGCAGTAACGGGTAAACTGCAACCTGCTCTTAGGGACCTAGACCATAACTTAAGATTTCATGTGCAATATTAATTATGATACAAAGCTTATGTATATTAAAACAATAATACGGTGTTACTTACTGTGAATATTTCTGTTTTTCTAACTCCGAAGTCATATGATTCAATTTTTGGTGAACTGACATTTAATGACCTGCCTTTCGTAGTATGTAACTTAACAAATTTGTATATTTTAAATGGCCAAAGTCCGTCACGAATGCATTTATACCGTACATAGAATGGAAGAAACTGTTCCTTAATGAACGACTCTTCTAGATGATTTTCGTATTGAAACTAGTTTGTAGACCTTTATACTGACTGTATGGCTTACGCAGTATTTTCGGTTTTTTAGCTACGTCATTAATTAATAATTCTTGGTTATGTCTTTCACCAATCTTCATTGTTTACTTAGTAATTCAATCATCAATAAAGTAAACAAAATACAGTGAAACCTCTCTAATTGGTACACCTGCGGGACCTAGCCAAAGTGTACCCATCAGAGGGGTATGGGTATATAAATGAATCAAAACAATATATTGTTTTATATTGTGTTTTTTAACTGCAAAAAATGCATTGTATAATATAATATTTCACAAAATTATTGAAGTACACAAATTTAATTTTTACAAACAAATCAATCAAGGGACGTTTGTCTACAATCAAGCTACCTTCTTATTTGCTGCCTATGGCAGGGTCGGGTACCCATCTTGCCCGTCTGAATAGATTCAAGGGTGATCTTTTGGACTGCGTTTTTCCACAGCCAGATGCAGACTGAACCTGCAACCCCTGTGCATATTTATTGTAGGTCTACTGTTCTTTGAGGTATTCCACCGATGCCAGGTGGCAAGCTCCTACACCTTGAAATGTTGCCTCACCTATCTGTTGCATAGTAGAAAGTTCTTTTATGTATAAATGCCATTGAACGCCACATGGGACTGTGGTTTTACTTCTAATCCAAAGGAAGGTGCACTCGGGGCATCTCTCTTGCAGAAGAGAAGGCAACCGGTCCAGTATCGAACCTAGAACCACTGCTGCAGTTAGCAAGCACCCTGCCCACTGCGTCACCGAGGCAGGATGTACCCATTATAGAGGTGGTTTTCTGAAAAGTGGTGACATGTATGAGGTGTGCCAACAGAGGGGTGTACCCATTAGAGAGGTGTACCGTTAAGAGGGGTAATAATAGCATTAACCCTATGGGCGATAAATCGGTGCCTGAAAAATCTGTACCGATATGAGGGGTGTACCCATAGAGAGGTTTCACTGTAATAACGTATCCTCCTTAATGCCTCATTATGAGAAGGTGGCACTGAACATTCTCCTGACATACTATATCTTGTTCACAGATTTCTTTAATACTTTGCTCCGAACAAGTGAAACCTTCACAAGTTTCAGTCAAACCTCAGTGAATCTTCAAAAACGTATTCATCATTCCCTTATCCCGCCTTTCTCAGGGTCGTGTCTGTGGGACCACTGAACATAGTTTTGACTGGGGGCAACCCCGCCAGGTGTCTGGAACCCACAGGAATATTGGCTGGGCTGTCTGTGGTGGGGTGCCTGCCTACCCCACTTGTTCCAACATCGCTTTATACTATCAAAATAGCAACTTTGGCAGGAAAATTAATGCTTTGTTGGTTATAATATTGCATGAAGTCTGACCTATTGCACAATAACAAAAGGCAGCAGGGATATTCCAGACTGCGTGCAGCCATCAAAAAAGTATTAAACGGGAAAAAGATACTTTTGGTCTACTAAAATTCACTTTCTTATGCAGGAAAACTTATATCAAAATAACTTTAAATCCGGGAAAAGATGACAGACTTAGTGCATTTTATTTCGGGACCTACTAGAAAAATGGACTTCTAATGCGGGAAAATCTCTTATCCTGGTTGCACTGTAATTTAAAAGTTTAACTTGATCACAGTTTGTTGATTGCTGTTCAACAGGTAGAATGAGATGCAAGTTAATAGAAGGGGGAGCTGACACATTGACTTGCTAATTATATACAATCTTCCTCGTCGTATGTTTATCATTACTTATAGGTGACAATTATGTTGGAGTGATTATGTTTTTCTACTACATTATGTTTTCTACTGATCGTCTGTAGAGTGCTCGGTAACTGCATCATTGGTTCAAGGTTCGATACCTAGACCGACGTGGATTGGCTCCTTTCGGACGAGAGAGAGGTCGACCTGGCCAAGATCGAACCTATTTCTGTAACCTCGAGAGGCAAGCTCATAGAGGGTTGTCTCAGACATGACATATTTACACCTCTACATGCTCGCCTCTCGTGTTTGTAGAAGCAAACAAATTCAGCCTTTCAGTTGTTGTTGTTGTTGTTTGTTGGAGTTTAAGGTCCCATCAACTACGAGGTCATTAGAGACCCGTCCACTGTATAGTTCTAATGCATATACTACACAGACACTACACTAATGCGACGATTATTGGGTATTAGCAGTACCCAGCTTCCCCGGGCGACCACCCATGTCAGTACTAACTGGGCTTGCGTCAGCCTTTCAGGTATAGATGAGATGGCTAAATACCTTGTTTTGTTTTTTAATCGTTTTATTGTCAACTTATTGGACCTGCCTGCCTCAGTGGTGCAATAAGTAGCGTGCTCGATTTATTGCACCAGTGGTTCTAGGTTCGATACTGGATCGAGGTGGGTTGGTTTCTTTCGGGTGAGAGAGCGGACGGAATGAGCTTGATTTCGGATGAGAAGTAAAACCGAGGTCCCGTGTGGTGTATGATGGCATTTGCACGTAAAAGAACCCGCTCTACTATGGAACGGGTAGATGAGACAAATTTCCCAGGTGTAGGGGCTCTCTCCCTGGCGTCGGTGGAGTGCCCCAACGAAAAGTCGACCGACGATAAATAAGCATAAGGATTGCAGCTTTGGTCGACAGCCGGCTGCGGAAAAATGCCGATCAGTATATCACCTTTGTGTCCATTCAGTGGGACAGGATCGGTACCTGACCCTGCCACAGGCAGGAAAAGGGTTAGGAGTTGCTTTGCCTACTGTATGTGCTCTATATATTTTGTTTTTTTTTAACTTTTTTGCAGCATTTGAATAAAAGAATTAATGTGTTACTAGTGTGTGGTCATTCTGAAACCAGTTTACCAATTGGTAATAACAGTAAGAAAGATTGATTTCCAATGATAATTTGGAAATACCATTTCCTGAGGTATGCAACCACCAAACCTTCCACCAGCTTATTTATATTATTATTGTGAGTTTTTCTACAAAAAGACTTTGTAGAAAAACTCAGCTCCTTAACTCGGAGCTTTGTTCCCACCTGAATCACAATGTCAGATATAATTAAAATTCAGTAGTTTATACCGGTATAAACAGTGAATATTTGACCCGGAAAACCCTGACCTATTAATGAAGTTCTCTGTATCGGCATGTCATGTGTCACCTTATATGAACTTGAAATTTATTTTATGGCTTTGCCGAATAGGGCAAGATGTGTGATTGTAGTTCATGAGTGAGAGGTGAAAAGTTTTGCCACTTGTGAGCATCATAAAACTTAGTACCCTACAATCTCAAGAAAGTGGTGTAGAATAATGAAAACACCGGTGTATATCTCTGCAAACAAAATGCCCGATGTTCACCTCAAAAGAGGGTTATCGAAGAAGGGGTCCAAAAATGCTTGGTGAAATAAGAAACGGGATCTTTGGGATGTTTCTTTAAGCTTTTCATTATTGACTCCGAATTATTATTTTTATCTGTCCTAAGTTAGCGTGAGACCAAGTGCGAAATACGAAAGGAGTGAGTATTCGTGCTTTATGTTGTCATCATGTCTCATCATCATCCCCTTATCCCGCCTGTGGCAGGGTCAGGTCGGCGGGTCCACTGAACATGCCCTGACTGGGAGGCACCCCAGCCAGGCGTCTGGAACCCACAGGAATATGGGCTGGGTTGACTATGGGGGGATGCCGACCTACCCACTTGTTCCAACATCGCATTATGCAACCAAAATAGAAACTTTGCTTTGTTGGTTATAATATTGCATGGCTTCTGGCCTGTTGCACAATAACAATAAGCAATCCATTGCACACACATGCGGGTTAACACGTCTCAGGATTTATAATTAAAGTGATCCCACCTTGAAGCAGACCCCGTTGCCAATCATTTTCAAATGGTAGACTGTATTATTGTGTGGCTGCTAAATTCGAAGAAAGCCAAATTTCCAATATTCAAATGTTTATAAAAAAATAATAATAACGCACTTTTTATATTGTGCAACAGACTAGTTTCTTCAAGGTATCAATGAAGTATGTACCATCATGTCTTCAGCATCTGTGAACCGAACCCAGTCTTCTTGCTCACGAGATGGGTATCGTCTCATTTCTTTCTCCTGGAACACTGACGCAATGCACCTACCATATTATGCACCAGCTGGAGACAGCAGTACTATCAATAAAATATTTAATCTCAAAATGCTGTCATCTTTCGAGGTAAATTTCTTAATTATTTCTGTCTTTCTCAGGTGATAACATTTTTTTGTCACTTCATAATTTCAGGTCATCAAGGTTCCTTGTGGACTATCGGACTTTTTAATTATCAGACAGGATGGAACAAATGGAATATGAACACTACATGTAGGTGATAGTAGCATAAAGGTTGGAAACCCTAAAGATTTCCAACAGATTCCCCGTGGTTCCAGGTTCTCTGTGCCTCCCTGTCTTTTAATAGATGACGTGTGTGTCGTTGAACACGCACATTTATTTTTATATCAAATTAGTAATTTCATCATCATCTTCATCATCTCACCCTTCTCCCGCCCGTGGCGGGGTCGGGTCTGCAGGTTCTTCTCCTCCACTCCCTCCTATCCCCCACTATGTCGCCCCCCACCCCACACTTCTCCATGTCCGTCAGCACTACCTGCTCCCACGTCCGTTTTGGCCTTCCCCTACCTCTGGTGCCCCCAATCACATGCCAACCCATAATGGACCTAACAAGCTCCTTCTCCTCTCTCCTCATTACATGCCCATACCACCTCAACCGCCTTTCCCTCATCTTCTCTGCGATGTAACCCACCCCCAGGCTCCCTCTAACATGATCATTTCGTACTCTGTCAGCTTGTGACACTCCAGTCATGTAGCGCAGCATACGCATCTCAGCTACTTGCATTCTCCTTTCGTGGTTCTTCCTAGCTGCCCAACACTCCGAGCCATACAACATGGCAGGCCTGACGACAGTTCTGTAAACTTTGCCTTTCAACTTTATCGGGACCTGGCGGTCGCACAGGACTCCACTAGCCTGCCTCCACTTCAGCCACCCTGCATTAATCCTATTGGTAACGTCTGAGTCTATCTCCCCATTGCTCTGGAAAACTGATCCTAAGTAACGAAACTGTTGCACTGCTGGTATACCCTCACCCTCACAACGGATCTCACCCCCTTGCCCCTGGCCGCTAAAATTGAAAGCTAGGTACTCTGTCTTATTTGTGTTTACTTTGAGACCCCCTCTTTCCATTGCTGTCTTAATGTCCTGTAGGCCCTTTTGTGCATCCTCCTTGGACCCCTCAAGCTTTCCCACATCATCAGCAAATACTAGGCACTGAGGGGCCCATTCCCCTATCCCCGTCAGCAGCTCATCCATTACCAGAGTGAATAGATATGGACTAAGTGCTGACCCTTGATGCACACCGACCTGCACATTGAAGCCTGCAGTGTTTCCCCACGCTGTCCTCACCCTAGTAATGGCACCCTCATACATATCCTGCACTATCCTAATATGGCCTTCATCAACCCCTTTCTTCCTTAAAACGCTCCATAGCAACTGTCTAGGGACACTATCCAATTAGTAATTTAACTACATCTAATACATCAAAATTTAATGCGAGGGCTGTTGTTGTTCTTTATTGGCCCAAAGTTTATCAAATCTTGGGGGCAATGTGGAGAGTGTCACCAATGGCGGATCCAGGATTTTCGTCGAGGGGGGGGGGGTTGAGCTAAAGCTCGCATATATTATGCGAATAAGTTTATATGTGCAAAAACCCCACCCTGGATCCGCGCGTGAGTGTCACTCGTAACTCTTTTTTCGACTACAGTATTAGCCTGGTTCGATATTTGGGTTTTATTGCAGCCAGGGCCGAAAAGCCCGTTTCACATAAATAGGATGTTACAAACGAGAAGGGCTTGCAATTGCTTTGCAGTACAATGATTCATACTCTCCCCTGGCAATAATCCACGCCTCCCAGGTTGGGAACCGTAGACTTAGGGCACAAAAATGGCAGTTGTATCAGACTATTTACGACTTATATCCAGAATGCTTGTCACAGGTAGAGTGGTATATGATTTGACCATTTGATTTGGTGGGTTGAAGCGGAACGAACTTGTGGAATACCTCTGATTTATTTTTTGGGATTGTCACACGCCCAGGCAGCGAAACCTAGATAATACTAGCTGTTTTATCATATATTTCAGCCGTGAATAATAATTATATATAATAAATATGTTGCCGCTATAAAGCGTGAAATTAATTGATTGTGATTTCTTTATGGTCCTGTTGTAGAGCTCAGCATTTAATGAAAGCGTGTTATTTTGTTTACTTCAGGATTAATTTTTCTTTTGTCATCTACTTGATAGATTGTTTCTATGGTGACCTTTATCGAGAGTTCCATGGGGGAATGACATATATTTGTATCAACCTTTATAAAATCTATTCTTTAACATAATATTTCACTTGTCGGTGTTGCACCCTCTCGAAAAGCCCGAGGTCCTGAAAGGAAGGGATCTGTGTGTGTGTGGTCTTTACTTACAGTTAATTTTAAAAGGTTGCGATTTCTTTCTCATATTTTGAATAGTTCTACAGAATCCTGTAATAAAACTTTAATGATTGCATTAATAGGTTATATTCATTTTGAAATAGACGTCTTGTGATAAAAAATTTTTCACCTGTCCGTTTTCCTTCTCTGCCTTCAAGTATTTAAAGTGATGGGCACAAAGTTGAAGTCCCATTTAAGGAACTAAAAGAAAAGGAGGAAGATAAATGGTTTTATTTCAAGTCGATATTAGACTTTATAATTTTATCTATTATTCGTTGGTGCACCTTAAAAAAGCTATATAAATAATGCTTCTAAATTTAATGATGCAGATGACAAGATGCAATCTGTATGCCCACTTGTGATATTTCTTCTCTTAGTATTATTTGCATGGATATTACCCCAATCTAACGCCATATTTCCTGTGGACTTGGTCCGAGTCGTTCCTACATTTCCGAATACGCCAACAGTGGACACTCCAAGGATAGCATGGCTCTTACTGGCAATTACCTTAAAAATTGTTGTTCTTGGTTTCTGGCTAGGATTGCCAACATTTCCAGAACGAAGACCAATAAGACAAGTGCATGACACAGGTTTCTTTGACAATGTTAACTCTTTACACTACTTGTCCATAGTATCGTCTTTCTTCGAAGTAATGATAAATTTTCTTTATTGTTTTAAATCGTTGGTTACTTATGTAAATTGTTCATTCCTTGTGATCTTTGATGCAGGTACTGGCATTGTTTGATGAGCCCAATTGTCTGTCACGTTCGATTTGTCACTTACAAAGTTTACCTGAGGACAAATTAACACCTGTTCAAAAAATCATATTGGATGTTCTTTGGTAAGTGATTTCGTGTTTGCAATATGCTCTACACGTTTATAAATGTGTCGTAAGAGTATTTCTAAATGTGCAAATTGGGGGTTTATTTGTAGGACGATTTCTTTGCTGAAAAGTGATCATTTCAAGAGCGCATCATTTAAATATAAATTTCTCAAGGCGCAATACTTAGCAAAATCAATTAAATGTTTTCAATGTTGTCAACATATCTTTATGAACTGCGACATTCCCACTTCAATACTGCTTCGGTACTTTTAATTTTATTTTGATGTTGGAAGGCCAGAAGTGTCTTTGGCCCAAACCCAACCTTTCAAGTGACTATTTCACAGTATAACACATTGGGAGGACAGATCATGGTTAGAGTGACAATCCAACTATTGATGCTGATAGATAACAAACCCAGGCTCGTAATTTTGACTTATTCCGTCTCAGGAGGTCATATTGTTTAACATTTGTTATTATCATTAATGGCGTTACCGATTGAACTCTTTCTTTCATTTCGAGCGATTTATTGGCGAGCCATTTGTTTATCAATATAATTTTGTTTCTTCTCACTTATATAGGTTATAAAAGTATCTAATTACATTGACGTGTGATCAATTTAATATGGCTAGTATCCTGTAGGGTCATCTTTCTCTTCCAATATATATATATACATCAGATATGTATCAAACGAGATAAATTGAGTTGTGGCGAACTGCTTGCATGTATGGCACTTGGGAATGGTATTTGAAGACGGCGTCTTAAAAAGAAATTTACCGCATTGCAAAAGCTCGAAATCATGAAAGGAATTAATATGAAATCTTATCTTGCTGTTGTCATTATTTTTGGGTGGTTATTACCACAATCGGACTGTGTTATGGCTACTGATCTAATTAGGGTAGTATTTTTGCCTCCGAGTGTTCTGGTTCTCAACACTCCATCTATTGCTTGGTTTGCACTCACCATGACACTTAAAGTACTAGCTCTGTCTTTCTGGTTGGGGCTTCCACGGATTCCACAAAGAAGACCCATCAGACAGGTGATAGAAGATGACAGTGACGGGACATCCGGTGCATTGTTATTATTGGATACGACTCATATGACTCTCTATTTAGATGTAAGTATGGCTCGGATTAGCTTAATCACGATTACCAAAAACTTAAATAAATGTTGATATTTTAGGAGATTTCTAAGTTAGACACAAATGATTGCATTAGTCGACTTGTCTGTCACTTACAAAGTCTTCCGAAAGAAAAGTTGACATTCATTCAAACTGTGGTCTTGAAACTTATAAAGTAAGTCATTAATGTATTTATTACTTATTATAATGCGAGTAAAAATTAATGCAAGGGTTGGTTACATTTTATTATTATTTGAATGCATCTCTGTCCTACTTTTTATATTTCAGACTCAGTTCATCGTCATCGTGGAATTATTCTCCCATTACGTCACCCAGAAAGAGTTTAATTACTGCAGCATCTTTTGGTCAGATGACAAATTGCTTTAAGTGTTGTGAAATGCTATACAGAACTTGCAGCGTTGACACCGGCACACTTCTGAAAAGTATTTAAATACATGGAATCTAATTTGATTGTCTCACGTTATAGTGGTTCCTCTTTGACACATCTGGACGTCAAAAATGCGTTATAGACATTAATTTATTTGTCGTGGACTGGTATCTCCGCCGATAGGCAGTTGATAAACCGCCTCCATTTGAAAAGAAAAATACTCTTTCTAAGCGGATCTGTGCTTTTATTTTCACAAAGAAATATAACATTTTTAAGTTAGGAAAATATATTTCTTATTGAGATAAGATAATCATTTAAGAATTACTTTCAAGTTTACTTTGCATTGAAATATAGCACTTATTGATTCACGGTGTAATTTTTTTAGACACGTAAAAGATGATGAATTTGGTAATTTTCAAATTTTGTTTTAAAGTGTGTACTAAATATTACCCCGAAAAACAGAGGGTTGACTGTTAGTCGGTGTAAAATATGAAGGTTCAAGGTGAAGTTGATAAATGGTGCTTGGTTTTTGTCTAAGTGTCTGTTTTCTAGTAACTAATTTGGTGCATCTTGACAATACAGGGAACATTTCAAAGCAAGCGGCCCTAAATTTTCGTATCCTCCAAGCATAAATTAAAGGATTAAAAGTAGCATTGCAATAATACCACCATAGAAGGTAGGGATAATTAGTATTTGGCGAATGTCGAATGAAATTCCAAACCAAAATACTAACCGAGTAAGGAATACAGAAAATACACAACGATAAAAAAACAATTAAAATTGTAGCAAAGGTTCTGGTCTTAAATCTCATATCGACCATAAGTAATCTTTGTCTTGCAATGTTCGCCAGAGAGTACCGTTTGGCATCTGCAGAAGGCCTACTGAAATCTGGTTGAATGGCAATTTTAACTGTTACTTGCCGGACATGGGCTAAGATATCACAGTAACAAAATATCATAATGCAGCACGGAACAAAAATTGTCAGAGCAAACTGAAGGCAAATATAAAAGATTTCCACTGGTGTGGTAGCAAAATTGAGTTCTCCGTGAGTTTGACCAGTAAACGACAAAAATCCGGGATTCTTCAGAAGCATGGGGATGTTGATGAGAACAGCGTAGATCCAAGTGACCGCTATCAATATTTTAGCAGTTCTTGAGCTTAATTTTTCACTTCGCTTTATTAAAATGATGTATCTATCAATGCTGATCCAAAGTAAGATTGTGACATTCACGAGTGTCAATAGATTAAAGCAGAAAGCGTTGATGTGGCATGCGATTTGACCAAATATCCAACGACTCATCAGCAGGGTCATTAAATCTATTGGCATGCATACAACACCAAGCATGAAGTTGCTGAAAGCCATGGTGGCCAACAATAAATTGATGGAAGATCTCATCTCTGGAGTGCGATAGACTAAGTAGTCCACGATTCCATTACCACAAACACTTAAACTAATCATTATGACCATTGCTACTCCCAAAAAACATTGAGTGCCAATCGGATATGCCAATTCTGAATTTTCATCCGTACCATTGGTGTCACTAATCATTGAAACTCAACTGCTGATTACTACAGTATACCAAGTCTCAGAGAGGTCGAGTTAAAAGAATGGAATGGTGGTGATATCTTTTTTCAAATCTTAGGTCTTGATCCTACAAAACAAAAACACCATAAAGTATAATTAATTAGTCTATTAATTGTATTTCTCAATAAATGAGGAGATACATTTTTATTATTTCTCCTCTCCCTACTAAAAAGGAAGACCAGAATAATTGGCAGTTGTTATACCAAGGCCCCTTCCCTCCTGATGGCAGGACTGGGTTTCCATGAGTCTAAGGGAGCGGCGAGTTGCGTTGGACACACCAGTTCTCGTCTGATCACTGAAGTTAAGCAACGCAAGCCCAGTTAGTACTGACATGGGTGGTGGCTCGGGAAAGCTGGGTACTGCTAATACCCAATAATCGTCGCATTAGTGTAGTGTCTGTGCAGTATATGCATTTGAACTATACAGTGGACGGGTCTCTAATGACCTTGTAGTTGACGGGACCTTAAACTCCAACAAACAACAACAACAACATGAGTCTAATTTCGAAGTATATAGGAACAACAATTTCCTTAGGAGAAGCACAAGGACACAGAAATGACAGGATACAAAGACGAAGGAGAACTGGGGAACGAAAAAGGCCAGGAACTCATGAACAAACTGCTGGGACGGCAGCTCTACATGACTGGTTACTGGAATCCAATACCAAAACCCTTTTATGGTCACCTCACACAACATGCAGGGATTAAATAACGTTTTGCGTCGTACTGTTAATGTCGTCATGAGGTAAAAGAGTTGACGTTAAACGCATATTTGTTACAACATTTCTACTAACTTCGAGCATGAGCCTGACTCCTGTTGCATTACAGTTATTGTGCAATAGGTCAGACACCATGCAATACTATAACCAAACATCATCATCATCGTACCCTTGTCCCGCCTGTGGCAGGGTCGGGTCTGCGGGTTTAGCCCTCCACACCCGTCTATTTCCCACCAGGTCCCCGTCCACCCCACACATCCATGATCCAAAACTCAGCTTTGCCCCTATACCGTCTGAACACGCTCTGGCTGGGGCCACCCCAGCCAGGCGCCTGGAACCCGCAGGAATGTCAGCGCTGCTTGCCGTGGGGGGATGCCAGCCGACCCCACATACTATAACCAAACAAAGCATTAATTTTTACCTGCCAAAAATTTCTATTTTGGTTGTATAATGCAGTGTTGGAACAGTGGGGGGGGTAGGCCGGCATCCCCTACAGACTATTCAGTCAATATTTTCTGCGGGTTCCAAGCGCCTGGCTGGGGTGCCCCCAGTCAGAGCATGTTCAATGGACCCGCAGACCCGATCCTGCCGCAGGCGGGATGGGGGTGTGATGATGATGATAAGGTAACCAGACGTCCCGATTTCAGACTTCATGTCCCGCCGTTCCTCGTTTGTCCCGGCGAGACACCCATTTTGTCCCACTTTACTGGCAACTTCTCAGAAGCATTCACTCGTCAATGAAATACGTGGAGCGGCCGTATTGCGTTGGACACACTAGTTCTCATCTGATCACTGAAGTTAAGCAACGAAACCCCAGTTAGTACTAGCGTGGGTGGCCACTTGGGAACACTGAGTACAGCTAATACCCAAAAATCGTCGTATTAGCGTAGTGTCTGTTCAGTCCTTGCATTAAAACTATGCAGTGGACGGGGCTTTAATGACCTTCTAGTTAAAGGGCCCTGAAACACCAACAAAAACAACAAATGAAATACTTGTACAGAGCACCCACGCAATGATACTTCTAGGTTGGCAACTGATCAGGAGGGCCCATCGTCTGCATCAAATTAAAACATTAGGTATCCTGTGTTGGATAGACACACATTCAAGCAATAAGGTACAGTAGGTACGGTCACAAGTTTTGTTCTTTCCTCTTCAGGAAAGCATGTCTTACCACCCCTACTTGGGGGCGCTCACCAAAAGCCCCCTTCCCGCTTTGCCCTCTGGAAGATTTGGTCACCTTAATGATGATTTTTCTACTAACTTCGTATTTTATTTGAATTTCACAGGTTTTTCTAACAATTTTGATATTTCTAATTGCTGCCATGAAAAAAAGTACCAGAGAGAAATAGTCAGGCTGTTATACAAGACTTCTTAGGGCTAAGCTAGGTGGTCTTGTCCTCTCTTGCAGAAAGCGATAGTCAGAGAAGAATTTGTACAATTATATTTGTGGTGCTCACCAACTTCTTTCTCATCTTTGCAGGTAATATCAATTTCAAAATTGCACTTGACTTCACATTTCCTTGCGACAAGAACAATTAAAGGTCATTCAGTTTAGGATGAAACCATAAATTTGGATAATTATTACGCACTAGGAATGATTTAATAATCTCCAAGGTATTTACAAACTTAGCATTTTGTGTTAACCTTTTAGTTAAGGTCATATCGAGCCGTTACTTTTAATAAAATAAAACTACAGTATATATACAGTAGGATTGCCATCTATTTGGAAATGACCATCATATGCAAGTTGTGCAATGGAATCCAATTGATAATTTTATATTCAGCAGGAATCTATAATAGACTTAGATCAAGTTTTATAAGAGAACAATGCGGTTATCAAACTCCATCTTAATACTGATTTTCATAATCTTGATTTATCGTCAATCATTAGCAATTTTTCCGATTGATACTGTTCGTGTTAGTTTGCTTTTTCCCAACACTCCATTAGTGGAAACTCCAGAACTTGCATGGTATTTGCTGGGATTTACGTTAAAAATCTTTGCAGTTGGATTCTACTTAGGGCTGCCAACAGAACCACCACGAAGACCGATTAGGGAAAGTTCAAATGCATTTTTACCATTCCATGTTCAGCCTTCTGCATCGTCCTCATTATCATCATCCACAGTTGCATTTTATTTGGATGTAAGTTTCATATACATTTCTAATTCTATGCATATTTTTGTAGGTATTTTTTAAAATTAATATATACGCATGTGAAATGTTGTATAGGCAATTGCAGATTTAGACAAATATGAATGCATATCAAGAATGATCTGTCATTTGGAAAGTTTACCCCGAGGAAAGTTAAATATTCTGCAGAAGATCGTTTTAGACATGATATGGTTAGTCACTACTACATTTCTTTCTCATTCTCGTCCTAGTATGGGGTTTCGGGAAAGAATATACGGCTACGCTTTCCATTTTACCCGGTTTCGTTAGGTGACGTTGAGGCCGTCCAGGTATATGGCCGGGCTACGTGGGAAACGCTTGCAAACGGGAAATAATATCAAAATTCGCCAGAATCGTCAGGCATTACAAAATTAAATTTCATGCATACCGGTATATCTTGACCCTAACCGGGTAAAATGGAAAGCGTAACCGAATATACGTCTCATTTCCTACATGGAGACAAGAAAAGGTTAAGGCGTTTGGTTGATCGGGGCAGAAGCAATTTTATAAAATCACCATCCAACAGTTTATCAATGAAACTTTAAGTTTAAAAAATTATTTTAATAATGAATACTGAATATGAATAGCCAGTTGTCTAAGGTATATGAAAATGCTATTAGATATTTCTATAGTTAACCTCTATATTAATTAAATCTTATTTCCAAAATTTGGTTTCATATAGCACACAGCAGGAAAACAGTGAAACTCGTGTAAATAATATAGTAATGGCAACAGTGCCTTGACAAAGTGATTTTTTAGTGTCTAATCATGAGGAGTGCTATAGTGCTCGCCACGAAAGATGACACATGGGAGGTAGAAGGTAGGAAAGTTCACTACAAAAATTAGGGAGTTTGAAAAAGGTCAAATGGCAGGCTTCATTCAGTAATGGCAAACAGAACTTCAATACTTTCCCTATTTTTTGAAGAGGACTCATCCTTTGCCTCCCACCAATGTGTCAACTTTCGTGGCAAGCACTATAGTAGTATTCATATGATGCTGCTAACTATCAGAAAAATCGCTAATTAAGGCATTAGTCCTCTTGCCCCGCTCATCATCTTGCCCCGGTCTCCCCTATATCCGCCCCTGGGTCGCGCTTCCAAAAAGTTTGGGAAGCATTTACATTTGAGGTGTGTTTCTAATTTTCGTCTTCTATTTGGCCCTGCCAAAGTTTTAAGTGTCCCACTCTACCATAGGAGGAGAACTACAGGGATGTCAAACTGGTGGCTCGCGACGTGCGTTTTTGCAACCCGCAACTACTGTTGAAGTATGTAGGCCTATATAAAAAGTTGAGAAATTTAAAACTCTTGAAAAGTTACCTGGAGGGAAATGATCGCAAGGTTCTGGCAAGAAGTATGATAGACCACTACTATTTAAAATGCAGTAATAAATGTATTATCTATTTTGTATCAATCATCCCAATTAAAAGTATATCCAAAATTATATGCATGTCCATTACTACTTCTGTATAGTTTCTTTAAATTATTAGCTACGAATGTGACTTTTTCTTTAACTTAATAATAGTTTTTCATCATCATTATTATTATTAATTTGAATTATTCAAAGAATCTGCAAAATTTGAAAAGCGGAATAAGTAACAATATGCGATACTTGTTAAAAAAAAAGTGGTTCACATCTGAAATGAGTTTGACACCCTCGTTATAATACAGTATAAACTTTCTCGTTTTCCCTATGAGATTAATATACACTGATGTTAATGCTAAAAGGCTTTCATTTTCGATGACATTTCAGGAACAGTGCAACACCATCCAGGAATTATTTAAAAATGAAGTCTGCTAGGAAAAATCTGGTGATGGCTGCTTATATTGGAAAAACAATTCAGTGCTCTGAATGTTGTAAGATGGCATATAACAAATGCTTGGCTGAAACCAGCGATTTGCTACAGGTAGTGATGTAAGCATCATAAATAGGAACTTTGAAATAATAATAACAATTAAGCCACTCGTATTTTATATATCATCATCATACCCTTATCCCGCCTGTGGCAGGGTCCGGTCTGCGGGTCCACTGAACATGCTCTGACTGGGGTTATCCCAGCCAGGCGTCTGGAACCTGCAGGAATATTGGCTAAGTTGTCTATTGACTTTATATATAAAACCATAAAATAATATGGTAATTTGGTTCCACACGAAGGACTTGAGGCTAATCGTGCAATATTCTTATGATTTCTTTGAAGATTTTCATCGATTTTAAATACAACAACAATATTTTTTAACTATTATAAAACCAAACGAGAAAATAAATAATTTTCTTCATTCGGAATACTTACATGTAATGTGTCGCAGGATTTGTGGTTTCTGTGTAACAGTTATTCACAATTAATGTTTATCATAACTCACTTTTAACTAAGAAAGTATTCAGTTGGATAAATTTCAGTATGCAGTGTAATAATTATTATACCTAAATATGTTCAGCGTGTTACACATGTTCATCTTCCTAGCAGGCGTTGCAATATAACGCGATGATCCGAAATTCAAAGAGGAAGTAAATCTGAATTTTGAAAAGCGCATTTGTATCCATGTGTTGTCCTCCTTAATGATCCTCTTTAAATCACTATAGAGACAATCTCTTAATTTGTAAGTAGGCTTGGAAACTACAAAAAAAATTACCTTCTGTCTACTGGAGTAAATGATTATCAACTAGTAGCTGGTGATCTAAATGTTATAAGAGGAAGTTTCTACAGCTGAAAGGATCACTGACTACTCAAGTTTAAAGTTGGGTTTTGTTAATTATTATAAAAATAATAATTTGCTCATACATTTTATCAAAATAATTACAATTTCCATGGTTTCAGATAATTTCAAATCAATAAAAAAAAATTCATAAGCTTCCAATCAGCTTATTAGGATGACTTATCATTCCTTACAAGTCTCATTAATGAATCATCATACGTAAGTTGCAGTTGATAGACTATAATGATTATTATGAAGATGTACGAAAAGTGTGAACTAAATTAATGTTTCTAATAACAGAATCTGACCAGTTCCTTTTGAGGTCCAAATTCAATGGAAGCGGCATGGTCAGTGGCATAGCTACATATCGTGCCATCCGGGGCGGTGCGCCCTGTTGACATTCTTTTTCTTTTGTTTCCTAAAAGCGCATTGTCGTCGCCCTTCCAGGGAATCCAGGGCCCCTCTTTTACAATGAAATACGAGCAGTACAGGAGCTAATCCATAAAATCATCGAATTATGTGCATGAAAAGCGATTTTGCCACAAGAGATACCGTACCCTAGCGCAGCCGGTCATCTTCCACCATTACCTGTGGCACCGGTCTGGTTCGAATTGACATGGCGCCCGTACATGGTGGCCATGGTGCTGCCAATCATGGAATCTTACCAATTTAGTTCCAGTTTGACTACCTCCAGACCCTCTTCTCTCTACATCAAGGTTCTCTTCTTATAACACAACCCTTCCACCTCAATCTATTTTCTCTCATCATTTTCGCAATGTTCCCCACTTCCAAAATACCCTTTATATACCAGTGGCGGATCCACGGGGGGGGGGTGATCGGGGTGATCACGGTGAATTCGGACTGGCTGAAACTTACAATTTGCTTCAGAATCATAATCACCCCCCCCTGAGCCAGCCTCTGGATCCGCCCTTGTTATATACGGTACTCATTCCTAATTCTATCTTCTCTTGATCCCTCCCCCGTTCCGCAGCATTCGCATTTCATCTACTCTCACTGTATTTTCTGCACTGCCCAGCATTAATCCATCTAGCACAGCCGGCCTAACCACTGCCCTGTAGAACTTCCACTTCAACTTCGTTGGGATCCTATGATCACACAAGACTCCCTTTGTCTGTCTCCATTTCACCCATCCAACATTGCCCCTATGGGTTACATTCGAATCAATTTCCTTCCCCGTTCCTCTGAAACACTGATCCTAGGTCTTTAAACTCCTGCACTTTTTCGCCACCTCACCCTTACGTCTTTTTTACGCTTACTTTCAGCCTCCTCCCCCATTCTATCGCTGTCATAATATCATTTAGCCCCTTCTGTACCTGGATTAATTATCAAAGTTATTATTGGATAAGATATAACTGAATGCCTGCCTTTTCAGCAAATTGATATGAGTAATTAGATTGTTCGTTGGTGTTTTACGGCCCTTCAACTACAAGGTCATTAGAGCCCCGTCTACTGCATAGTTCTAATACAGAGACTGCACAGGCACTACACTACTTCCTCCTCCTTCATGTAATGACCTTAGGCCCTAAAATGTTCTATCCCTCCACTACTCCGTCTCCTACCAGGCCGCCCTCCACTCCGCACATTACCACGTCTCTATGCAACACCTGTTTCCATGTCTGCTGAGTTCTTGATATAATATATCGTATTTATTCCAATAAGGGCCGCCCTCGAATAAACGCCGCCCTCTAATAAGCGCCGCATCATCAGTGTCAAATAAACAATAGACGCCGCCCTCCAATAATCGCCGCTGCCCTTGCTCATCATCATCATCATACTCTTATCCCACCTGCAGCAGGGTCGGGTATGCAGGTTCTAGCCTGCCACTCCCACCTATCTTCCACCAGGTCCCTGTCCACCCCACACTGCCATATCCTTATGGATAACCCTTTCCCACGTCTGCTTCAGTCTCCCCCTGCCCTGGGTGCTTCTGACCACCTGCATTCCTGAAATGGACCCAATGAGCTCTTCCTCCCCTCTTCTCATTACGTGTTCATAATTTTATTATTTGTCCACTTTTTGGCAATGGCCACCACCAGATATACTCATTCGTAATTCTATCAGCTCTTGACACCCCACTCATTTACTACAGCATTCACACCTCAGCTACTTGCATTCCATTGATGTGGCTCTTTCTCACTACCCAACACTCTGATCCATACAGCATAGATGGCCTAACCATCACCCTGTAAAACTTCCCTTTCAACTAGATTGCGACCCTCCTATCACACAGGACACTGGTTGCTCATCTCCACTTCAACCATCCACCATTGATTCTATAGGTCACATCAGAGTCTATTTCCCTATTGCTATGGAACTTTGATCCGAAGTACTTGACCTCTTTCCCCTTCTTCACCAGTTCGCCCCTAGAAAATATGTCACTATTATTTTACCATCCATTATTATCTTCTAATAAACGCCGCCCTCTAGTAAGCGCCGCACCAAAAACGCCATGAAATAAATAAACGGCGCGGCGTTTATTGGAATAAATACGGTATGCATTCCTTTGTTTCGTTGGTGTTTTAGGGCCCTTCAACTACAAAGGTCATTAGAGCCTCGTCTACTGCGTAGTTGTAATGCAGAGTCTACACAGACACTTTTATCACAGATCCAAGATACCTAACTCTTGTACCTTCGGTGCCACCTCTCCTCCAGGTAGGACGTACCCACTCTGACTATGGCCTTCAAAACTGAAGGCTAGATATTCCGTCTTCCTCGCAGTGCTGTAACGATGGCATGGCGAAAAGGCGCCCGTCACGGGCGCAACTGGGTTTGGGGCGAAAAAAACAAAGGATACCGACCTTGTTGAGAGTTGCACGTCGTTTGTATTCTACTTGACCATTCTAATCTACATGAATCAACACCGACTGTCACATTGCATTTAGAAAAATTTAACTTGTTATATTAAAAGTTTTAATTTTTTTGTAATTATTGGTTACGAGACTGCTTCCTTGTCTTAACCTTTATGCTCCCCCTTCTCCAAAACTACTCTAATATCATCTAGGCCCTTCTGTGTCTCTTATTTGAAGTCTACACTCTTCCCCCAAAAGCAGTGCTGATCCCTGATGCACAGCGACGCTTAACTTGGAGCCTCCTGTGCTGAGGTAGTCCTTACTCTGGCAATGGAACCATCACACATACTGTATCTTGTATTATCCTGACGTTGCTATTCCCATTTCTATACTGCCATTCCGATCTGCTGTTGGCTAAACCACGGACGATAGGACATTGGAACACCGTAGTTGCTCCTGGTCGATGTGAGCTCCTCTGGGAGGTAACCATAAAAACGCCTACCCACGAGTTTGCTGTGTGTGGAGACCTGAAGGGGTGCGCTCTCTCATCCTGGTGGTTGAAGGGGTGCATCCTTTTGGCGTCTCTCAGCCGTCCTGGACTGACAGGACGGCTCGACACGCCGAGGGGTGGGGTTGCGACCACTTTGGCCACGAGATCAATAGGCGAGAGGGGGCGTTTTCGCACCTTAAGGTTACTTTCGGAGATGACATGGTCAGCCCCCGATGCAAATTGGTCCTAGTACTCAGGGGTCATGGCTCTCTGATGATTTTCTGTCGGAGCAACCCTAAACAAATTCCAGCGTCCTCAGCGACATTTCAGGCAAAGATTACAGCTAGGCGTAAGGGCTTACGCACACCAACGTGAAACAATCGCAGTCGCAAAGAAATTTTCGTCACAGGAACACGCACCGAACAGGAGCACACGCTGCGATGCGGTGGATTCGCCGTGATATGCACACCAACGCGTCAGTTCAGTTGGATACATTCTTATTTTTTCTATTAGTGTTTCTGTGAACACCATCTTTTTCTATCACAATTCGAACAACGATGACGACTGAAGCCGTGCCATGTAGTGATTGTAAGTAATTTAAATAATTCGCTGCACTTTCGCAACCGCGGGCGCGATACATTCGCTGCGGTGTACACATGACCATTGCTCGTAATGGGTAGCGTTTTGATGCGAATAATTCGCCACGAAAGATCCGCTGCGACTGCGATTGTTTCGCGTTGGTGTGAGGGAGCCTTAGCACTGGTCATGCGTACAACGTTGTGGATATATCGCGCCCGCGTTTGCGAAAGTGCAACGAATTAGTTACAATCCACCGCGTCGCAGGTTAAGCAGGTCACAGGTTCCTGTAACGAAAAATCCGCTGCGACTGCGATTGATTCGCGTTGGTGTGCGCGAGCCATATAGTTCTAGCGGCCGCCGCACGAATTAATACAACTTCCTACTGCAAACAAGACTGTCATGCTGAAATTTCAAGGAACATAATATTATTCTCTTCCTCATATTATTTTTATATTTCTAGGCAGTAAGGATGACAAATTGAATGTTCTTTTTGGAATTTTTTTCCAATTTAATTAACAATTATTTCAACGGTAATTTGACGTCTACATTGTTCATAAACGTAGGTCACACTGACGTCGTTTAGCAGCATCCGACAGATTACGGTATTCGAAACGTGCGTTAGTGAGAATTGCTGTAGTGATGTTTGAGTTCAGTAAAATTTTCGAAAATGTCAGCAAAGAAAGATAGTTCTAAAGCGTTTAGCCAAAAACAGGGAGTTAGCGCAAAGAGGAACCTAAGATTAGCTAAAGACCGGGCCGAAATTGCTCAGCTTAAAATACAATGTGCAACGGTCGGTATACCCTAAATTATGCACGTTTGGATTGCAGAGAATCACAGAAGTGTTATTTTCAAGTTACAACGATGTGACGATTGTCTGAGTATCAATATTTTCTTTATAGAGTATAAACAGCGGTGAAATAAAAAAATTTTTGGACTTCCCAATTTCGAAGAGGACATTTTTAGGTAAGTGGTGGTGTGTCAGTTGGATGTGATTGCAGTTTTCCTGTTCTAACATACATATTCCGTGTGATTAATCTAAAAATTATTTTAGGTTTAAAAAACGCAGGTTATAACATTCCCACGGATATACAACGAGAAGCCATACCGCTAGCACTGAAGGGCTTAGATATTTTAGGAGCTGCTAAAACTGGCTCTGGCAAGACACTGGCATTTTTGATTCCGGTAAGTGTTGAATTATCTAAATGTCAATTTATTTGTGTTAACTCCATTAATATTTTTAGATATTAGAGAATCTGTATAAAAGTGAATGGACACAAATCAATGGGTTAGGCGCACTGGTAATAACTCCTGTTCGTGAACTAGCATACCAAATTTTTGAAACATTAAGGAAAATTGGTAACCTTCACGAGTTCTCAGCGTCACTTCTAATTGGTGGAAGTAATTTAAACAATGAACGCTCTCGTCTTAAAAACTGCAATATTATTATTACAACGCCAGGACGACTTTTACAACATATGGATGAAAACCCACTCTTCGATTGCTGCAATTTACAAATGTTGGGTAATTTTAACTGAATTTTTGAAGTTCTCTTTTCATCAAGAGATTCGAGTACCTGTCTCAAATTTGAATTAATGGTAGTTCTAGATGAGGCAGATAAAATATTAGAGTTGGGATTTTCTTCAACAATGAATGCTATTATTGAAAATCTACCACAACGCAGGCAAACCTTGCTGTTTTCGGCCACGCAAACAAGGTAATTTATATTTGGTTAGTAGTTTATGTTTACATCGCATAACTGGCTGGTTCTAAATACCAGTTATTGATTCTACTTTATTTAAGATACGTTAAGGATTTGGTAAGATTAAGTTTAAAAGATCCCGTGTTCGTTTCGGTAAATGAGCATGCAAAGCAGTGTACTCCAGACACGCTGGAAGAGGTAAAATTGATATTTTTCATAGTTTCAATTTGTTAATGTAATTCTACATTGTTATATTATTGCATTTAGAGTTACATTATTTGTGAGCTACATGAAAAGTTAAATTTGTTATGGTCCTTTATCAAAAAGCATCCTACTCATAAAATTATAGTATTTATGATGAGCTGTAAGCAGGTAACTCACTTTGAATGTACATTAATAAAGAAAGTTTGCATAAAATGATTGTAGTACAGTTGGACTATCTAGCTAATATGGTGGAAGGGCAGGCCAGATAACAAAAAAGTTGGATAGGCCAGTTCTATAAATACTAACTTCCAGCCCCAACCATACTTTTAAAAATACCTGTCTTATACGTCAGCCAGTATGAATACACACATTTAAAATGAACAAAATATTAATGTAAAGAGTAGACACTAGAGCAGTGGTGGCGAACCTGTGACCCACCGTGCAATTTTTAGTGACCCGAACGTGAATCATATCTAGTTTATCGTCTCATAGTGTGTGGGGGATGGATGGGGACTGGCGGGCTAGATCCTGCAGACCCGACCCTGCCACAGGTGGGATAAGGGTATTATGATGTTCTCTATAATAATAAACTAATTTATTCATTATTAATAATAATTTTTTTATTCATAAAATTAAATAGTGCTTGCGCCTGACCCGCGGACAACTTTTGTTTTTTTGTGTTATTGTGACCCGTCTTCAAAAAAAGGTTCGCCACCACTGCACTAGAGGTTGTGGATAGATTTCTTTATGGTCACAGGACAAAATAGAGCAGAGGTTTGTGATTGCTGGTTATCAGGTGGTAGAAATTGCCCACCAAAACAGAGGGATTCATACAGGAAGTACACAGGCAGGTAGATGAGGATTAGGAAGGGACAGCTGATGCCACATGGAACAGGATCACCAGAAAAATTAGAAAATGTCAGGAAGCATTTTTAGACCGGTATAGAGTAGGAGGTACATTGCAGGGCAGGTGGACGTGGTGGTGGAATTATGAGGTGGAGGCAGCCATCTAACAAAAAGCTGAATTTCACAGGGGGATTGATATGGAGGAACAGGAGTTTAAAATGCACTGTATGCAGGCCAAGACTACAGATAGGAGGATCATTGTCTTGGCCAAACACCAAAAGTATCAGGCCCTCTATGGTCAGCTAGAGCCTAGGAGATAGGGCAACTAAAGCTATACCTCTCCCTGCTGATATAGACAAGAGGTGGGAAGAGTACTTAACATCTTAAATGCTGCAGGGGGAGATGACCTTCACACCCATACAACCACTTATGGGGTGGTGGACAGCATTCAGGAGAAGGAAATAGTTAAAGAACTTAGGATGATGAAAGGTCAAAAAGCCATAATCCCAGGCAGAGTCCCCATTGAAGTGCAGTGCAGCCTGGGGATCACAGGAATCAGGTGGCTGCTGTATGGCATGAGGGTTGGATAGTACCACTCTTCAAGGGAAAACTGGAAAGCAATTAATGTTGGATTCATTTTTTAAGCCAAAATCCACCCTAGCAATCTCGCCAACACTCAGAGAATCCCACGCTCCAGCACTGAATAGTGTTATTGTGTTGCAGGCTTATTGTATTGGACACGCCAGTTCTCGTCTGATCACGGAAGTTAAGCAACGCAACCCCAGCTAGTACTAACATGGGAGAGTAGATTGAGGTGGTAAGGTCATGAAATCAGAAGAGAGGAGGAGGAGCTCGTTGGGTCCATTACAGGAATACAGGTGGTTGGGAGTGCCCTGGGTAGGAGACCAAAGCAGACGGGGGAACAAATTGTTTGTAAGGATGTGGTAGTGTGTGGGGTGGATGGGGGACCTGGTGGGAGACCTAAGATGAAAGAATCAAAATAAGTTGGCTGGATAGTCAAGAGTATACTATATTAAAGATAATATATCTTTAATTATTTTTGCTGTTTTATGAATGTTTATTTTTGACGCTAATTATTGTTATGTCAAATCCAGGTGAAGTTTACTTACGAAGTATTTGTTAAGTTGAGACCTAGTATAACTGTAATGGCGTTATATGGAACACTTCACCAACTCAGGAGGATGGCTATTTATGACTCATTCTGTGCAGAACGTAGTGCCGTTTTATTGGCGACTGACATTGCTGCACGAGGCTTAGGTACCAGAAATAATATTAAGTTAAAGACAGTTGTGCACATTTATATATACCATATTAAATGAAATGCTAATAATTTCATTTTGCTGTTCCTTGCAGACTTTCCTCGTGTAGATTGGGTTATACAACTAGACTGTCCAGAAAACGTTACCACTTACATTCATAGAGCCGGCCGAACTGCCAGGTAAAAAGTAGTTTGCAGTTTCATTGACTTACTTTAGTTATATGTAAAATTGTTTTTGGTTTTACACTTAAGGTGTGCAGAGCGTGGTGAATCGATACTCGTTCTTTTACCATCAGAAGAAGCGGCTATGGTTAGCCAGCTTAAAGAAAAGAGGATTCCTATTAATAAAATTGCGTAAGTGATGTTTAATTTGCGTTGTGAACTTCTTATTTAATATCTCACCTTTGAAATGTTTTCATTTTTTCCAATTAGTGTTGCTCCTTCTCAGTTACGATCAATTCAGTTGAAGCTGGAAATGCTGTTAGCTCAGGACGTGAAACTTAAAGAGAGTGCACAGAGGGTAATCGTATTTTATCTAACTCTTGCCTTAGAGAGTTAAGGCTAGGCGCGCACTTGTGATTGTTTAGCCGCTGAAATGGAGCCCATTATTTTAAATTAGAATACACGCATATGCAACTTGAAAATCACGCCGACTCGAAAAACGCAACTAGACTTATTTCGTGGCGACGCGATCGTCACTCTTTTGCAATGAGTCACACCGACAGGCATGGACCTACACACACTAGCGACTGTCCAGTTGCACTTCAGATTTGTCTTTGGCATGACTTGCTTTGACACGGAACTAAGAGTGACCACACAAGTGCAAAGCAATTCCTTACCCTTTTCCCGCCTATGGTAGGGAAATGGGTCTCATCTACCCGTAGCTTAGTAGAGAGGGTCCCGTGTGGTGTACAATGGCAAATGCCATTGTACACCACACTGGACCTCGGTTTTACTTCTCATCTGAAAGAAGACCCGCTCGGGGTCTCCCTCTCGCCCAAAAGAAGCCAACGCACCTCAGTCCAGTATCCAACCGAGAACTCCTGACGCAGCTATGGAGCATGCTACCCACTGTGTCTCATTCACGAGTCTAATTCACAACACTGCAAGCAGCCTTATTTGGCCAATATGGCTGTGGAGAGACCAACTCTCATTCCTATATATAATACCGTAAAACTCCTAAAACCCTAAGCTATAATTCTAGTGCCCCCTACAGTACTAGAAATAGTTGGCTTTCCTTTGAGAAAGCCCTCCAGTTTATCCTCTGGAAGGCTATTCCATTGCCGAATGGTCCTTGGTAAGAAAGACCAGTAGTATGAGTCTGTCTGTGCCCTAATTCCCTTCAATTTATATGAATGATCCTTTCTCCCCTTATACTTAGCCAGGGTCACACTTCCAACCAGAAGTCCATTGCACCCAAACAGCAGCAGTCTAATAAAAAGACTAATGCTGTGCGATATACGCCGCTGGCTTAGTGTGTCCCACCCTAATTCCCTAATCATATCAGACATACTCTCCCTGCGAGAAGACCTGTTGAGTACAATTCTTGCTGCTCTCCTTTGGGTCCTTTCAATCTCCCAAGATAAATCCTGCCTGAAGGGAAACCAAATTGGACTACCATACTCCAAAATTGGTCACACCATTGAAATATATGTTGTTTCTTTCACCTCCTTTATGCTGTCCCCGAGGACCCTACTAATCAGACGGAGGAATTGGCCAGCCTTCCCAACCAATTTACTAATATGATCCTTCCAGGTACCTTGACTATTTAAAAGAATTCCAAGGTGCTTATGGGTCACCACGTAACCTGTCCATCTTACAAACCAATTGTAAATCTTATCTAGGTCCTGTTGTAATTGTGCACAGGATGATAACCCCTCATCTAATACCCGAGCAGTACATGCGTCATCAGCAAATAGTTCAAGGAAGGAATTAATATCAAGTCCTATGTCATTAACATAGAGAATGTATAACAAAGGACCCAATACACTTCCCTGAGGGACCCCTGTGGTCACAAGTGGTTTCAATGAAATCCCCTTTTCCCTTCTATGGCAGGGTCGGGTACCCATCTTTGTCCCTCTGTATGGACACATGCGCGCCTAGCTTAATAGTCATGGGTAACAGTTTATGTGAAAATTGATTGTGTAATATAGTTGCTATGTGGTTATACGACATTTTAGACCCGCAGCGGTGGCGAAGTGGCTAGCACGCTCGGCAACTGCGTCAGTAGTTCTGTTCGATACTGGACCGAAGTGGGTTGGCTTCTTTCGGGCGAGAGAGAGGCCGTGAGTGTGCCTTCTTTCGGATGAGAAGTAAAACCGAAGTCCCGCGTGGGTGTACGATGGCACTTGCACGTAAAAGAACCCTCTCTACTATGCAACGGATAGATGAAGCAAAATTTCCAGGTGTAGGAGTTCGCCCCCCCCCCCTGGCGTCGGTAGCATTCCCCAACGAATACTAGACCGACGATAAAGAGGGACAAGATGGGTACCCGACCCTGCCATAGGCGGGAAAAGGGTTAGGAGTTGCTTGCTTTGTAAAACTAGGAGACTTGTATAGTGCCAACATGTTACTGATGATGCATAATTTCTTATCAGGCATTTGTAAATTATATAAAATCTGTGTTTTTAATGAAAGACAAGAAAGTTTTCGACATTCATAAACTTAACATTGAAGCATATGCTCGGTAAATAATCATTTGTCATCTTGCTTTTACTTTACATTACTGTACATAGTTCCTACGTAGAGTTGTTTTTTATTTAGGTCTCTTGGCTTGGCCTCTGCACCTAGAGTTCGTTTTCTTCAGAAATCTGCAAAACTTGCTGACCAGCAGAAAAGTAATAAAATTCCTGTAATAAGTGAAAACGTGGGCACTAGCAAGTTATCCAGTGATACTGTGAACAAGGTGGAAGAGACGTTTTCAAGCATGTGAGCTCTCAAAATCTTTAATGTAATTATAATTTTTATTATATTATAATAATGTTGTTATGTATGCATATTCTTAGTAGTAATGTAGGAAATCCTGAAAGTAAAGATCACGTAAAAGAAAATATACAGAATAATCTCACGCCAGTTGACTGCGCGGATGAAGATGATGAATTCCTTACTGTAAAGAGAAAAATTTTGCCATCGGATAGTGACGAAGATGCAGAAATGAAAGATGCGAAAGTTGATGAATTGGCGCCTTTAAATGAAGGTGCCAGTAAACTTAAGAAGCCTTTGACACGGGCTACTGTTGCAAGGAAAATTAGGAAGCAAAAATTGAAGCTGAACGAAAAGCTTTACTTCAATGAAGATGGAGAGGCATGTTAATCATCCAATTTTCTTAAAGTTGGTATCTATGTATATTCATAATGTTCGAAATCATCATTAGGTTATTGTCGACGCTCGTAAGAAGCGGCAGACGAAAGGTGTTGAAAACGAATATCATGAAGGAGGTGGTATAAATATTGAAGCTGCAATGGAAATTATGAAACGAGAAGATGAAATTGATAAAAAGTTGTATCAGGAAAGGGTGAAAGCCATTCATAAGGCATGTAATATATATTAGCCATACAAATTTGCTTATGGCTTTTTTTCAATCTAAATTACTGTATTAATGTTATAGGAAAAGCGTTTGAAAAAGAAGAGATCTATCAAAAAGAATCAAAACGAAGATGAAATTGTTGAAGTAAGAATAGCTTCACTAATTTTTGCATATAGATAGTAGTAGAAAAGTTGTTTATAGGTGGGTGTGATTTTAATATTGATTGATGTCTTGGAAGGATGATCGATCATCTTCAGATGAAACTTCTAGTGTGGATTTGAGCTTTTTACCTGACCCAGATAAAGTTTATGGTACTGCTTCGAAAGATACTGAATCCAACTCTGATGCCCAAAATGATGATAGTTATGATTCAGAGGATTTTTCTGCAGATGAATCTGCACCCAAGAATTTAAGGTATTTACTTGGAAACCTTTAAACGATGTGGGCACAAAACTATCATCCTGTTTGGATTTTAATTTCCTTTTCTTTTCACTAGAAAACATAAACTTGAAAGAAGGAAATCTTCCAAAAGAAGACGTACGAATATATCATCTGATGAGGAGAATATCATAAATACTGGGATGTCGTTGAGAGACGACGAAGAACTTGCTCTACGCCTTTTAGCCACGTGACAGTAGTAAATAATGGTATGTCATTGAGACATTTTGCAATTCATTAAACCTTTAACACCAAAATGTTTATTTACTGCGGCTGAATAAAATTACAGGTTGGCACTTTTAAATGCAATTTCTCAAAAATATGGAATGCCCCAAAGGTTTACATGACAGTCATTCGAAATATTTCCCTCCCTTTGTCCTTATTAAAGGTTGTCAATCAAAAGTTTTGTAAGATTTTCGTAATATTGCCTGAATTTGTCTAAAAAACTTGACAACTTTCCAAATAAGTGCAGCAATCCCTTTACATTTCAGTTTGCTATATGGCAACTCCATTATTGATTTATTAGCGTTCTCTGATGGCGCTTCACAAATATAACTTTGCTTGTTTACAATTATCACATTTGTTGTGTGGAGCCAATTGTAGAAGTCCTCCATATAACAATCGCAGACAAAGGGATTGCCGGATAGATCCACCGTCATGTTCCTGCTAGTTTCAAGTTGAACAATAATGCTTTTCTTTAAATACGGGATATGATTATTACGCAAGTCGATATAGCTTAAAGCTTTCAGACAATTTTTTTTCCATACAATTTTATCAATATTATTTCCTGCTAAATACAGGTTAGACAAGTTTGGAATTGGGCAGAAAATGCTCATGTCTAGGTGAGATATGCCATTTTGCTCTAAATATAATGTGTTTAGATTATTCAGAGGATTTTTCTTGAATAACGTGGTTAGCTCCTTGATACTGACATCAGATGAGACAATTGTAGAGCCCGATCTGCCTTTGACTGTACGATGGAATGCAAAATTCAAATATAGCTCTTTCAGTGCATTCATGTTTTGAAAGTAATTCACATTATTAACCACTAACTGGTTGTCGTTCAAAATTAGTCTTTTCACGGATGGAATGTGATTAAATGCTCCTTTCCCAAGCATAACAATGTTGTTGTTAGAAAGATCAACGATGTCTAACTTTTTGTAGGTACTTTGGAAAAGGGAACTCTTCCCAAAAGCGTTGGACGGAAGGAAAGTAATGTTGTTGCCAGTGAAAATAAGAACTTGAGTTTTTCCAGGCAGTCGTTTCAACACGGATGAATCATTGAAGTTAGAATTTATGCACCTTGTAATCAACTTTTCAGCTCCTTCGTACATTTCGATTTTACACTCACATTTCTCTGGATACTTTGTAGTACATGTTTTGGATGAAAACAGAAACGGACACACACTGTTCTCTGCAATGATCAAAAATAGTAACACACTCACCACTGACATACAACCGATAAGGCCCATGTTAATTTATAAATACCATTCACAAGAAATTAATAGAAATGAGTCGACTAGCTGCAATGCAAAACTTAATGATACGTACATGATTGTTTAAGCACATAAGCTACTGACGGAGTTCTAACAGGTGGTGTGTGTATTTGTGTAGTGGGTCAGGTGGTTGAATCAGAAAATTTGGTACATCATATCCAAATATTAACAGGAGAAAGCATGATCGATAAATGGATGCCATTGCTAGAAAAGCAGGATGGTTAAAAGCATGTGCAGCTGTGAATATTCAACCCACTGCTGTTTGAATGGAGTCATTGGCAGGAGCAACTGATAAGGAAGACACATGACCCTATAAATAAGAATGGTATTAAGCAAAACCTAATTTAGGAAATCGAGCTATGAATTTTTCTTTATAACTTCAGCTTACTTTATAACTTAAGACCACAGTTGAAAGTTTCTAGCATGTGCAGATACTTTTTTGCTGATTGTACCTGTCTTATTAGAAACTGCCATCATATCACAATTATGCTAACAAAGCTTCTCTTTCCCATACATGATGGAAAGTCACTTAATATAGCTGCCAAACAAATGAAGATTGTATAAAAAAAATAAAAATGAACGAGCCAAAGCTCGCCACTGTCATAAGAATTGATAATCATTTCCCACAAAATCCATTCTATCAAATAATTGTTCAAAGACCACAGGGTAAGATGGGTCTGCAACTTTCAACTCGGAAACATTGTTGGGATAACTTCAATATAATCATATGCACAGAATTTTCAATCTGTTCCAAAAACCTGGAATACAGTGCTTACAAAGTTGCGAATCACAAATGCAGACCTCGCCTACCCAAAATGTAAAAATATACAGTAACCTTCCCAGAATATATCATACTTGAAGCTAAAATTGCTGCAATAATTACGTCCTCCTGTTTCACATCTCTATTTCACTATCTGCCATTTGCTTCTGAATAGATGAATACTGCAAACGTCGATACAGAGGTTCTCCAAAACGCCTAACAGTTAATGATATTACTCTTCGATTCATGATGGCAACCAATGTTAATAACAGGACGACGAGAGAAATAACAATCAAGAGGATGGCGTGAGCAACTCCAAACCCTGGTGGTAGTAAAAACGGAATACACAACAATCGTCGTGATGGAAGACTCAGAATAAACTCATCAGTATTATCTTCAGGAAATCCATCTTCACACTTGTAGTTTTCCTTACCAACTACAAATACCTTGGTGTCATGTAACCAATGGTAGAAGGCTTCTAAGTGACAATCGCAGTTGAAATTATTATCTCTCAAGTCCAAAGTTAAATCTGGAATTTCTTCAAAGTTATAAAGGGTGTCGTTAGATAAATATCGGATGTAGTTGCTACTTAAGTTCAAATACATCAACGAATGAAGACAACTGGAATTCCAGTTAACCCGTAGGATGCTGTTGTTTGCCAAGTAGATGTGCGAAATCATAGGAAGTGAGCAGAAAATTTCCATGTTGAGAACGGGACCAATGTCATTACTTTCTAAATGGATGACTTTAAGGGTCGTCAGTGGATTTTCGGTGAACATGTTTATGAGCTTATGAATACTTCGTTCATATAAGTCTGTCTCGGATGGGTCTATATAAGGCGGTGCTCCGATATTCAATGCTGAATTAAGATAAAGTTCTTCCAGAGATTCCATATTGGCGAATAATCTACGATGATCATCTATCAACCACGTGTTGTTGTTCAAAATGAGTTTTTTGACGTTGGGAATACGATGAAAAGCTTTTCCTTGGATCCGAGAAATGCTATTGTTGGACAAATCGATGACCTCCAACTTCTGATAAGTAGTTTCATCTCCAAAAATATTTGGTGGTAACATCGATATGTTGTTACCCGTAAAAATCAACACTTCAGTATTTGGCTCCAGCTGCTCCAACATAGATGTATCAGTAAATCCGGAATTGGTACAATTTGTGACAAACTTCTTAACTCCTTCATATAATGTCATTCCACATGTACATCGTCCAAGGAATTCCGCCGGGCATCCTGTTGAATTTGTTTTGGTAGTCGTAGCAAGGTGAACAAACACGATAAGTAAAAACACAAGGTATCGTTTGGCCATTGTGATTATCACTGACGAAATTTCACTCAACGGAATTTTCATAAAATGTCTTCAAACTTCACACTATATGTGCACTACAAAGTTTGTTTTGCACAATAGATAAGATGCCAAATAAGACAGGTGGTCCAATTGTTTCATGAACATATGATCATTTGGTTCCACTTGTTTTTCTTTTAAAAAAAATAATTAAAAATCTTACACCGTTAAATAGTGAATGATCTTTTTTTTTTTTAAATCTTTCTAAGTATGCAGAAGTGTTCAATTACTTACTTCAAGTCATTAGCTCAGCTTGTGCAACAAGTTGAAAAGAGAAAGATGATTAACTTCCTGTTGGATGGCATAGCTGGGTCGCATGAAAGCTTATTGGCGGGTAAAATATGCAAAAAGTTTTTATTCCTCTATCCAACAAAGTTTTTCACTACCCTCTGTACAGGTCACAGTTGGACTCAACTATGATGGCTATTTGTTCAGAAACTTTAACTTAACATATAGAAAATAGCATTTTTATTCTTTTATATAAAGCTTTAAATTAAAATACTTGGGTTTGGGCTGTATTGTGAAAACAATGAGGAAACCTTTTATAATTTTATATCCATTCATTTATTAAACAGATTACACCAAAATAAGTGGCTTATTTGAAGGCTACCACGATGAGGAAAAGTGGGTTGTTTGACATGTGTCAGCATACTCTATATGAAAAATTCAACGGAATTACGCGGTACTTCTTGTTATAATAATCCTGCTCCCCATTGCGACGCCTACTTAAGCCAGCAGGTTAAAGAATTCGAACTCATTTCAATGAGTAGGTGGTGTAAAACAACAGATCCACTAGAGTCTGGGGAATATTACATTTAAGAAACATTTGCCAAGGTAATAGATAAAGAAGGACCCTTATTTTGTTGTGTCAAAGGGCTGGATGTGACATCTGGACAAATGTCTTGTTTTGTTGATTGCATGAGAAAAGAACGAATTTGTAGTTTATTATTCTTCATTCAATGATGCAGTGCGCGATCTAATTTCCCGATTCAATGAACGTTTAAGCCTAAAGGCTCGGCCACACAGAGTCCGATCTGTTGCAGCAATTGCGCGATATCTGTCAACGATCCATTCAAATGGCAGAATTGAGAAATGCACATTTCAGTTTTTTCAATTATTTTACCAAACTGATCACGCGATCATGCGACAAATACGTAATCACCTGCTGTGTGACGGTTCTAATGCAATCCTTTGGAATAAAATTAGATCGCTGCCAGCTGCGACAGATCGCGTTGCGTGGCCGAGCCTTTGAAGCGATCAGTGTGGATCAGGGGCGGATCTAGGTTGCTCGGGGCCTAAAGCTTATTGAAGTTTAATAATGTCACACTGATTAAAATTCAATGAATAATAGTATAAATAATCATTATTATTTTTAATCAAAAATTATTAAAAGTTTATGGTAATTCAATTTTTGTGGGGCCCCTTGACACTTGGGGGCACAGGGCTTAAGCCCTATTAGTCCTTATGTAGATCCGCCCCTGGAGTGGATCGACAGAGAATTCGTTTAAGCTGGAGAAGTTTGAACAGGTGGTATCGTACACAATGTACTTAATATATTCTCTATTTTCAGGTCCCATCTAAGGTAGGTGGGCAGAAATGAGGACCAAAATAAGGGCATTCTCGAACGTCTTATAATAAGACTCAAACACATGCAATACGATCTACACCAGGGGCTGCCAACCTTTGCAGCAGGCGGGCCAAATTAAAAAAATAATATTTCCTGCCAAGCCACTCACCAAGTTGTTTTGTTGAAATAAAGTAAACCAGCAAGCGTGCTGCAGTTTTGATCACATCGTCGCTTCCCAGTATGCAAGATCGTGGTCAAACGCTTTACTGCCAACTCATGATACAGTATAATGCTGTATGTACAATAATATTATGTTTATTTGACCACCCCTGGTCTAGATTTATTGTTGGTATTGCAACATCAGTGCCCCCTAGGACATAACTACAATGCTGGCTCAGTCACCTGGGGTCTGCTCTGATCAAGCCCCGCAAAAGTTTTAGACAGCCTAGAGGTGCAAACTAATTAACTCTTGGCATATTTTAAGAAGCTGTCGTAAGCGGGTGATACAAGATACTATTTTTATTAAGATACAACGTTTTTGATCTGCTTTCTTTGAAAATAATTGTTACATTGCATTTTAATCACATAAGAAACGTTTAATATTTCAGATCCGAAACATGTGTTCTGTCACAGTAATGGGTTGGGGAGTAAGCCAAGCAGCCATAACAGGCCGAACCCTTAGGAGGCTGCTCACGGGAGATGAGGAGGTAGGTGTAGAGAATGTGGAGAGGGAAAATTTGCAGCACTCAACGTTCTCTACCAACCACCCATGTTGGTACTAACGTGGGTTTGCATTGCTTAACTTCAGTGATCTGACGAGAACTGGTGTGTCCAACGCAACTTGGCCGCACCCAATGTGTACATGGCCCTGTTAATTTCACGTGTCCAGTTACTTACAGTATAATTAACAAAACCTTGGAGAGGGGGATGTCTAATTCTGGCATCTTACAAGGACATCGTCTGATTGTTTACGAGAACAAAATGAAGACTTCTAACAATGAAGTATGTTTCAAACCTCATGCAAACTACTTATTTAATAGACGGGGCCACATATAAAAATCTGGTTCTCTATGTATGTTCTACTGACTTCCCCTTAGAATAAGTTATTTGTGCACCCAAAACAGCAGTAGTAATAGTACTTTATCCAGCTAACCAGCTTAATGTTTCATCTGTGGAGTTTCTTGATTTAGAAAATTCATTAATACTAAAGTATTGCAAGTATGAAGCAAGAAGGATGATGTGATGCCCACAACGGCTGATCGAACTGGTTGAATGCTGGAGTTTTACATAATACGTATATAAATTATAAAAAACAGTCACTATCGGGGTCAAATGACCAAAAAAGGTTTTATGTGGCATTTGTTATCACTAGCATCAAATAGGTAGTTCTATACTATTCAATCGTTGAATAAATTCCAAGATATACATTTGTAATCTAATTTCAGTTGGATTGTTCGTTACTGAAAATCCAGGCACTCCAGCTTTCTCTAACGTTACCTGTTGGTCACTAACCTGAAATAATACCAAAACGCATGTAAAAACAGTAATTAACATGTCTTAAAATTGCAAATGCAAACCTTCTGATCTAATTCCATTATTAGTTTCATATCCATCCTCATTGTTTCATCCTGATGTTTCTTTTGAAGAGTCTAAAATTCAACCAATAAGGTTTAATCTTTTAATTTTTAGTTCACGCCTTGATTACGCCTCAACGGAGTTTTAGTTTATCATTTTTTATCTTTTAGCGACCACTTATTGGGTTATTTTCATCATTTACTTAGACAAGGCTAGAAATGCGTTAATGACGTTATGTCTATAACAAGTAGTACAAACAAAATTAACAATTGATGCGTCTCGAATGCCACGATTATAACCAAGTGATGGTTAAACATCATTCATTGAAAATTCACAGGGAATACTAAAAAATAAGCTACAATGAGTCGATATGCCAAGGTTTTCACATACAGTGAAACCTGTCAACTGGACCACCTCCAGAAGCGGACCACCTGTATTAGCGGACCTGACCGGTCCGGCACCAAATAGGGCTCCATAGACTTAACCTGTAAATTTTCTCTCTAAGCGGACCACCTGTCTAACGCGACCGGGACCACCGCAAATTCGGTCCCAAACCTAGAAGACCCTGTATAAGAGGACCAAAAAAAGTAAATTTCGCCAGAAGTTGTGCTTCCGCTTTGACAAGTTTGTTTGCAGGGGTGAGTCAAAAATGTCACTATGCCTCTTATGGGCATGCTGTGCAATGTGTCATTGGCGTTTTATAGCAAACAGCTGCTTCAGTGTCCATTTCTTGCCTGTGCTGGCTCTGATACATTTCCTCGGCAACTACGCCAGTAGTTCTAGGTTCGATACTGGACCGTGGTGGGTCACCTTCTTTCGGGCGAGAGAGAAGCTGCGAGTGTGCCTTCTTTCGGAAGAGAAGTAAAACCGAGGTCCCGTGTGGGTGTACGATGGCACTTGCACGTAAAAGAACCCTCTCTACTACGCAACGGGTAGGTAAGGCAAAATTTCCAGGTGTAGGAGCTCGCCCCCTGGCGTCGGTAGCATTCGCCAACGAACACTAGACCGACGATCAATAAGCGTAAGGGGTGCAGCTTTGGCCGTCAACCGGCTGCAGAAAAAAACTATGCCCAATATATCACCCTGTGTCCATTCCGAGGGACAAATGGGTACCCGACCCTGCCATAGGCGGGAAATGGGTTAGGAGTTGCTTTTGTATATGTATGCATATTGGTGTGCATTCATGAAGTGTAAAGAGGTACCTCCACAAGCGGACCACCTGTGTAAGGGGACCGCTTGTACGGGGTCCCGCAGGTGGTCTGCTTATACAGGTTTCACTGTACATTAATTCAAATCAGGCAACTAACATGCTAATGAGATAATAAGCAACAATTTTTGGCAAGCGTTGATTATCGGGGTCCCCGCAGACGACAATCATATAGGGCGTGGGTTACCTCATTATGGGACTGCTATTGGTTTGCGAAGTTGGACTGCCCTACGGAGCGTGTAATCAGCAGTAACTAACTTATCAAAATTTGGTATCAAAGTTTGGTACAATAGAATGCAAGTGGTGGAGATGCGAATGCTGTGGTACACGAGTGGGGTGTCGAGAGCTGGTACAATTAGGAACGTGTATATTAGAGGTAGCTTTGGGGGGAGTGATAACGCAGAAATATTAAAGGAGAGTAGATTGAGGTGGTATGGACATGCAATGAGAGAAGGGGAGGAGAGAGTTCGTTAGTTCCATTACAGGAATGTAGGTGGTTGGAAGTATCCTGGACAGGGGAGACCAAAACAGACGTGGGAGCAGGTTGTTCGTAAGGATATGGTAGTGTATTGGGAGGACGGCGACCTGGCGGGAGTGGAGTGCTAGAACTCGCAGACCCGACCCTGCCACTGACGGGATGAGGGTATGATGATGTCAAAGTTTAGCAAATCGTTAAGCATTTGTGCCAGAAAGTTACAGCAGTTCCGTACCACAGTCCAACATCGTAAACTAATGGCAGTCCCATAACTGGGTAACCCACTACCTATATGATTGTCCTCTGCTGGAACCCCGATAATCAATGTTTGCCCAATTTTATACCTCTCTTTGCTGTTGCAATGTAATTTGCTGTTGGACCATCTTTTCAGCATTTGTTTGACAATCGGCTAATACATCTTTGCACTTTTTTTCAAAGTCCTGCCTTTCTACTAAATAAACATAAATGAAAAGTAAAACATTAAATGAAATACGTAGTATTATTCTTATACAGTTCTTCTAAACTCGTATAGCACCGTAGTACATTTCTGGCTATTAATGGTTTTCATTCGTTGAGCAAACAGATTCTTCTCTGTCATTAGCTGAATTTCTTTAAGACCTCCCACAATGTCATATACTGTACGATCTAGTAATGATTTTGCAATGTCAGATAACAATTCATTTGGAAGGCGTTGCTGATATTTTCTGTAATATGATAATGTAAGAAACTCGAACCACTGTATGGTCACTGGATCACTGCAAATGCAAGTATGAATATAATACTTACGGAGGTAACTCTTTGGCCATACTTTGAATTTCACCTAATAAAAAGTAGTGACGTTGTTGAAGTACCTCTTTTTGTGCATGGACTTCATTATAAGAAGCTATATAACTTTCATTTATAGTTGCTTGATTGAAATTTGCTGGATACTGAGACATGTCAAATTATTTACAAAAGCATAATACATGTATGTTGTCTGCCTGCCGTCTGATTCCGTGTGACCACTTATTTCTTGATACAGGGAGTTATTTGTTTCGAAGGGTTTCTCACAGATCGTGGCTGATTGGGCTCAGTCATCAAATGAAACCACTAAGACGATGGTAAAGGAATATTCTATAAATTCATATGTAGAATCGTATTTTGTATAAAATTAACATGAATAGTGTTTTAAATTATTTACACGGGATACAGATAATTGTTTTGGAAGTCTGGCATCAATGTTTGTCTTTGCACTTGTGTTTCACTACGTTTAAAGGCAGCCCATTTAAATTAATTGTAGCTTGTAATTGTACATAAAATGTGAGCAGTTCTTATTACTCCAGTTGGGAAAAATACTAATTGAGCTGCGATGGCCATTATTTTTTCTCTTTGTTTTTTGGCTAAAGTAGGTTTTCTGCTATCCAATTGTAAGTTTAGTTTTGGACAACAGCTGATTTCTGGTGGGATGAATGGTCCCTCTGATAATAACCTGCTGTGGTTATTGCGCGAAATTGAATTCAAAGTATATCCTAACGTTACCCGAGAGGTAATCAGTGAGTGTTATACATTAATGACAACATTTTCGGATAAAGTTTCAAACTTTACGAGCTGTGCAGTCAAAAATGCACGCCCATTTAGTATGTGCGAAAGTTGTATTGGTGATTATAACAATATAACTGATGTTTATCAACGAATCTTAACTGTAAGTACATAAAGCAGTTACAGCCACTTTTTGAATTGTTTTATGCTCTCATTGAATGTGTCTTAATATAGGAAGTTGACAATGGCACAACATGTGAAGAGAGTCTATTAAATTCAGATAAAATTCAAGTCATCCGACAGTTGAACGATGCTGCAGTTCAACTCTGGGCACAGTCACACTGTGATGGTATAGTAAGTTCATGTGTGCTGTGACAATTTTTATTGTGGATAATAAACTTATTGATATCGTAATTGTATGTTTCAGTTTGTTTTACATCATCTGTAGATAGCCAAGGGCATGTAATATATACGTTGTCGAATGAAACTTTGACGTTTGATGCATACCTGAGCACAACTTTAGATTGCATAAGAAACGCAACAAATGCAAGTGAACGTCTTTATATTTTATATTTACTAACAGACATTTTATTGCATTAATGTTCAAATATTTTATAGGATACTTTTTCTTTACAAACATGTAGTGCATGTGACGATACGAAGGTGTGTGACCATTGCGTCATGCATTACAAACAGTTAAATAAATTTTATGATAGTCTTGTAGTATCCACGTCTGCAGATTGCTTCTGCATGGATGTGGTAGATAAGGTATGTTTCTTTCTATCTGTGACGTTTGTTTTTTTTTATTATGCAAATGTCTTCTAATAGCTGTTGAAATGTTAGATGAATATGACAAGAATGCTTTGGAGCAAACAACTTTTATGTGTTCATCACAAAAATCCTGCATTACTGTTGTATCTTTGTTCGAGTAGCGTTATTGTTATTACTGCAGTATTTTATATCACAGTTTGGTGTCGATCTGAAAGACAGGAGCAAGACATTGTACCACGTAAGTTTGACCCCTCCCCCCGGAATGTTAACGAACCCACCTTCATAATTTACCTGTCTCATTTTATTTTAGAAAAACGATTATTTGAAAGTCAAGAAGCTTTAGCATCGCGTTCCACTTGAATTACATAATATATATTTTTCTATCTGCATTATAGTGATATGAATTTGTTCTTGAAGCAATATTAAATATTGGAAAAAGAATTTTTATTCATTAAAACTTCAATTTATTTTGTATTCTGCATATAAAACAACTATAATACACCATATAGCATAAAATTGGCGACGTACTAAAATTAGGGCATTGTCTGTTTTGAAAATAGATGCCTTTGTCCGGATTTACTCGCTGTCAAAATTTATCCTGAAATAAGAGAATTACCATATGTCATCAATTAAATAATATAATTTCTTTACTCTGACACTTAATAGGAATATAACTCACACCACCTTTCCTTTTCTTCGATTTACCTTCTTCTCTGAATTTAGTTTTATGAAAATATTAACAAAACAGAAACGTCATGCGAGAAATAAATAAAATGTCTCCTTAACGTAAGATGCTTATAGAAGAAATAATATGGAATGGGCTAGAAGCATTGTGTCAACATCAGGACTACTACCAACTTATAATTCTACGTAACAATTTTGGAAATTAAAAAAAATATGCAAGACCACGTTTAAAACAGGACATTAATGACAACACAACAAACAACACGAGCAATGTGCAGACACATTTTGTAATTAAAGCCACCTGTGTCTGGCCTTTTTGCTGCCCTTTTTAATCCTGTGAGAATTTTTCGACACTTTACTGAGTCCATCTTTGTGACTAGGTGGAGGTGGAGGCGATGAAATGCCATTTAAATTTGTCATTGCATTCCCATTTGCTGTAAGGCCTATCGTATTTGCTGTCAGAGCCATGCTGCTAGGGGGTAAGCTGCTATTACTATTATCTTCACTTCCACTATTACCAGTTTGAGATTCTGATTCGCTATTTCGTTCTGTCATAAAAAAGAGTATACCTTAAAATGAGCATTAAACGTTTATGCTAAATACAACGACCGGTTAATCACAAACCTTTTTCTTGTGCATGATCAACAATTCCACTAACTGCCTGAAATACGATTAAGACTTGAGTTGTAACTATAAGTAATACTCATAGTAATAGACAATAATATTTCTCAATAATAATTCTTACAGCCATTGATGTAATTGACGATTTGGAAAATAATCTTTCTGCTTCTTTAAATTTTCGGTTCCTTTTATCGGATTTACTGTTTGTGTTTCTAATCAGGTATTGAAATACAATGATCTCGACGTAACAATAGCCAATCAGTTCATAGGGACAAGACAGTGAACATACTTGTTGGCTGTCAAATAACGGTCCCATCCTCGAATGATATTACCATATAGTTGTGTGTCTTCCAAGTAGCTGCCTTCAAATGCGTATATTTGCCTTTCCAAATTCGCTAACGTGTCCTAAAAATAAGAAGAAATGATGATTTGGAACAGTATTTAGGTTATTTACACGACTGTGCGACACAACCATCACGATGTCACTTTACAGTATACTCCGGTAGCCATATATAAAGCTTCAAAAAACTAAAGGTAATTTTATCATGCTATACTAGTATTCCATATTATAATTATTACGTACTGCAATTTCATTTCTTCGTTTAACCAATTCTGCGAGTTCAGCCCTTGTATCTATTGTAGTTGCTTGTCCTTTGGCCGCCATATTCGTGGTTTTAAAACGACAATGACTACAGCGCCATCTTTAGCCACCCTCACAAAATGGCACCCGTCAAGTCGACAGTCTGCTAATCGTTTTTCGTAGTAACATCAGCCTTTACATCATTAAATGTCAATACTAAGTTTAATTCAACGCGTTACAAGAGTTTATTATTTGAAATGGTATGCAACTTGCAACAACTTAAAAAAATGTAAATCAACAAAATTTCAATCATATGTGATCACAGCTACTTGCGATTAAAGCATACTTAATTAATCCCAATATAAAAAGATAAAATAAAACCATGCTTCGTTCAACAGCTGTTCTTCAAATTAACGGCTAGCAGTATTAATATGTTGTTTATTAGTCTTTTTTACACGTGAAGTTAACTTTGGAATGCCTGCTGTTATTTCACTTTCAATTCCACATTCATCAGATCCACGCTTTATTTTAAAGAACCCTAAAACCCAATATGCTGTATGTTAACGACTTGCTCACACTTGAGGAATAAATTTATGTTCTTCGCTTACCATTGTCACCCCAGTCAGTATTCCAAGAGTTGGTACACAACCAATATGGCTCATTATTTTCAACACCCCAGCCTATCATTTTGACAGCATGACCACCAAGAAGGGAGCCAGCAACATGATGATAAACGCCTATTATAACAATGAATGGCTTATAATAAGTTCAGATCATTTTAAATAATCATTAAGTATCATTCTTTTAGAATGGAGTACCTGATTTATAACTCAAAAAGTCATCATAAACGTCATATGCCACTTCAACGGGGCCATTCGTCATTATCTCTGTTTGGATTTGTGCAACTTTGTTAGAAACAGAGTATGAGGTTTTTCCTATAAATTATATGCAAAACCACAATAGTAATGAATGATCCTTCAACTTTAGACGTTTTATAAAAAATATGGATATTGTACCATAATATTTGTCTTGCTGATATGTCTTAGGATAACCACTTATGCAAGATTTTTGGCAGTTCGGTGTGCCACCTCCTTCCGAGCATGGCGGACGTGTTCCATTAACGTGATGTTCGCATTCAGCAATTGCATACGGTTGACAACCTTCTTTGGAGTTGTAATTACCTCCTGTCACCAATCCTTTATTTACCCAGTAGTCCCAGGCACCTTCAGGATTTCCTCCATTGCACCTGAAAATGCACACATGTTTTGTAATTAACTGCAGTTCCATCTCACATATCTTGTCAATAAACCATTTTATACCCCATGCCACAAAAGAAACCACAGCATGTGAGTAAATCCTCTGCAGATATATGAGCATGTTCATTTCCATCAGAGTGAATGCATATCCGATCAGACATAGCTTCAACAGCTCCAAATGCCTACAGAGATGGACGATTGTAACATTATTGAATTAGAACGATCTATCAGCAGCAATAAACTACTTAGTAATGCGGCATTCTTACCCAGCACGAACCGCATGATCCTTGATCACGGACCTCTTTTATTGTTGGGCAGTTGGGCCATTGAGCTCGCGAATCAAATGAATCTGGGATTACAGCGTGATTGACTGTAAGCTGTTTAACTGGAAGGCGAAAATTACTATCTCGGCGAACTCCCATAAGTCCCTTAATGAACTTCATCGACGTATTAGGATGAAAATTTCGACCAGCCTTTGGATCAAATATATAAAGGGACACATGAGACTGCAGCAATTGCGAGTTTCCATCCACATAATTCCCTAGCTTCTCCAACTTTTATGAAGAGGCTACTGTCTGACCATATATTGTAGTTCTCTGACATCCAATTTTTCAGGAGTCAAATTCATTTCAAAAACTTTTATATAATCATTCTTAATTCTCGCTTTGAATGCGGTTTTTCAAATGGTGTCTATAATTTGTGTTCCAAAATGAATTTCACTCCTAGCACCCATAGGTAATTTCATTCTTGGTATCCACGCAAGTAAGTTAAAATGTGTCATTTATTTTAATCTTATTTACCTTCCAAGACGATTGAATGCTATTGATATTATCAATCATATCTTGGGACAAGGGATGGTAATCTGCTTTAGGCGTATTGCTAGGAGTGGCAACGACTAGCCACAGAGTAGCACAAAGTACTAATAATATCTTCATTTTAACTGAAACATAAAAATTATATTACATTACTTACAATTAACTTATTCTGACGTAATAACTTATATTACCTGTATTTCAGTGATGGACTCACCTAAAGTAATTAAATGAATATCTTCAGACCCGCGCACACCAATAACAGCCAAAATTTTCAGGATGTCACAATCTAATCACGTGCAGGAGCTTAATCGAACTGAGTTCAAAGGTAGGATCTTTGGAATCATTGAAAACAAGTCGTATATCGATAAATACGTATCTATTTGAATTAAATATAAACTGACCTATGAAAAAATTGTCAATACAACTATGTCACGACGTACGTCAAGTGTTTATTGTTTAATATCTTAAATTCTAAAGGTTTCGCAAAATTGAAAGAAAACACTGCAGTTACAACAACTGTTAATTACATTATTTGACGATAGAGGACGCAAGTGGTCTTATTTCTTTGGCCTTAGAATGCATACTTTAATATACTGTATTACAATGTCTGCTACGCGCGGTGTTCGGGAAATCTTTCAATAACAATCGAAGAATCGGCTTTCAGGTAGAAAACTTATTATAACAAAAGACCAATTGATTTAGGGTGATTTAGTAATACTTTTTTTTATTATTTTACATTGTTATATATACACATTCTTGAGTTGAATACGACTATAGCTTATTGAGGTGGAAGACCAGCAACGATTCCAGCTTCAATACCACATTCGTTTGTGCCACGGAGAATCTTGAAAAATCCTGAAATGAAAAATATTTTAAAATGAACACGGGAGTGCAGTCTAGTGATCATTTAATAAATGTATAAAGTTGGAGCTTAGAGTAGTTATTATATTGAAGGGTTGAGGTAGGTCTGCTTACCTTGGTCACCCCAGTCTGTGTTCCAGGAGTTGGCTACTAACCAATAGTCATCACCATTTTCGTTACCCCAGCCAATGAATTTTACAGCGTGGCCGCCCATATATTGTCCATAGAGATGACGGTAGACACCTGTAGGTAATTAAATATTGACCCATTGACTTTGGAAAGTAACTTATTAGTCTAATGCGACAAGTCATATTATTCCACTCACCTGATTTGTAGCTTTCAAAGTCTTCATAGACGTCGAAAGAGGCCTCCACTGGTCCATTATTTTGAATTTCGGTCTGAATTTCAGCCACAACTCTGGACAGTGAATAAGCACTGCTTCCTACAATTTGCCATCACGTAGATTCAAATTATTATATTTAACGCTAGCAAGTTTTCATAAGCTTTCCGGTGAATGTCAAACGCACCGATGTGCTTGTCCTCTTCATATGGAACGCTGTAACCGGCAATGCAACTGCGCTCGCAAGAAGGAGTTCTCTCATCACCACATTCTGGTCTGTCTCCATCAACGTGATGTTCACATTCTTCAAGACTGTATGGCTTGCATCCTTCATTAGTGTTGTAGTTACCACCAGTTACGATACCTTGTGTGTTCCAGTAATTCCAGGCCATATCAGGATAACCACCATCGCATCTACATTTGTCCACCAGTACGGAAAAAATTATTAATAAACTTGCAGCCAATTTTGTATCACGCACAAATTCTCTTAAAATATTTATACTTACCCAAAACCACAAGTTGCACAACAAGAATTCAAATCTTCAGCAGAAATGTGAACATTCTGTGCACCACCGGAATGGATGCAGATACGGTCAGAGATTGCTTCTACGGCACCAAAGGCCTAATGATTTTAGTAAAACCTATTACACCTACCCCATTCTAAATGAGTTAACTAAGCAAAAGACCTCAAACTTACCCAGCAAGACCCACAACCACCTTGATCACGGATTTCTTGAATTGTAGGGCAATTTGGCCACTGTTCACGAGAATCGAAAGTGTCGGGAATGGCAGAAAGATCTACTTCAATTTTTTTCACTGGTAGACTTGGCTTGTATCCTTTGGGAACACCAAGAAGCTTTTTAAATTGTTCAATAGTAGTTCCTGACTTGAAATTTTGACCTGCCTTAATGACCGAAAAACGTATTAAAATTAGGAAATACTTTAAAATTGAATTAAATACATTTCCTAATTTATACCTTCCAGTAGTTTTGATGACTGTTGATGTAGTCAATCATTTCTTGGGTCAGTGCCCTTGGAGTAGCAGGGCTGCCAAAGGCAGCAGCGATGCAAACGCACAGGATGATGAATACCTTCATATTGACAACTGCAAGAGCATGTAATTAAGTCGATTCGTTAGATCATATTGTATTTTTTCAAAATAGGCACTGCCAAGGATCTTACCTGATTGCTGCACAGCGTGAGCTATCGTAATTTGCAATGTTTAACTTGATTTTATATATAATTTTTCTTTTATCTCGTTTAACATCTTTAATGAGTGATAAGTACTAAATAAGTGACAAACGTCGAAATTTGATGCAATGCTCATAATACCTTTTATGCCGTCAGTGATAACACTAATAGTTATTATCACCCCTCGCTGTCTTCCATTTTTAGACCTAATTGCTATCGCATTTACAAAAGACCACCAACATGTACTTGTATGTGTATGCATGCATGAAGTACACGATAACGAAATGACTCGATATTGCATCACCTGATCTCTAAAATAATTAATATTTGGATCTTTTAACAGTGGCCCAGGGTACTTTCACTTTTAAATGGAGGATACTCTGATCTGAAGCTTTTACAGTATTTACATTTGTTGGCCACCAGTGCCGAAATGAGGGCGTGGCGAAGAAGGCGCCCGCCACGGGTGCAACTGGGTGTGGGGCTCAAAATTAGGGCTGTAACTAGGACGTGGCAAAGAAGGCGGCCGCCACGGGCGCAACTGGGTTTGGGGCGCAAAATGTTCAAGTTTTTTGTCATCATTGGGTTGTAGGGAAGAGAAAGTGAGACACTTGCCACAGGTACTTCATACCCCCGTTACGGCACTGCTCAAAATTTTTAATTTTTTGTCATTATTGGGTTACGGGGGGGGGGCAAGTTAGACACTTGCCACAGGCGCTTCATATCCCCGTCACGGGACTGTTGACCACCCTGAAGAAATGGTTGTATCTCTTCGGTCGGAGTGCATAGTTTCTATCACTGTTGCTGACTTCGGAATTCCCCAATCCGAATACTGTATATTTCTTTCTTCATTTGGCCAAGGTGGATGGTTCTTTCTGGCAAGAAGGAAGAAGCCCCAAGTGGTGTGCCTTGAGTTGGATAGGAAATAAAACAGGCCCTTTAAGGTGTGCACGATGCCAACTACGCATAAAAAACCTCATTTATAATACAGCAAAAATATGCTTGTAAATCAGTATAATTTCTAATTCTAGTTCACTGCAAGCAACCACTATGGCCAATTTGGCAGTGGAGAGACTAACTCTCATTGCCACATAAGAACCCAGAAAACTTCTAAGACCCCAAGCTGTAGTTGTGTCCAACTACAAAATTTGCAAAGGTGGCCTTCACATTCAGTAAGCCCTCCACTCTATTTTCCCCAAGGGTATTCCATTGTCGAATGGTCCTTGGCAAGAAAGACCAATAGTATGAGTCTGTCTGTGCCCTTAGTTCCTTCAATTTATATGAATGATCCTTTCTCCCCTTATAACCAGCCTGGGACACACTTCTAGCCAGAGGTCCATTGCACCCCACCAACAGCAGTCTCGTGAAAAGACCAATGCTATGAGATAATGGGCTCTGTCTCGGTGTGTCCCACCCTAATTCCCTAATCATTTTAGAAAACTCTCCCTCCCCTCTGGAATCGGTAAAAGATTGCCAGAAAGAGAATAGACGTTGAAAAGGTACGGATCATGGCAGTAGATCGATAGCCGAATGCATAAAAATACCGTCCAACAGTTCACCTGTGTGTTCTTTATAGTGACGGAAGAAGTGATTACCTGACTTTGCCATAGGTGGGGAAAAAAGATTCCAATCGTGCAATTTGGACGGGGACACGGCTACAGAGTGGATAGATTGCGAACTCGCGGACTCGTAAAGCCCGACCAAGTCAGCTGTAGGATAAGGGTTCATTACTGTTCATTTCCAGTCAGGGATGTGGGACACAAATTCCTCTAAATTTTAGAGGAAATTAAAGCAATATTTACCCACGTTTGTTCGAGATGTGGAAAGTTCCCTTGATTTATAAAGACATGATCACAACACCTGCATCATCTTTCATAATGATAATGGTATATTTTTTAAATTGTAAAGTAGAATTTAAGTTACTTCGTGTTAGTTTTGCAAGCTTGCTTAACCCCTTCTTGAATAGCGTCCTCTAATAAAATCCCACCCTCCCTTCCTAATATCTTCGCTTTTAATGTGAGAGGTAGGGGCTCGAGTCTCCTTGAGGACCTTTTAAATGTAAACAATAGATCGTATATTATCTTTAATTGACATATTCTATTTTAAATGTATTATTTTTACTTTTCTAGGTTATTTCTAAGTAATAGAGATGAAAACAGAATTCAGAGAATATGTATTGGAGATCATTGCGGAAATTGATTGGAAACCGACAACTGTTTGACCTTGCTAAAGATGTATCCACAATTCCAATGATATGTGCCTTAAGTCCCTGTTGCTGTCATCATCTTATTTCTTTTGATTATAAGAACTTTTGTACCAAGCGTCAACAACCTAACAGTCTAAATCAGGCAAATAGATATATCAATTGCAAGATGTCAAGCAGCTTATCTGTCAAACCGCCAAATATCCTGATTTATAGTTGCCAAAAACATGCCCTTGAAATTCAGAATAACTTAGAGCAATATTTAGATAGTGATCGATATGTCTTTCTAAATATAAATGAAAAACAATTGACAAGTGAACCTTGGAGTACTAATACTCAACTTGTAATTTTAACGAATGAAGTCGAAACTGAACCTGTTCAAAGGGTACTACTCAAATATTGGCAAAATAATGGAAAAATTCTTAGTCTAGGCTCAGACTTTTTGACCAACTTGGACGTGAAGTTGCTGAAACCCGCAAGTACCCCTGATGATGAGTATTTGCAAGTATTTCACGAATTTTATGGAGAAACGAAATTGCGACTGATAAGCAATTTATGCAGTGCAGAGTCTTTTAACGGACAGAAGATCGCATTGAGTGGCAAAACAAATGACATCGCCATTGGTGCATTGCAAGATCCTGAGAGTGATGGAATTGTTGTATTTAGTCAAGTAAGTATCACTATATGGCTCATTTTGATTTTAATCATTAACATGTCATATTTTGTTCTGTGCAATGTACGTGTGGATTGCTGCAGTTGATAGAAAACAAACTTGAGACCTGGAAAAATTTATCTTCACGGATGTCAGGATGAGACACATATTTGAGTGTTGTATCAAAACAGAAAGATAAAGTTAATCATGACAGATTTGTAAGGCAAGATAATTTGACATTTTTATCGGTAAGACACTTGTTCAACAGTTGTTCAAAAAATTGAAAGTAAATATGTCTTTCTTATTTCTTGAATTAAATTTCACCTCTGAAAAGATTTTTGAGATAGTATTGTATTGTTGACCTGAATTCTGTCACTTTGATGACATCAATCAGTTTCTGTCAGATAAGTTATTGGACTTGTGCAAATACGATTTCATCACCAATTATTATTCTGGTCTCCTTAGCTAATGTAGTAGTATTCATGATTCTTGAGCTCATGAATTGTAGGTTTGACCCTGTCGAGGTGAATAGTTTCTTTCGGACTGATCATAATCGAGGTGGGTGACTTCCAATGCCAGATTTAAATATTGGCCAAGTAATCCCAGCTGTAGAGCCCCCAAAAGGATTCGATGTTCTTTAAGTTTCAACATTGCTTTAACGTTGATCTGGAGACAGAAACTTTCGTACATTTTTATGGTTGGATTATGTCATTTATCATACTATCTTAAGGTTCTGCATTGTTGTTAGAAGTTACGATTTAGGCGTTTGAGGCCTCTTCTTGAGGAAGAAGAAAGCGCCAAGTGCCTCTTTTTGTCGTTTAAACGAAATTCATTTGGCATGCATATCTCACCGCAGATTTATGGAATTAAGTATAGTGCAGAAGATGTGAGAACTACTGCATCTGCTTACGGTTTATAGACGGTGCTGGTGCTATATTCACTTTTCACTTTTATTTTCAACCACAAAGTGGAATATGCTTTCATTTTATTGTGTATTTTATATGACCTTGTTGAGTCCAGGGTTGCACAAACTGCAAGCGCATGTGTCGTGTCGTTTTCTTCTACGTGGAAAGATAAATAAATTTAGTCAGCAGTGACGACTTGAGTATATCTATGTAGAGTGGATCAAGTCAACATCTAGTCTACAATATATTAAAGATGAAACTATACTTGGTTGTTAGTGCCACCTCTTCCTCCTCATTCCCTCCACATTTCTTTTTTGTTGTCAGTTGATGGAAGAATATTTCAGCCGGGTGTCAGTCAGTGTTAGTTCAGCTGATATCTCGATGAGCTTAATTAAGTTGCTTGTAGAGAATTGTGGTTATCAATTTTCTCAGATTGTAAGCTCTTTGCAAGTTTTTAAAAGAATTTCTTCTGGTGAAATAATTTGGTACTAACAACGTGAGGGTATGACTGAGGTATGACTTTTATGCAGTGCCTGAAGCACTCGTTTTGGTACCTCGATTAATGGCCTACTGGATCTTTAGAAACCGTAGTACTCATAGAAACCCTACTTCGTGGAAATATCCCTCAGCTCGGAAGGTCATTAGAGGGTTCGAGGCTGAAGGCAGAATTGAATCGGCACATTGTGAGCCGTAGAGTAAACCGTGGTATCAGTTGAACTCTAAAGGCGGACTCCCAGGATTGGAACTCTTTCCCCATCCCTATGTTTTATGAGAACCCTTCCTTGAGGAGAAGCTAATTTAAATGAGTAAACATAGATATTATATTAAGCCTAGCTATGAATTTAAGGCCTTGTTTATCACCTTCAAGTATGTCATGCTAAGAAGTTCCTGTAACTGAGAACTGAAGAGATGGGAGAGAGCTTATTTGGTATAAGAATTCGATGGAAATCCTTAAATTTTCGAGTTTCTTCGCTTTATAATGCTTCTGTTGTTTCCGTAGCACACATTTCGTGGTACTGCTCTAAGGTTTCAGATCAGATTTTCTTCTCAGCTTACAATTTGAAAATCTTAACCATTAGTAATAAGTAGTGAAAGTTTTTAATTTTCTTTCCTCCTCCTTCTCCTCCTCACTCTTGTTTTCTCTTGCTCTGTTTTGTGGTGTCAAATGGTGATTAATTGCTCTACTGTTTTGCTCTCAACTTTAAGAATGGCAGTTCAGCTGTTGATGACCCGTGAACTTGGCAAGAACTAGACGTCTTGAGTTCCTGAAAGATATGAGAGTGCAGAGTACTCCTGTAACAGTACTGTGGGACAAGACTCAATTCTATTTGAAATTAATGTAAATAAGAAACTTGGAAGGAGGAGGATGGAGGTCCTTTACTTATTTTTCTAACTAAATGTGTTAAGCCATTTTATTGAGAAATGTGTCAGCTGTTATTATTGTTATCATTGAATTTGCAAGACTACAATGGCCATGGTTGAATTTGTTCTTTTTTTTCCCCCGCACGTTAAAAAGGGAACCGTTGTACTATTAGTATAAATTCTAGGGCGTTCGATGAATATGATATACAGTACTTGTGTCAGAAGGGGAAATTTCTGGAGTGGGCACCTGCTCTGGACTTGAAGAATAGATTTGTGAAGTGTCATCTCTCATCTTTTGAGATCAAACACTTGGCCATTGTAACTGTAAATTACCACGGCAGAATAATTATTGCGCTGTGTTTAATTTTGGCTGTCTCTATTGCAGCATACCGCTCTGCCCACGCACCCAAGTTGAGATCTTTAAACCTACAGGTTTAAGCAGGATGTGTGTGCGGGTCCTAATCTGAGTTATCCTTGTAATAACAAATGGAAATAGTTTTTTGGGGATTCTAGACGAGATGTTTTGATGGTCGTGTGTGTGCGTAGTACTCGCTGGAATTAGTCCTCTCCCATATTCTCTCAACTTGCCCTCCTGTACGTCCTCCTTTTTACTCGTCTTTGGCAAGACTTCATGATTCCCCTTTGTTGGTCTCACTTCGTCATGATATGATTGCGTCCCTTTCACTTCCGGTCCTAAGGCGTGGGATCATCTTAATGCAAAACGGACTACGTAAGTGTGGCAATTAATCTGCTATTAGGACCGCTTCTGAATGACAATGCCAACAAAGGTCTCTTTTGTGCAGTTTTATGAAAAATTATAGGTTTAAAGTTGGGACTGGATAATCTTGGTAATCGGACGATTAATCTTTATTTATGCTTGTTTACTTTTCGTTTGGTTACGATCGGTCTTTGAAAGTTTAAAATAGATTCTCTATGAAAAAGTTTTGATCCTGCAAGGGCTCTCTTTTATTAGTGCGTATCTTATATAGAAAAGGTCTTTAAACGCATTTTTATATAAATTACTGTTTTCAATTCAACCGAAGGTGTGCTGAGCAAAATAAAAGTGGTATGTGACGTGTTCACAATTCATTTTGAAATTTTGCACTTTGAATTCTCTATCCTGTGTTTGAATTTTCGTCAATAATGTGGTTGATAGTATCACATCTTGTCTTTCCGGATACCCAGATCGTTGATTTGTTCTTGTTTTCTAAGGCCCACAACTTCATTGGTCATTAGTACGCAGAATAGATACTAATCTAAAGGCTGTACTGGCTCTACACTCTTACGACGAATGGTATCAGCAGTAGGCCTACCCGTTGTTCCCGAGCGGTCACCCATCCTAGTGTTATCTGGGCGTGCGTTGCTTAACTTCGGTGATCGGACGAGAACCGGCGTGTCCAACGCAGTTCCATCACTTAATTAAAGTTGTTGTGTCAACTGTGGTACATCTTATAGTTTGGGGTGGAATACTGGCGATGTATGCAGTAAATTCCTCCCGATTATATATGTATTTGGAAAGAATTGTACTTTATTACGGTATTGTGAAAGTATTGTTAGCGTTAACTACACGCGACAGTACTTTAATTTGGTTCGTTGTTGTTGTTGTTTGTTAGTGTTTTAGGGCCTTTCAACTACAAAGGTCATTAGAGCCCCGTCCGCAGCATAGTTCTTATGCAGAGACTGCACAGACTCTACACTAATGTGACGATTTTTGGGAATTAGCAGTACCCAGTTTTCCCAAGCGGCCACCCATGTCAGTACTACGAGCTGGGGTTGCGTTGCTTAACTTCAGTGATCAGACGAGAACTGGTGTGTCCAACGCAATTTGCCGTTCCCAATTTGGGTCGTAGACTCCGGGGGCACTTCGAGAGGCAATACTGGAAAACGTCAGGACTTTTCAAGGTTGTCGACCAGAATTATAAACAATGTGAAGTAACTTGTTCTCTGGTGATTATCCTGGGTCCCTCTCGTTTCTTTTCCATCTCTAGTAGGGTTGCTTTGAAACAGTTGTCATGTTTGGTAAGTTAGGAATTGTCATCTCGCCTCTTCGGCGATAGCAGCAAAGAAGTGTAGGCGACATGCTTGGTGCAAGATTTACAGATGTGAAAAATGTCATATGTAAAAGAAGCGCACCCCTTTAGGGCTGTTTTAATATCAATAACTCATCAGCGTTAAATGATACTATATACTGCACCATAGTAAGCAGTTGTGCGATCACTTGAATATCGATTACCCGAGTCAAATGTTACCAGCCCATCTACTGATCCCTTTCTCGGTTCCGTCGGCTCGCTTGAAGTTTTTATTCATGGGAAGGTCTAGTAAAATGTAAATGCATTTTAATGACTCGTTCTTTTTTATGCACTTATAAATTTCATTATTTTTCCTATTATGCATAGATATTAGTGTCCCGTAAGAGGATACTTGAGGTTTTTGGCGGAACCTTTGTAGATTCTTTATACATGGTTAATTGGATGGATGGGAGTCAATTTGCGTAATTTCCACCGTCGTGATTTAATTCAATGTAATATCTATATTTTCATTGTGGTGTTTTAGCGCGTTTTTGTTTTTGCATATAATTAATATTTAGTGTGAATGTGCACATGGAATATGTTTAAGTGCCACTTTGAAGAATTGGAAGAATCAAAATCATTTTTCTGTTCACACGATGACCTTACAGTGCATGGCACGTGTGGCATTCGACTTATTAGAAGATAAGGCCAGTATTATAAGACTTGTATAAAAATCGTTTTCTTTTCAGGTGTCACTTTTTGGCCATGACGAGGATGACGGTGAGAGCCACAGTGATCACTTAAGTAATAGATGTTCTTGGAAAAGAGATGTCCTCTTGGAAATCTTGAGAGATATTCTGAAATTGGACTGCATCTCGACTCCAGGAACGGCACTATCAAAAGAGACACCATGTTATTTGTATGGATTGAACTTGGCAGCACTAAATAACTTTTTGAAGGAACTAAACCCACGACTTGACAATGGTGTTTTACCAGGACCTAAAGTATCATTCCAATTGAGGGAACTGACATCAAAGCAACTATTTGAAGTTCCTTATCAACAACAATCTGACTTGCAAGTAATTCCAGTGTTTATAGGCGATAGGGATGGGTTTGCCAGTGATCCATCTTTCTCTCCACGTATTTATTTTGATTACCTTACAACAAAAGTCCTAGGCCATGTTGTGTGGTATGGCAAAGTTATGACCAGCACAATGGACATTTTTCATAGGTAAGTCCTAAGTAAAAAGTAAAACACCATTGATCTCAAATTTTTTTTAATGTTAAATTTCAGTCGTAGATCTTTTAATCTCATAAAATGTAACCTAAGTAACGCGACATCTTTCAAGATTACAGGATACTACATCTGTTCATGAAATATGTCACCCTTTTGAACATTTCCTTTCCCATTGGCCATGCTAGTGAATGAGAAAAGGCCCTGCGTGTGAAATTTTGCTGATCCACACCAGTTATATCTGAAGGTGTACCTAGCTGATAAGAAAGCAAGTACAGTATTTGGAAGTTCAGAACTCTTAGGCTTGATGTTCGTGGCAGGTGCTGTGGCCGCCTTGGTGACTCAGTGGTAGTGTGCTTGACACGCGAGTTCGGTGAGAGTGAATGAAGTGCGAAATGCACCACTGCACGTAAAAGATCGCTTTCTACGTGAGAGTAATATATACATGTAAATCGGCAAAATTCTCAGCGGTAGCGGCTGGCCCCCTGGCGTTTTGTACCTTACTTTCGGCAGTAGATAACCGACGTAAATAACCAAATAAAACCTGCAGCAAGTAGGTGACATCGTCATGTTGAATAAATTTAATTCAAAGTAGTACTTCCTGAGGTACAAAACTGATTTTTGTTTTGATATCATCAACAATACTGTGTACTAACTAATGTTTTTCTTTGACTTGAGCTTAAATGTTAAATGTTTCTGCTGTGAAACACGAGCGACTTTTTTTTTTTACATTATTTAAATTGTTAGCCTCCTGTAGAGTGAAACGCCATCAGGGTGGACGGGTACATTTCAAGAACTTGACATGAAGCCTGTCATACAACTTCTTCCGCCTCGTCCTCACCCATTTTGATAAGCCTAATAAGATTGAATGACAGGTTTCCTATTTACTGTTGTTGACTTTACAGATTGGATGTAACGGCAAATGATTAACTTTTGAGGTTTCTAATGTTTGGAGAGGTTCTTGTTGGACCTTCTGGTCTTTTTTTTAAGCATGTGTGTATCTAGACGAGTAGGCCACTAGATATTCATATATTCATGTGTGCATTGTATATTTGTAGAAGTCAGTCAATGTTCGCTGTTTTACGACCACACCTGCTCCTCCTTCCCCTCCTCTTTTATTTTTAAGCGCTATTATTTTGATGAGTTACAAACAGGATTGATTACGACTCATTATGGGAAATGGTAATAAATTCGTCGGTTGATATGCGTGAAGTGGCCCCTAGTGGAATTCATAGAAGGAGGTATTTTCCCCTCCATCCCTCTCCCTCTGTATGTGTATTCATGTACTGTCATCAAGCCCTTTGATGGGGTCTCGCTCTCCACTCATTTTCCTGAATTGAAAAAGGTTGTTTGACAAATAGGCGAAACGACGGTTTATATGATTCATAATTTTCTCTGAATTGTTTGCCTAATGGTCAGTGAACAGATTGAGATTTGACAACAATTGGGATATTCAATGGGCCGATTTCTCCGAAACGAGAGTTGGGGTAAAGGGGCTTAGGCTTTGCATTATCAATGATTGATTAAGGATTTTTAGTTGACTTCTACTAAATAAATTTAAAAAAAATCTGTTGTCTTTTCAAGCTCAAACATTCCACAAGGTGTTGTCTGCATTGCAGAAAGACAGACGAACGGCAGAGGTAATTGTTCTTGATGTCGATGGTCACGCTTGTATATTACTTTTTCTTTTCTCTCAGGATCGTCTTATTTTTTTTCAGGTCGGGGCCACCATACCTGGTTGAGTCCTGAAGGATGTGCCATGTTCAGTGTTCAGATTTCGGTGGCATTCAATTCCAATCTTGGCCGTCATTTAACATTTGTACAGCATTTAGCAGCCATTGCTATTGTAGAAGGAGTAAAGAGTATGCCCCAATACAAAGTAAGATACTCGACTGGTTGGGATTAAATACTACAATTTTTTTTCCGGCGTTAAACTTTTCTCTAGGAGTAGGGCAGGGAGATGTCCATCAACTGTCGAATTTCCTCTTCTTCCTTAAGCTCATGTGAATCCTTGTATCAAATGACACACAGTTGATGCGAAAACAGACTTGCTTGTAAGGATACTAGGTTCTCCTTAGTTGGCCCAAGAAGTCATCCTTACGGCACTATTTTTGTAATTCAGGGAACATGCAGTATGGTCTCCTTTGAATTTACTATCCTTTTTTATCATCTCCCGAACCAGAGTGTGATGGGCATATGACATGACCTAGTGACGCTTGCACGCACGTGATCTGAACTTCTTTTGCATTTACCAGAATATCACTTCCTCTTCCCCACTGTCTTTCAGTAGTGAAGTCGTTTGCTCTACCGGACACTTTTCTTCACTGAAAATTGAATTTTCTGTGTAACTCGATATCAAATATTTTCAGAAAACGTTTTTCAAACTGTCATGTTAGGTGGCGTGTCTGTTGACCCTTGTAAGCCTGTTCTATTACAGTATTGGTAGTTTTGACCTTCGGTTTAGGAAACTCTCGCCCAATATATTTGACACCTTTCCTTGACTGAGATGTACAAACCTTTCTAAGAGAACCTTCCTAATTGTGCAATTTGGAATAAGTCAGAAGGATAACTTTTTGGTCTTTTTTCTTCTTCATTATCAGTGTATTCATTTCCTGTCCACACTGCCCTTAACCAGGTCTACGTTCGCTACTTTGCATTTTACAGGACTTCTTCCAGTTTTAAACATTTATAATTTGTAAGCAAGGTTGATTCTTTCAAAATATTCACATACTGCGTCTTCCACGTAACGTGTCCTGTTTTTATGAAACAGCTTACTGAAGTTGAAAGAAAAAGATAGTCGTAAGAGGTTGAAGGCCACTGCACATTAATCTCTATTGTCAGGGTGTAACGGGATGCTAGAGTCAGTCATTTGAGGCGAGGGTTCCCTTCTCTATCTGCAAATGGGATGTTCTCTAATGAAAGTGGAGAGAGAGAGAGAGAAAGCAAGCGGATGACATAATTAATTATATAATAAATGTCATGCATGATTTTTGTTTACTCAGCCAAGTGAATAACTCTCCTCTCCTTAAGATTTGTAGAGTGTAAGGCACACTTTTGGATGAGATTGTCTGAACAAAGAATTTGAGTAAATGTTTCTCTCTCATAACATGCTATATAACGAATAAGGTGCTACACAGAAAATAGTTGGTAATTAAATGGTGGTCATATGCTCATCTAGTGAGTTATTGTTTAGGTTCGACTCTAGCATCGATGCATCTGTCAAAGGAAGTCAAACAGGACCGTACGAATGCCTCCAGAACATCAGAGGCATTCGTACGGTTAAGGGCATTCTCGCGCCTTTGAACCCTGTTTTGTTGTAGGTGGAAAGTCCTTAGCCACAGTAATGGACAGACTTTAAACTAACATTGCTGTAGCAGTGTCTTGAAGTTTCTCGATGATATAAATTTAAGGGCTGTTTCTACGGAGTCGATTGTGCTAAGATATCGACATCAAAGCAGGGAAGGCATTCTCACTAGGAAGATCAAAAAACAAATGAAAAAGAATTTCAGGGATACGATTAAAACTCATTCTGATACAGATGATAGAAAAGGTGCAAGAGGTAAAGTACCTAGGATCAGTGTTCCAGAGCAATGGGGAAATAGGTTGTGATGTGACCCATCGAATCCATGGAGGATGGTTGAAGTGGAGACAGACAAGTGGAGTCCTGTGTGACAGGAAGGTTTTAAATAAAGTTGAAAGGAAAGTTTTACAGGGCGGTGGTTAGGCCAGCTATGCTATGTTGATCATTGTTGGGCAGTGAGGAGATGCGAATGTTGCGGTACATGAGTGGGGTGTCAACAGCTGATAGAATTAGGAATGAATATATTATAGGTAGCCTGGGGGGTGGGGGACATCACGGAAAAAAATGAGGGTAGATTGAAGTGGGATGGACGTGTGATGAGAGGAGGAGCTCGTTGGATTCTTTAAGAGAATGTAGATGGTTGAAAGCGTAAAGCTGACGTGGAAGCAGGTTGTGTGTAAGGATATATTTGGTAGTGTGTGGGGTGGACGGGGACCTAGTGGGAAATAGGCCGGAGTGGATGACTAGAACCTACAGACCCGACCCTGCCACAGGCGGGATAAGGGTATTATGATGATGATGATGATTATGACTTCATTGGTGAGAGGTGCATTTCATTTGTACTTTAGTAGTGGGCTTAGTTTGTCAAATAATGGAGTTGGTGGGACGCGTGACCAAAACGAGGGAAAGGAAAAGGGCTGGAAGAGTTTTAAAAAAAGACAAAAATGGATTTGGAGTACATCTGAAGGAGTAAAATGATCCTTTCTACAGGTATAGCTTCTAAAGATGAGCGAGTATGCGACACCAATTGAGTAACCGACTGGTGGTGCCACTAACCATTCCCGGAGCGCTTGAGCCTTAGATTAAGATTATACAAAATCGCTTTTACAAACTCGTTCTCAATTTCCTTATTTACTAAGTGATGAAAGATTTCGTCGTCCCTTCAAGGCGTGTCTACGATCCTGCCGGGCGCAATTCCATGGACCCTTTTCACTCTACCTACAGTAGTGTTTGTCCGGAGGTGCTGATTAAGCTGTTAAATATCATTATCCGTCCTGCGACGTTGGTATATTGACAGGTGGTTAGTATTTCTTTAAATGGTATGCGTTGAATGCAGTCTGACATTTGAACTCTGAAATCGTACCCCGATTATCCTTGTTTTCAGTGTACTTTGCAAGTTATCTGAACACAAATCGACATGTCGCTTTTAGTGGAGAATTAATCTTAAATATATAAAGATGTTGGTGGTAGTGATAAGGATTGTTGAAAAAAGGTTCTGGATGACTGTAAGAAGGTGTGTTTTACTTAAGAGATCTTAATCTTAGAGATTCATGAGAAAAAAATTTCAGTCTCGGGATTTAATCTTCACCTTCTCCCTCTTTTGCCTTTTGCTAGAACTTGGTTTGGATTTTTTAACTCCTTATACTTTTTAAGAGAGAGAAAATCCAGAAGGAAAAGTTTTGTTTTCTTGTGACACGTTTAGCTATATTTATTGCTTAGCAAATATTTCAGTTTTTAATCCGAGAGTGAATCTGCAACTGCATATTACGTATCCTACATAAGACGTCAGAGGGAAGGAGAAAGGGTGGGGGGACACTTCTTTTTTTCATTGCTAATAACCATAATAATACCATTACTCTCCTGTGCTATTGAGTCCTATTTTTGCTTTACAGGAAAAGATAACATCGTTAAACTCTTTATTGTGTGTATGTTTATATATTTTTTAATTTCTTGCAAGATGGTAGACAGGCGCTGTTTGCAGGAAGGGCACATTATGCATTTATTGCTGCTGCTACTTGAATTGAATAATTTCAATTTTTTTATTCGTTGCACTTGGGTGGTACCCAAAATTTATTTGAACAGGGTCTTTAAGTTTTTAAAATGTTTATTCAAGGGTGGTAGTGAATGGGGTGTATGAGGTGGAGCAAAAGATTAAGCGAAGAGTAAAATTTCTCCTCCCTACTGTATTGCCCCCTCCTCCCTTTGTATTTATCTGGTCTCTTCTTTGCTCAGGGTTGCAACACCTTGTTAAAGAAATGACCCACGTGTATGGATTTAGGGGCATCACCTGTAACCAAGTTACAACTGTTCTGAGACTTTTGAGATGTTGAATTGCGCCGCCACCTCACTAGCATTGCACAGGTGCAATACGCGTGCCACTTTGTAGGAATCTCACACAGAAAAAGACCTAGAGGTAACCTGTACCTACCCCCTCGGCTTTTTATTTTATTCTGATCCCCTCCCTCGTCTTCTTTATACTCTTTACCGTAGTCAAATACTGCTACCTCTATTTCGTCCTTCTTCTCTTCTTCACCACTCCAACCATTATCCTTAACTCCCCTGGTCATATTGCTCAAAATTCCACCACTATTTGATGTGGAAGAATGGTGCTTTAGTCATACATGTTATGATCGATTTAAACAGCGAGGCAGGATGGATGGATGCTCTGAAAGTGGTCCTTTGGGATCGATTGTTGCAGGATGTAACTGATCATATTCTAGAATGCAGATCTTCTCTTCATCTATTGGCATTCAAGCCCACCCATAACTGTATTTTGCTCCTATGACCCCTGGAATTTACTGAACCTGGGCAATGGTATGATTCTTTCAGAGTTTCTAAATATAAACGTTACTTTACCTGCCTCCAGATATTATAGTCATCGTCATCATGCACTTATCCCGCCTGTGTCAGTGTCGTATCTGCGGGTTATAGCCCTCTCGCCTATCCCCCACCCGGTCCCCATCCACTCCACGCACTGTCATATCCTTACGGACAACCTACTCCCAAGTCTGCTTTGGTCTCCCCCTGTCCGAGGTGCGTCCAACTACTAGCAATTCCTGAAATGTACCTAACGAGCTCCTCCTCCACTCTTCGTTTTACGTGTCCATACCAACTCAATCTACTCTCCCTCATCTTTTCCGCAATGCCCCCACCCCCGGGCTACCTCTAATATATTCATTTCGAATTTATCAGCTCTCGACACCCTAATCTTGTACCGCTGCATTCGAATCTCAGCTACTTGCATTTTGTTTTCGTGGTTCTTCCTCACTGCCCAACTCGCTGGTCCATATAAATGGCCTAACTACTACCCTGTAAAACTTCCCTTTCACCCTGTGGGATGCAACCTTATTTTGTTTGATGGTTGCCTCTACCTCGTCATTACACCACCATGTTTGCATGCCCTGGAATGAACCTCCTACTCTAGCCTGGCCTTACCACGTCTTCTAATTGTTCTGGCGATCCTGTCCCACGTGACATCAGCTGTCCCTTCCCAATCTACCTGCCGGTGTACTTCCTGTTGAAATTACCCTGTTTTGGTGGGCAATTTCCACCACCTAATAACCTGCTCGCCTTTCCATGAATGTGCCTTGCCTGCCGATTTTACTAGGATTTCTGACATAACCTATGGCCACATTGGTTTTGAAAATTTTCACTGGGGAGTGCCCAGCAATCACGAACCTCTGCTCTATGTTGCCCTCAGACAATAAAGAAATCTATCTGTGAACTCCCTTGTGGTGACTGGAATGTGGTCAGGTGCTTGCCCCTCTTCCTGAACCACATATTTGCCAATGCAAGCCAGGGGCGGATCCGAGGGGGGCAATGCAGCAATTGCTCCCCCCTCATTGCCTCAATGGGGCGCATATTTCAACTGATGAACGATTCAACTTTGCAATTGATGAGGCATTTTTGGATTTGTTATTCCCATCGCTATACTACCAGTCCAATCTGCAGTTGTCTAAACCACTGAAGCTACGGCATTGTCTAAGGGGCAGTAGAGGATCTATTGTAATTGCTAGCTAAATTTATACTAAGGGATTCTGAATATTTAAAAATATTTGGGGCGCACTGTTTTTGAAGTGCTCACCCCCTGATCCACCTCTGGATCCGCCCCTGTTGCAAGGCCATGTGCTCTTGCTGCGTCAAGAATTGACTGCCCTTCTACGCTGGTAGTTCCGTACTCCCATCCCTCATGAACCTCTTCCTATCCCTGCCTATCCTTACCTACATGGCCATTGTCAGGATTAAATATTATTCTTTCTTTGTGATGGCTACGTTAAATTCATGGGTCATGGGTTCGCTTCATGTTGAGACTGGTTGTTTTGGTAATTAACTTCAACAACACTGCAGGTCACTGCATAAACAAACTCTCATAAGACCGTCACCCCACGAGGAAGTTGAAAAAAGAATAAAATCCTAATGCCGTCCTGCTGATTGACCGCTTTTGTGTGTTTTGCACAGCCTCTCTACCACCCTCACGCTTCGCCCCGGAAGTACTCTTCGCCTCCATTTTCTGTGTTTGATGTGTTCTTTAAATGGTCGTTCAGACGTACGGACGGCTCTTGGGTCATAGGAGATATTCTGGCAGCCAATGTTGTCATTTTCTCACGTGTTCATTCGTCCAACAATTCCTACATATCCTACAAATCCCCTGTTTAGCCTTCTCCTCACCCACCCAGTTTAATGAAAGGATGCCAGTCTACAAATTGCTGCAGGTGCAACTGTATTTTGAGGGTGAACTTTTAAAAATAAAAGCACTCGCGGTTGGTCAAATGTAGGGTCATTTTTGAAGTGACCAAATGACTAGCTGTCACTTTCTCCCCTTCCCACCTCATTTTAACTCTTCTCTTAAGTCGATGCACCTGAGTCTGACTCTGCTTTACACAAGTTTCGTAGCAAGTAGGATCAACACATGCATGCCATTGATCAGTATTATAATAAGCTTGTAGTATTTTTTCATTCCCGAAAGACATCCATCATCTTTATTCGTCATCGTCATCATCATCTCTTTCTTCTCCGTCATCACCGTTTCTCTCTTTACGGTAATGATCTTCCTTTAATTGGTGGAATACTTAGATATGGTATTTCAGGAATGAGGCCTCGGGATATCACTACCACTTTAAGAGAATGCAAAATTTAGATGTTACGGGCCATCTGCTAGCCCTTTTGCCTAGAGAGGTACTAGGATGTAGGAGTTAAGTGGCATCTTGGAAAAAGCGGATGAGTAGCTTGAGTTTCCTAGATATGGGATAATTTTTTGGGGAAGGGAAAAGGAAGAAAAATAATAGATGAAAGGGCTTGTGCGGTTTTTAAACTTAAGACGGCATCTTAAGGCCACCTACCCATCTCCCTTCCTCATTTTTGAAACCAAACACAGGTGTCAGACTACAAGGGCAATTAGTCATTTTCAACTAAAGACTTGGACACGGTACCAAATGGACCACATGTAAACCGATGAGATGGGACTGTACACGTCGAGAATGACTCCCTACTCCTCCTCCTCCTCAGCATTTAAGTTTTGTCTATGTTGAAAGTTAACCGCTTTTTGATATGATAGAACCTGTCCCTGCGTAATGTCGAGTGGTGAAAAACATTTCGAGGAGGTATTAGGGCCTTCGTCCATCCAAAAAAAAAATGACCCCAACAGTTAAGAGGATTGAAGTAGTAAAATTTATTATTGATAAAATAGAAGGACTATGTTTTAAAGTGATGTTTCTTCCTTGCACCTGAGCAATTCACTTGACACCTGAGTTTTGTAGTCTCCTTTAATGGGTGCTTATACTGAAGAAGCATAAGTGGAGGTGATGAGGAGGAGGAGCAAGAACACAGGGGCTGGACTTTTAATTAATCCGTCAGGTAATAATGCAAAACTGACATGTAGTAGTAATAGTGGTAAGAAAGGATTTTAATCTGTTGAAAATATAAATACTAATAGTTTAATAGTAGAGTCACTTAATTTTGATTGTAAGGAGATACAGAAATTTATTTGTTTTATTCTTTGATATATTTCAGAATGTTGATTTGAAGTTGAAATGGCCAAATGACATTTATTTTGGTGATTGTTTGGTGAAATTGGGAGGTGTCATAGTCCAGTCGACGTTGATGGCTGACAAGGCATTATGTACCATTGGTAGGTGTAAAATTACTCTGAAATGAAATAAGTGACGAATGGAAAGCGTCTATTGGCCTTAAAAGTTGTCTACTCGCCTTCCTCTCCTATTAAGGCACGTACACACAATGCAAACATGTGCCAGCACTCGAAAAGACATTCGTAGTAGTTTAGCATGTGCATGATCGCGATGTTAGACAGATTTCAGTTTCTTGGAGTAAAAATTTTGATGCAACCCGCCTCGGTGGCGGAGGAGGTAACGTGCTCGATTACTGCATCAGTGGTTCCAGGTTCAATACTGGCAGGGGCGGATCCAGGAGTGGACGAAGGGTGGAGTACTTCAAAAAAGTGCGCCCTAGATAGGAACTCCTAACCATCTTGTCCCTCTGAATGGACACAAAGGCTATATATTGGACATTTTTTGCCATAGCCGGTTGCCGATCAAAGCTGCAACCCCTATGCTTATTTATCGTCGGTCTACTGTTCGTTGGAACATTCCACCGGCACAAGGGGGCGAACTCCTACACCTGGAAATTTTTGCCTCATCTACCCATTGCATAGTAGAAAGGCTTTTTTTTCGTACAAATGCCATCGTACACCACACGGGACCTCGGTTTTACTTCTCATCCGAAAGAAGGCACACTCAGGACCTCTCTCTCGCCGGAAAGTAGCCAACTTGCCTCGGTCCAGTATCGAACCTAGAACTACTGACGCAGTTGCTGAGCGTGCTACCCACTACGCCACCGAGGCCAGGCCCCAAATATTTTTCAATATTCAGAATCCCTTAATATAATTTTAGCTAACAACTACAATAGGTCCGCTACTGCCGGTTAGATAATTTCCCATCTTTAGTGGTTTAGCCGGCTGCAGATTGGACTGCAACTGTTGAACTGGCGGTATAGAAATGAGGAACCCCCTACCATGTTGACTGTCTTTCTGGATCCTAATGACCATTGCAGTCGACGGGCCCAAGAATCATGCATCAGTTGAAATATGCGCCCCATTGAGGCACTGAGGGGGGAGCAATTGCTGCATTGCTCCCACCTGAATCCGCCCCTGAATACTGGATCGAGGTGGGCTGGCTTCTTTCGGGAGAGTGAGTGGCCCCCAGTGCGCCTTCCTTCGGATGAGAAGTAAAACCGAAGGTCCGTGTGATGTACGATATCTTTTGCACATACACTAAAAGAACCCTCTCTACTATGTAACGGATAGAGGAGGCAAATTTCCCAGATGTAGAAGCTCGTTGCAACATTCGTCGGCAGCCAGCTATGGAAAAATACTGTCAAAGATGTCACCCGTGTGTCAATTCTGAGGGACAAATGGATACCCAACCCGGCTGATAGTGCAGTTCATCTTGAGCAACATTTTAAGAGCGGTTATGCGACAGTTACCTGGCTGTTTCTCAACTGCTCGCCCAAACTTGCGCAACATACCCGCCTCGGTGGCCTAGTGGGTACCATGCTCGGTAACTGCGTCAGTACTTGGTTCGATACTGGACCGGGGTGGGTTGGCTTCTTTAGGGCGGGAGAGAAAGGGGCTCCGAGTGCGCCTTCCTTGGGATGAAAAGTAAAACGGAGGTCCCGTGTGGTGTGCGATGGCATTTGCATGTAAAAGAACCCTCCCTACTATGCAACGGGTAGATGAGGCAAAATTTTCACGTGTAGGAGCACACCCGCTGGCCTCGGTCTAATGCCCCAACGAACAGTATACCGACGATAAATAAGCATTGGGGTTGCAGCTTTGGTTGGCAGTTTTGGTCGCAACGAGCTGTGGAAAACCATGTCCATTCAAAGGGACAAGATGGGCACCCGACCCCGCCTCAGACGGAAAAAGGGTTAGGAGTTGCTAGCTTGCCCAAGGCTGCATAACGTTTCGAAGAATGAGTTTGCTCAGGACTGGCCAATCAGTATGAGAGTTATTCACTGATCTTCTGCGTTTATATTTGCTAGTTCAAACACGAATTGTGAAGTAACGCAAAAAACGACGAGGCCACACGAAGCACTCCTTTTGTTGTAGGGAGGAGGATAAGAGGGAATAACGTAACTTTCATGTCAGGTGCTAGCTTGTCCTTTCACCATAAGGATTTCCTGGGATTACCTGTTGCAGCAAAGGGTCGGCACACTACAGATGGCAAGACCCAACTAATTGATAACCTCCATGGTGACGTACCTTAGGACCTTAAAAATGAAGGGTGTGAAGGGACCTATTTGATCTCTGTTGACCTATGTATGTCCAACCAACAGATAAAGTCGTTCTCCGTATTCCCTATTCTGATGTCACATTTCTACGTCTGATATTATTATTGGCTTCTACAGGTTTCGAACTCGTCTTCACCAAAGCTTTAGTAACGATGTTGTACCGCAACCTTTTCTATTACATTGGCGTTGATTTCATTTAAAATTTTCCTACGCATCCTTCACTGTCATGCTGTCCTATCCCGTCGTCACGTTTGTCTGATTTCAGAAATACTCATTATGTCATGCGTTGTACAGTAGGACCAGTTGGTGATGCTCTGGCTGGGTGAAATATACGAAATTCATTCTTGATTCATGAGACTTTGTTCATTCTCTCATTCGTCCTCTGCCTATGATCCATCTTTAGACCGTCCCTTGACTGTAAATGCCTGTGTGGGGCCTCTTTGTGGGGTCGGTTATCCGGTTGTCACAGAAGCAAAGAACGAACGTGCTAATATCACCCCTTATCTTTGGGATGTTGATTTTTTTATTGGGCACTTCGACCGGTTTTTTTCCTGGAGACTCTATTTAATCACACACAATAGCGTATTATGAAACCCAAAAAAGGAGGTTGGAGTACACGATGAATCAGATTTTGAAAGGTGAGCCATGTGACCCGCTTTTATCAAAGCCTGGATGAGTTTTGATAAATGTGCACTTCTGTACCCAGACACTAGTGTGGAGCCTTCTCCCCCTTTCATTTTTCGCCTTTGCACATCCACACTCCCTTGTCTCTCCCAATCCCATCTTTGTCAGCTTCCTCAACTTTTATATCTCTCTCCCACATCTTTGCTTTCTCTCTCTCCCCCCCTCTCTCTCCACTTCCTCCTACAGTGTCCAATACTTTTTTGCCAGGCTCTATGTGTACAGGCCTATTTTATACTGATCCTGGCGAGAAACATTTAGAGGATAATAAGGTGGTACGTTTGGGAGAGAGTGTTAAGTTGAAGTAAAGCAGGACAAGGAGAATAGGGGAGGGATTTAGTAAGTAACGGGCAATGGTATTGTGAATGTGAATTGAGAGGAAAACAAATTAAGGTTGACCACCTTATGCTTCTCGTCCCATTCAGTTTGAATGGCAGTTGTTAATAACAGTGTTTCCGTCGCATACCCTTTTCCATCCCATTCTTTCTGTCAAGGTATCAGAAGTTTAAATACCATTTGATTTACCCCACCGTGATTTAAGCCAGCTATATTAAGGGCCTTATACATCCAAGTGTCCATTACGAATTTGCGAAGTTTATAACTCTGCCATCTTGGAAATTAATACGTAGGAATATTTTTGGACATCTAAAGTCTTTTACTTCACGGTCCCTTATTCACTTACTATTTTGTATCGTCAATAGTTGTAACTTCAGCTTTGAATTGAAACAGGAATCTTTCAGAAAGTAGAAGTTCTAGAGGTTATTGTGGGTTCATAGCGCTATGACCCTTTTCTGGGTCTGTTAGAGTGGTCGCATTGCGTTGACACACCGGTTCTTGTCTGAGCACTGAAATTAAGTTGCTCAAACCCAGATATTACTAGGATGGGTGACCATTTGGGAACAGTGGCTAGTAGTCGTGGGCCCTAAACAACAACTGGGTCTGTTATTTATCATATTTTGGAAAATGTCGATTAGTAGTTTCCATAATTTTAGCGTACTGGTCGTCCATACCACAATGTCGCCAGCTTCCTAGACCACCATAACCCATCAAAAACTTGACCACCTTATGACACCGTCTTAGACCTCCCTCCATGCACACCAGTGTGGGATAGTTTTCAGCTTTGAGTGGTGACTGCTGACGCCAGACTCGCCTATCTTATTGCTACAGATCGTTGGGAAACGTGAAGATGGTCTTAGGACCACTTTAATAGTGATTAATACGTGCAAATAATGTGATCGTCGTCTGAATGATGGTTGTCATGGGTGCCAGGCAGTCGGAAGTGGCTGTTGAAGACGAGATGCTGCTGAAATACGGGCAGTACAATGACTCCTCTCAGTCAACTGTTTTTCAACGTTGTTTTAATAGTGTTTTTATTAGTTGATAGAATTGCGATAAACCATGTTTGGAGACAGTTCAGCAAGATACTCTCCTTACTGATTTTTTGAAGAACAAAATGTATATGTGGGAACTTGGGTAATTTTGAATGTGGGCAAAGTATGGCGACTGATAAAATGTATTAAGATGACTTGTTCATGGAGAGTCAGTTTTATTTGAAACTTTATATAATTTTAGTGTTATTCTTTTCTGCGGGTGCGGCGGTAGAAATGATAAAAATTAAAACTAATATGTATTTTTTTTCCAGGTTGCGGGCTAAATGTGAACAATAGGAAACCAACCGTATGTCTCAATGACGTTATCAGGTCTCTAAATCCAAAATTATCGCCATTGAGTCGAGAAATTGTTATTGCAAGAGCCATCTCTAAACTTGAAGAATTAATAGACGCATTTCAAAGAAATGAAAGAGCTGAAATTCTTGACAGATATTATTCAGTATGGCTTCACGGGTCAGTATATACAAGTTCTTGACCTTTTACTCCTTTCCTTTCTTCCTCTTGTTGTTAACCACGTGTATATTTTGTTAAATTATATAGAGGTGCTAGAATCAAAATCGCTACTCCAGATGGTAGTATGAAGCCAGCAGTTATCGATGGTCTTGATGACCATGGATTTCTTAAGGTCAGGCTGGATGACTCCTTGCAGATTCTCACCGTTCAACCCGATGGCAACTCTTTCGATGCTTTGCACAATTTACTGATTATCAGATAAAGGTAGGCTATGTCTTAAAAATTCTCAGCAAACCTCAGTAAGTCTAATACGGATTGCATGACAAAATGACCAAAAGAAAGGAACCGAACTTCGCAGAAAATTTGACCCGGAGCAGCGCTACAAGATAGACCCAGTAATTAAAGGTAGAGATTATCTAACCGGCAAACTGTACCCTGGTGGACCAGTCCACCAATATTTCTTGATGATTTCCTAACAACTTCAAAGTGACATGACCTTGCAATTCCAAACTGAGAGCACTATGAGGCGCCAATTTATTTAACTGCTTGTAAACTTAATGAAAACCAGGTGTTACTTTTTCAAATGTAGTTCACGCAGAGGTGGTGAGTCGCTTAGTGTCGGGAGCGACGCTAGCTTCCAACAGTTAAAACAGGAGATCATCCTGGTCTCCATAAGTTCATCATCATAGCCTTATTCTGTATTCGGTCTGCTGGTTCTGACCCTCCATTCTCGCCTACTCCCAATGCCATGCCCCACTGAATAATATGTTTTCTTTGACCTACATTTTTACCTCTTCCATATCATCTCAAGTTGTTAGGTCCAATTTTTTCTTTATAAAATCGTAATGATTTTTTTTCTAACCAAATCTTTATTTTGTTTCAGTATGGACAACCACCATTGAGGAAAGCTACTAACTGCAATTCTAGCCGTCGAGCCGCTGCTGCGAACTTCTTCGGCATTGTCCGGCACGCTGTTAATGAGCAGTTTCTTGTGACTCGTTTATATTGAATTTTTTTTCGGTCTCAATCCTCCAATTTTCTCAAATGGGACAATTTGTCCACTAATGGTCTTGGCAGTATTATATTTCTGAAATTGCGCGTCCTTTCTCCCTCCCCTAGTCTTTTTGTCTTCTAATTTTGCTGGACTTTCTTTGCATTTTTATCCACAAATTGAATCATTTTTATATAGCTGACATATCGAAGTGAAAATATCGGTAACAAATAACTAGTCTTCTGTATCGAGTTCAGATATCTTATTAATATAATCAAAGAGAACCTTTTAAATGATGTATTCCGGTCCGTGCCCTTTAGATAAAATATATATTTAATGTATTTAATAATAAGAAAATATTATTTTTTTAAATGACAAGTAGAGGAAAGAAAAATTGCTTGAGCGAGAGGTCATCATGTAGCGATCATCGTTTTTAAATTGAAATTTATTTAAAAAAAGTAAGGTCGACTGGTGAAGGATATAAAACAAAAGTGATTTCTGCGTGTTTAGAACTGAAATTTTGTATCGTCCACTGGAGGCCTGCAAATACTCCTTATTTTCTTATCCCCAATCCCGCTTTCCACTTCACTCAGAATTTTTAAGTGATTTATTGGGTATCAGTTTGCAAAATGTCACAGGGTAGTAGTCGTAATTGAAACTATAAATATTTCATTTAAACATAAATTATAAATTGAGCAAATTGTTTTTACGTCTATATAAAGTGCTTAAACAGTTTATTTATCGCCTGGCCACAATTTTTAGTTTATGTACTCTAGGGTGAGGTAGACTTTTTTTGAAGAATTTATGATTCAAAACGAAATGTCAAAGAGGTGGCGTGGCGTAGATTAATTACGTTAAATGTGCCGTAAATTTTGTCAAAAAGTATACTCTTGAGTTTATCTACGTTTTTTTAAGTTTCCTGGTCAGAAATATTTTGTTGGTGGTGTTAAAAAACTGTTAAGAGCCAGCTTTTTTTTTTCAGCTATATCATTCTACAGTAGTTGGTCTACACTTTTTTGACACACAGTCCTTTCTTGAGTCAAGTCTACTTTAATATGCAGTTAAGCTGATCACAATGTTTGTACAAATTATTACGGTTAAAGCCTTTCCTTTTTATCTCTGACTGATTTTATAAGCCACCCCATTTTCTGGCTTTTGAATTATTAAATATGGTCAGAGAGGGGGAAATGAAGTTTTTTGTTTGCTCGCTCTTGTTTGCTCAGCGGTCAATTCATTTAATGGCAACTCCGCGGCTCTCAGATTTGAGGTTAGACCAAATTGTATTCATTTTATTATGTAAGGACATATGCCACTCCTGAAATTCTTAAAGTCCCGTTCATTTGTGTCTGCCTCGATGGTTCATGCGTTCTGGATTGCAGGTCCGATCTTGGCCGAGATAGATGGTTTCTTTTGATCGGGAGGAAATCCCCAATTGTGCCGTCTTTCTGGTGAGAAGTAAAGTCACGGCCTCGTGTGATGTTTTCGGTGTCATTTTCACATAAGAGGGCCCACTTAGTAAAAAAAAAGCGTCAAAAATACTGCCCATTACGTAGCCCTTGTGTTCCCGATACTAAAGGAACAAATGGGTTCACTATTCTGCTATAGACAGGAAAGAGTTAGGAATGATGATTGGTTCAGTTAACTTCTGGTGCAATTCTTTCAGCAGCCGCGCCGTATGTTGTTTTTTCACTTTTGAGCCTTGAAAGACGTTAGTATGTTTTGCGTCTAGGGTCTAGGATAACAGAGAATAGAGGAAAAAAACCAAAAAACGGACAGAGGAACTAGGGCGGGAACTGAACTGCGAACGTGGGATATGGGCAAGGAAGAGGTCCCTGACCAGATCATAAATCCACCACTCGAAGACCTTGGCAAGTGGAGAGAGCAAAACTATAGGACGAAAATTGCTCGGGCCGGACCTAGACCCACCTTTGGGAATAGGCACAACGTAGGCAGATTTCCAACAGGGAGGAAAGAAGCCCCTCCTCTTACATGAATTAAAAAGCTGGAGGAGCAACATTAAATTAGAAAAATCTAGCGACTTTTCCGCTTATAAGAAACTGGACAGAGATTTAAAATATAATGTTGTGATTAGGTGGCGTTGGTGGTATGTAAATGCCTAGCTGAACCGCCTTGCCGGTCTCTAAGCATTATATTTGAGCCAGAGGCTTTGGTCAGTTCAGGGATTACAGAGTTCCTACCCGAGCGTCCCACGGACCTCTTACCCTCCAAACTTTCTAGCAATCTTCTAGAAGCAGCCTTCTAGATCCATGTGTCTAGATTCCATGTGTGCTACATTGCCCCGAATTCTGCTGAAGCTTGTATTTGTCCTGTTGACGCGACATATATTAATGCGGTACAGAGGTGGTCGGTCTTGTTGTAAGTGAGGACAATTGAAATTGACTCTGTTCGGCTATTCGCGACAGTCTTTTCTTTGATGTCCTTCCTCTTCTCACTCCGCCTCTTTAGTCTCAGATAAAGAGTTATTGCATAGTATCTTAAGGTGAGAGGTGGAGCACATGTTGTGCATCAATCAGTAATTTTTAACATGTGTTTCCAGCTGGCTGTCACTAACACCAATGTCATCCCTACTCCTTTTTTAAAGGGATAGTGTGAAGGAAGGAGGGATTGGTGAGTGGGTCGGTCGAGAACCAAATAATCTGACGAGTGTCGACAAAAGGGTGTAGGTGAGACACCGCAAGCTATGCACGTGCAAATTGAGTAGGTGTTGCAAGAAGGGTCACTCAGGCGTTACTTATGTCCAGTCTTCAGTTTGGTGTATTTCGATTGCAGATGGTTAGTTGTTTATGACATTGTAGTAAGAGTGAGCAGTCAACGATGACCACGTTTTACTGATTGCGAGAAAAAGAGATGGGCGAGGGGGTGAATGGGAAGAGGAAAAATAGCCTAAATGTCAAGAAGTGTCTCTGTGTCTTGGAGGATGAGTGTTGTCCCTTTGATTATGAAGATCACAGCTGCAGAAATTTCACCTCCTCCAGTATGTGTCCGACACTTTGAATAAGATGATTAGGATTTTGAAAGTATTTGAAAGCCATGCTGTCATCGATTAAGTTTTGAATTGTAATTTGTTAGGTGTAAAACTATTCGTCTAACCATTTTCTAACGTGTTGTAGCATCATTTTGACGGATTTTTTTTTAACTTTCCAGTGACAAGGAAGGGATTTTTGGATCCCATGAAGGATGGAGGACATTGCATGATGACTGTTTACTTGGCATTATTATAGAACTGTTAATAATATACAGACAACTCTGAGAATTGTATTGGAATTGGTTTCAAATCTAAATTTTCAGCCTTAGTGAGTAGCTATCCTGTCCTCTGCCCCCCCCCCCCCCCCCCCTTGAGTGACTTATTTCTCATAAAGTTTATTTGTCGGATATTTGTCCAAACGTGTCCTTTAAGGTTTTCAGATGATTTCACTCCCACCCTAGCTTGCCTCTCTCTCTTTGGTAACCTTTTGTCTACGTTTATCACTGTTATAACTTCTCGGTGTTTCAATTTCAGGTGTGAAAGAACGATACAAAAGGATAAGGAGGGCACCAGAAGTGGACGAAAAAAAGGAGTAACATGAGAGTGAAATGTTGGAATTCCTTACTTGAGTGTGCGAGAATTGGCATCACTGGAAAAGTTTTTATTATTTTTACATTCTTCATTCCTACTCCGACTTCGTTCACTGTAGACTGGAGTAAGCCTTCGACTCCCACTATCGCCCCGTCCCGTCTTGTACCATCCCGTCTTATCTCAGTCACAACCTCACACCTCTCATCTGTTTACTCCTAAATCCTTCACTTTTAAGTTCTACCGCATGTAAGATCAACGTGTCATGTGGTATATGTCTGTGGTGTAGATTTCCTTGACGAAAGTGAACCTTTGTTGGGAGGAGGGATGTCACAAGACCAAAAAAATAGGTATTAAGTGAAGAATAATGAATCGTTATAACTTTTGAAAGGAGTCACCACAAAAAAGCGACATTAAAAATAGGAGAGGATCGTTGGTTGTGTAGCATTTTAGTGATTAGTGTGTTGGTGTTGTTACTGTCAGGTTTTGAACTCTCTCTCTCTGTGTTGTGTCTAATATTTAATAAGATATATTTCTGAGAATTTAAAAGTGCCATTTTGCTTATTGATTACATCAAGTTCTAGTTTCGACATCCTTTTTATATTTATAAAGATCTTTAAATCTACTTTTTTCTTTGGCGGATTTACAGCGTTGCCAACTTCAATACGGATCCAAATCAGGATTTTTTGTATTTTAAAGTTTGTTTTTTTGCGAGCTCACGTCTCAAGACATTGTGTGGACGTGGAGTTGCATTTCTGAAAGTTTCTGCTGATTATTTCATTGGCATCTATTTCTAAAATGAATAATTGAATTTCATTGGCAGTGAGTCAAGTTTTGACTAACATGTCTGTGACGCATGTTGCTGTTTCTGGGGCGAAACTGAAACATCATTATTCACCTCATTTATAATAATAGCCCTTTTTGATCCTGTTCGTCTTACAGTATTTGTCCTCATTTGGTTAGTATAAGTACGTTGAGAATATATAGTCGCGAGTATGAGATTAGCAGAAAGGGCAGGTAAAATTAGAAATGAATATACACAGGGCCGGTCCGTCCATAGGTTCAAAGTGTGCAAAGAACGCGGGCGGCTGCCCTGATGGGGCGGCCAATCAATGTTAACTTGCAGACATTAAGAAAATTAAGTGAAAATATTATGAGGGAGCAGGGCGGCCTCGACATAACTGCACGCGGGCAGCCGAACCCATAGGACCGACCCTGAATATACAGTAGAGTTCGGCTATAGCGAACCCGTTAATAACGAACTCTTGGTTATAACGTACTGTAATTAACAATGAAAGTTTGCCAGTGAAATCTTTCTCAATGAAATCTTTCGCCCGTTATAACGAACCGTTTTTAGTACATTTTCCTGGTTCGTTACAACCAGACTTCACTGTATTAGGGATAGTTCAAAAAGATGACGAAAAACAGAGAGATGGTATGGGCATGTTACGAGAAGGGACTCTTTAGGTTCATCACGGGATACACATTGTCGAAAGCACGCTGAACAGAGCAAAATATGGGAACTGGTTGTACGGTGGGACTAATAGGCCAGAAATCACGGACCCAACCCTGCCGTAGACGGGACAATGGGATGATGATTAGTCGGGAGTACGAAAACCAATATCATAGATATTATTTTGTGGATCAGCTTAGCGGTGTGAATCTCTGGACATTGGCCTTTGAAGGAAGGTGTATGTGTCTAATACTGAAACACTTGGAAATAATATTCAACTTTTCTTAAAAGAGGTATACCACACCCACTGACCTGAACTTCAATTGAGGAGAAATATGAAGTAGAATAATAAGGGAGGGAAGAGGAGGAGAGGAGGAAAAAAATATATAAAAAGATTGAGGGTGGAGAAAGCGAGAGAGAGAAATAGGGGAAATGTATGTTTAGTTCACGTAATTTCTAATTGAAACCAAAGCTTTGTCCAAACATTTTGGGCCCGAGTTTGTGCGGTTGTCATGACAACTAAGGGTTTTCTGTGAGACGCTGGTATTAAATGTGAAGTGTTAGATATATTATAATGGGTTGTGATCGACTCGTAGCAAACATTAAAGGGACCAACGCAAATCGGAATAGGAAACCAGCTAGATTCAGAGTGAGAGAGAAGGGGAGAGGGGGGGGGGTATAATATGTGAAAATTGATGGAATAAAAGTGGTGAAGAAGAGGGTTGTTGGATTGATACCAAGTTGTCGTCTTTGAGAGAGAGAAAACGAAAGATAGAGAATATCCCTCTCGCCTCCTAGTCCATTGAAATTCCTTTCTAACCAAAAGTAAATTAATGAGGTCCTTAATTCGGATAGATATCAAAAGATATGGTTGAATTCAAACACACAGAGAGAGAGAAGATGGTAACAAGATAGCAGCAGTTAAGTACCCAGTGGTGGAGGTGGTGGCATATGAAACCTTAGGACATCAAGAGTTTATCAGAGGATAATGATATTGTTAATAAATGCCTAGTAGGATTTTCTTGATACTTAAATTGATTGACATTACTATTCACATGCTGATCATCAGGTTGATACTCCTTAATCTCTATTTTAGTTCAAAATTGCATTGTCTTTGTTGGTTTTGGACTACAATAGCAACTAAAATGTGACCAATTTTTCTGTTTGTCTTGCAAAGCTGCTTGCCACTAGTGAAATGAAACGGTTTTATTGAATCTTTACTCTGTTATGCCATTGGTTATTTAAACTGGCAGTATTAAGGCAGACGGATCCAATGAAAACCCTTTCAATCTCTTGCTCGGTGTTTCGCTCTCTCTCTCTCTCCTTTTGAGTTCTTATTCTGGCATCACCACCTCCTACTATCCGTTGTTGGATTTTAGAAACACTGTTTTACAAGTGAAAATACGTGCTAAAGCACATATTTTAAAAATTTGCTATATCTTAACTGACTGACCACTTGGATAGTCAGCCCATATAAGTTTAATAATGACTTCCTTTTTGATGTTTTCATTGCAACACTAATATTGAACGCTATTCCTGTCCTTTCTGTCTTCTGTCCTCTTCTGCTCCTTGAAAATGATGTTTAAAAGCGGGACCACAAAAGACATAGTTTGATGTTAATGAATGAAGTATCATTAATAAATAGGGCACCAATTATTTATTGAAAGCATTTTTTAAGGCTAAAATAATGTAGTAACAATGTAGCACATTTGGCTGAAAATTAAAGCTTGTTTTGGATAGTCAGAGAGTAGGATTTTTCATGAGCTTGCTAATATGCAGAGGAATTGACTCTGTATCTGCCTGGCATGCTGGGGAACTGAGTTAAATTCTCGGTTGCGGTGACAATGGGGGCCACCATTGTCCTTTTTTTCTTTTTCTTCTTCGGCATTTTAAGGCAGGGCCGTAACGAAGGCGTGGCGAAGAAGGCGGCCGCCACGGGCGCAACTGGGTTTGGGGCGCAAAATGTTTAAGTTTTTTGTCATTATTGGGTTTCGGGCAAGCGAAAGTTAGACACTTGCCACAGGCGCGTCATACCCCCGTTACGGCACTGTTTCAAGGGACATTAGTTGGCGACTACAACGTGGAGACGACTTTTGATTACGATCACGGATTCGAACCCTCTCCCCAAGTCTTCTGTTTGTCACAGGAGGTAGAAATCTAGATCTACTGGTCAGCAGGCTTTTAAACAACTCTGCTTCGGATTATGCTGTTAAGTGATATAAATCCATGGACTTGATGAATAAGTGAATGTAATCTTCAACATGGATAAAAGAAATTTATACTTCAAGGAATTTGGATGTGAAAATAATTTTCATCCATTTTTTTCATATTGTGAATGATTTCATTGTCAAGTGTTGTACCACAATGTTCCCAAATTACCTTTGCAAGAATGACTGACTAGTTCCAAGGATTTACATAAAGCAGAACTTGATGGTTACCAAATCACCACTTCTCTTGACGTTTTGTCCTTTGAAAATCTTACAAATGCTGCTGTTGTATAATCTTTTGATAGTTTTTTTCCACCTGAAATATGCTGGTCTTTGTAACGAGATTGTTTTTAACTTCAGCGTATGTCAAGATGGTCAACAGTTGAGTGTAAACATTTGCTTAAACTTGTAAGGTTTTATCGACACCTGTTCATATATATAAAGTGTTTAATGGGAACATCTTTCAAACGTCGAGAACTGGCTAAGCTTCAAGTCACGAACTTTTAAAATAACAACTCAGTAGTTTTACTTTGAGTTAGTTGCGGGCAACAGTCTACAAAATTCAGTTTTGAAAACTTCGACCTGTATCAAGTTTTGTTCTTGCCCCTGTAAATATTCCTGTTATAAATACTTCAGTATTATTTTCTAACAATTTATTCTATATTACATTATGAAAATTTTGTTTTAGGTGTCTCAAGTATTAAACAATGCTCTGTTATGAAATGATGACCGATCGACCCTGACAATTGAACGTCTAGAAGAGAAAATAATCACATCATCGTATTTAATTGTATAATATTAAGTTGAGTTATTTTATTATATACACAAAGGTTTTAGTTTACAACTGACGTTTAAAACGAATGTATAACTACATTATGTACATGAAATGAATGCGCAGTTCTGTATTATGAATTGCTTTCACATTCAATGTTTTTTTTCAGAATAATTATACAGTATAACTGAGAATACAGTACTAAGTATAAATTAAACTCTAATTTATAATTGGGACCTTTTTGCTGACTGCTCCCTGCTATTTTGCATAATAATAATTATTACTAATCTACCATTACATGTACAGTATATGGAATGCAAGGCAGCGGACCAGCATTGACAGTTTTTATTCACATCAGATCTGCTTGTCTTATTTTTGACACTTATTTCGATTAGCCCATAGCCGTTCAGAGATTGTTACGTACCCGAGGAATAAAAGCGTTTAGCATTACGTTTCTCATTTCTTTCAATAATTCGATATGTTACGCCAAGGGGTTGGGGCAGCTTGGGGGTGGGTGACATTGCGGAAAAGATGAGGGAGGGTAGGCTGAGGTGGTATGGGCATGTAATGCGAAGGGGGAGGAGGAGCTCATGCGGTATATTATTGGGCAGCAGGTGGTGGGTGGCATCAGGAGCAGGGGGAGACCCAAGTAGACGTGGGAGCAGGTTGTACAAAGGGGCATGTTTGCATGTGGGGTGGATGAGAGCCTGGTTGGGGATAGACGGGGGTGGAGGATTAGAACCCGCAGACCCGACCCTGCCATAGGCGGGATAAGGGTGTGATGATGATGACGCCAAGGGGTTGGAGAGGAAGCCAAAAAGCCATAATAGGCCGAACCGTAAGGAGGCTGCTCGCAGGTGAGGAGGTAGGTGTAGAGCAGTGTTTCCCAAACTGTGGGTCGCGAAGCTATGGTCGGTAGGGTCGCGGGACCAGTGGCGGTTTTAGGCACGTGCAAACTGTGCAAATGCACGGGACCTCGCGCTTCAGGGGCCTCCCTTTTGCTAGTTGCAAATTTTTTGAAAGGGCCTCGCACTTTCAATTTGCACAGGGCCTCGCGTATGCTAGAACCGCTACTGCGCGGCACGTTTCAAAACCGCAGAATGCGTCTGAAGTGGGTCGCGCCTCCAAAAGTTTGGGAAGGACTGGTGTAGAGGATGTAGGAGAGGGGAAATTAGCAGTACCCAAAGTTCACTGCTAACCACCCATGTTGGTACTAACGTGGGTTTGGGTTGCTTAACTTCAGTGATCTGACGAGAACTGGTCTTAGGCCCAGCGCAAAATGAAACGCAGTCTCCGCAGGTGGTGCAGGGTGTCTCACCACAAATTTCTGTAACTCATATGATAGTATGTAATTGCGCATGTTAAGTCGCAGCGTGACGTGACTCAGTCCCTGCGCTACGTGACCTTGCGGACCGCAGTGCCCATGCCACAGTTTCCTGCGTGAAGTTGGTGTGACTTTCAAAGAAAACTAAATGAAAACATTACTGAAGCCATGCAAAGCAGAGAAGCTGCAAGTAGCTGAGATGCGAATTCTGCGGTACATGAGTGGGGTATCGAGAGCTGATAGAATTAGGAAAGAGTATATTAGAGGTAGTCTGGGGGTAGTGGTAGGGGGTAGGTTGGGGTGGTATGCACACGTAATGAGGAGAGGGGGGGGAGGGGAGGGGAGGGGAAAGTATATTAGAGGTAGTCTGGGGGTAGTGGTAGGGGGTAGGTTGAGGTGGTATGCACACGTAATGAGGAGAGGGGAGGAGGAGCTCGTTAGGTCCTTTTTACGAATGCAGGTGGTTGGATGCACCCTGGGCAAGGGATAACGAAGCAGACGTGGGAGGGGGTTGCCCGTAAGGATATGGTAGTGTGTGGGAGGACGTGGACCTGGTAGGAAATAGATGGGAGTGGAGGGCTAGAACCCCTGCAGCACCAGGTCCCTGTCCACTCCACGTCTGCTTTGAAAACTGCCAAAAACTGCAATTCAATGTGCGGTGAATGCCTGCTAGCAGTTTTTTTGATGTGCTGTTTCAACCTGCGTCACCATTGTCACCTGCGCCTCATTTTGAGCCTTGCCTAAAAGATATTAAAATCCGAGGTATTAGAGAGAAAACCAGAAAACGCAGCCAGAAAACTCTATTTTGTGCAAACCCTTAAAATCACAGAACTACCACAACTTCCGGAAAAGAGCATTGGAATTCCGTATAAAATGTAAAGAAAAAATATAACAGCGCTATGTATAAAGAATGTTTCGTGTCCCAACCAGGTTGTCTCTAACATTCTTTTGAAAGGATTTGCCATTTGTGACATTTTTAAATTTTAAAAGTTACCAAGAAAATTACTGAAAAATTAAAGTCGAAAAACTAGTAAAATCAATATGATGGGATATTTCCTCGGTTATATTCGGTACATTCTATAAATCTTTCCGTAACTTACAAGAACGAATCGGTACACCGCCTACAGTAGATTGTATCAGGCAAGTAGCATTTTGCATCACATTAATCTTACTTTACAGTATATTACGCTATTATTTAGAATAAGAGTTTCACTTTTGAATCGTAGAATTGAATCTATGATGGCCTACAATTACAGTCGCTTAAATTTTTTTGCTCCAAACTATGCATTGAACTCAATTTTGGGATTACTGTACGATTGTGAGAAAACGTGGCTTCTGACAAGGATTTCAATGAGGACTCGATCTGTTTGTCCAGCGCTGCACCTTTACCATTGCTGCTTCTTAGAGCCCTAGTAAAATAAATGGGTACCACAAGCAATCCAGAATACAAGACTCGAAAAGTTTAATAATTGTATGAATCACGTATTGCGATATCCAAAATACTTTTACTACCGAATCCTAAACAGTATCCTCACATCATGTTTGTCTCAGTTAGGATGGGACGGCATAAAGGTGAAAACACGTTCTCAAAGATTCTGAACCCAAGAAAGTCGTTGAGCAACTAGCAGAATGAAAACCTAAAGTTACCAATCCGGAACCTGAAGTTAGCAAATTTTCGACTAGTACATTCAATGATTTTTGACATAGGAGTCAGTCCTCTTTCCTTTGTTATCTTTTCACCTAAAAAAATCCACTCACGAACCCGAAAAGCGTTGGTGTGACCGGTAAATGTGAGGTTCTTATGACAATTTGCATTAATGCACAAATCCGTTAGTGGCTTGGTACTGTTGAGCATCTACTATGACACTAGTATAGCCCGGTTGTTGCATGTGTGGAAGGTGTCTAGACGAAATTGTGGGCGGTTCGTGGTACGATAGTGTTGCATCAAAGTTATTGTTATAATACATGGTTTTTAGGCAGTTTGCGTATGTATCCTCGGACATATTTACAGACGTCGAGAGAGGTTTCACGATCCCTAAATAAGATTTGTTTGCGTCTTCCATCGTGTCTATTCCTTCAGTACTACTGTCACCTAGAGAAATACAAGTCACTTCACTATTGAGGGATTTATGAAGCAGAAATCCATCTGTTAGATCTCGGGCGTGTCCATGAGGAGAATGTTCAGCATCCAAACCCTGAAGATCGTCGTTAAGACTTGTTTGAGAATATGACGATTCAGAACACGGACTCTGGTGCCCAGATTGACACTGACCATGCATTATCACAGTTTTCTGATGTTGATGAGGACAAGAATCCTGCATTCCTGCTGAATGAAGAGGATTTTGATGATGAACAGCACTGGGAAAGAGAGTCCTTGATATTGGTGACTGGCTAGTCTGGTGTTGAGAGTGGTGATCATCTGGTGTCACAATCAGTCCATTGCACATTTTCGATGAGCTCGATGTCTGGGTACACGTTTCCATACTCTCAAGACCAGCTACAGATCCTACTCGCCCGAGGTCTCGCAGCTCTGGCGCACCGTGGACTCTGGAGCACACATCAGATTCTGTCTCTGAAACACTGGTTGAGTCTGACTGGTCGCTGTATGGTGGCGGCTGCTGCCCCGAGCTACCAGAAACCAGTGCCTGTAACCGGTTTGCGTGTGAAGACATAGTTTCGCTGACTAAAGTCAAACGATCCGTGCCCATTGAGGGATAAGAACACGAACGGGCTTGAAGATGATGGGATGAGTGATGGTGTTGGGGATCTAGAGAAGGCACGTGGGCCACCGTGCAGGATGATGCGCCATCCTGGACTGTAGTCACATGTACGCCGTCAAGGCGGACGTCAGAATTCTCAGGAAAGCAGTGATCATAACTGGGAAAATTGGTCATTTCCGACCTCGTGTAATAACGGTCCTCGATCACCGGTTCGTAGGATGTCTGATTTTGCTTGTCACCGTCGGTAGAACCGAAGAGGATGCACCCGCCCGTGTCAGCGTACATCTCGTGGCTTTCTGGCGCCTGACTAGTTGTGGGAGTAGAGTGATGCATGTGATGTTGGTTGGGATGATAGGCATCTGAGTAAGTGAGGTTTTGATAAGGTAGGCCTACATCGTAGGATGCCGCAGATTCTGAGGCCGATGATTCAATCACTGCAGGTGGGCAGTACGCATCAGAAACACCTTGGATTTCATTACCGTAGTCGTCCTCATTAGGGGTTGGGGCCTGTGACTGTTGTTGATAAGGTGATCGACGATATTTGGTACGATTCTGCCTCACTTTGGAAGTCCGGGATTTTTCAACCGCGAAATTTCCGTCGTAGTTTTCACTTTTAGTAGGCTGAATCTGATCGGTGAGCAACGTAAATTCCTTGGCCTCGACTTCACTGTTTAGAGAAAAGGTAAACAACATTAGCTGTTATAAGAGAGAGGTGAGAGAGAAGATGGATGGAATGTTTTTACCTGAGTACATAATTGACACTAACAATGCAGTGTGGTCTGGAAGAACGACTGTTGTGTACTATGGTGGCATAACTTTGCATCCAAACCCAACCTCCATCTTTGGATAAAAACCGGTAATATTTGGTGGTCACTTGACCCTTAAACAATACTTGAAGAACGGGAGAGGGAAGTGGTGAAGAACATTATTAGAGAAATTATTAGAGATCGACTCTGGTGGTAACTGTCAAAGTTGTCTTTTTTTTAATTAAGGTGCTGTTGACTGAATCTTCTAGGGGGTTCAAAACAAGGTCAGATTTTCAGGTAAGGGTGTATGAAATGGTAATGAACAAAAGCGGTATTTGAAATCTTATCAAAAGACCCACTCCTAATATCTACTTCTATTATTGTCTCATTCTTCATGTCAAATAGTTTTAAATGGTATAAAGAAATTTTATTGGATTTCTTCACTAGTCCTAAAGCAGTGTTCCGCAACCTTTCGCGGACCCCTGAAGGTGGGTCTTAAGTTTCGCGGAGCCCCCCACGCACGATAAAAATTGTTATTAAAGCTAGTCTTTTCAAAATTTCTTTTCCTCAAATTTTATATAAATATATAGGGATGTAAACACCACATGTGTGTCCACTGGATTGCTTATTGTTATTGTGCAATAGGTGAGAGACACCATGCAATATTATAACCAACAAAGCATTACCTGCCAAAATTTCTATTTTGGCTTTATAATGCGATGTTGGAACACGTGGGGTAGGTTGGCATCCCTCCACAGACAACCCAGCCAATATTCCTGCGGGTTCCAGGCGCCTGGCTGGGGTGCCTCTAGTCAGAGCATGTTCAGTTGACCCTCAGACCCGACCCTGTCACAGGCGGGATAATGGTATGATGATGATATAGGGGTGTAAACATTACTTTAATTGTGTAATTCTCGCGGACCCCCGAGACTAAAACCCCTGGAAAACACCTATTCCTCTCCGCTCCATAGTCTTTAAAATTTACATGTCCTTTGTACTTACAAGTATGATGGGAATATCGCATATGCAGTATATCAGCTCCATGGATGAAATGATATAGGGTCTTTTCAATGATGTCTTGAGGTTCGTAGCCTGTGAGTTGTGCAACTCTGGAAAAAACGTAATGTCCTGTTTTGTTACTAACTTCACTGAAGTTTAGGGACTTTGTCAAATGTATTTCAAGTTTTCTCTGTTTCGCTGTTACTGTAGTTGGACTCTTATTTTATTCAGAGTGACCTTAACGTTTGTCTTTGTACCTGGCATCCAGAAATATGAGCTTCAGATCCAAACTTGCTCGAAACATGAACATGTTGCCGTGCATTTTGATTTCAGTGATGGCACTAGGCGGCAGAGAATGACCGACGGCTACTAGTCCCACGTTTTGATAGCAGCCATCGAACGGAGAGATGTCCATTGTGTATTGTTTGATTTTTAAATAGCCGCTGCAGTGTATAACCTGGATGAATGGTAGTTTATAAAAAGGTTCTCTTATAATTGTGTTCAGTGGCCCGGCCATGTAGACCTTTTTTGATTTCCATCTCCAGTTATTACAGCCTGCTTACCTTGTAACCGCCGGAAGTTAATCCAGCATTTCTTTTGGCCAATACACATTTCATTCGTAAGAAAAATGACCGTTCAACTTCAACATCTAACAAATAAAAATTATTATGAGAACGGTGTTATTGTCAGCTAGGTGTTGGATAGGCTACAGTTTTCAGGGGATTGACAAAGGGCCTTAGTTTTATATCGGTATTAAATAAAGACTTTAAACGGACATTACTCATCCTTAGGACATAAGCTGATCATTGCGATGGTAGTCCAAAGAGTAACTCACCCTGCAGTGTGTGGTTATGCTGAGTGGGTTGATGCATGGTCAGTACAGCTGTCATTTCGTCGTGATCTGCGGGGTGGATGTATTCATAAATGCTGTTACCGGTCAATTCTACCTATCAAGAAAATACTCATCAGATCCGATGTGGTTTTTTTTTGGAAGGAGTGGTTGAATTTTAACGTAGTACTAGAAGTGGGACTGTTAAGTTGTACTCTTCAGAATCCTTCTAAGCAATTCTTTTAACCACCCCCCCCTTAGCGTAGTCAGAAGAAGGATTTAGGAAGCAACATAGGGCTGAGATCCGAGATTTCTGGGTGGTACCCAGTGGACGTAAGTTTTTCATGATAGACATTCTAATGAAAGGGGCAACCAGGAATCATAATTGGAAGGAGAACCACTCATTAGGTGGTGGAAGTTGCCATCCAACTCAGAAGAATTCAGGCTGGAGATTCTCAGCCAGGTCAACTGGGATTGGGAAGGGTCGGCTGATGCCACGTAGGGCAGGGTTGGCAGGAAGATTAGATGTGGAGAGGCAACGTTTGGCACCTCTAGAGTAGGAGTTACTTTCAGGGTAGGCAGACATGGTGGTGGAAGCTGCCATCAAACTAAAGAAGGGGACATTCCATAGGTGACAGGAGATGGGGGTCCAAGGACCTTCATGCAATATTCGTTGACCTGGAGAAGATGAAGGTAGATGAAGGACATAATAGAATAGTACAGGTTATGTATGACGGTTCCATTGCTAGGCTGAGGACAGCATGGGAAAATATCGGAGGGTTTTATGTGCATCAAGGATCAGCACCTAGCCCATATTTATTCACTTTAGTTATGGATAAGCTGCTGACAGCAATAGGGGAATGGGACCCTCAGTGCATGGTATTTGCTGAAGATGTAGGAAGGCTTGAGGAATCTAAAGAGGCTGCACAAAAGGGCCTACAATACATTCAAACAGCAATAGCAAAGTGGACTTTAGGTGAACACGAGAAAGACAGGGTACTTAGCTTTCAATTGGAGCGGCCAGGGACATGGGGCTGAGGTGATACCAGTGGTGCAAGAGTTTAGGTATTTAGGAGGGTGTTTCAGAACAATGGGGAAATACTCAGATGTGTGCAACCGCCAGGTACCAATAAAATTGAAGGGCGAAGTTTACAGAACTGTGGTTAGGCCAGCTATGCTGTATGGCTCAGAGTGTTGGGCAGTCAGGAAGAATCATGAACAGTGCCGGATTTAGATATTGAGAGGCCTTAGGCTATTTCAATTTTAAGGCCCTCTTCAAGCCCCTTTTGAGGCCCCTTTCTTAACTTTTGAAGCCCGCTAAATGTTGAGGCCCTAGGCTGAAGCCTACTTAGCCTAATGGTAAATCCGGCACTGACCGTGAAAGGGGAATGCTGGTGACTGAGATGCGAATGCTGCGTTACATCAGTGGAGTGTCGCGAGCCGACAGCATTTGAAACAATTACTTTAGAGGCAGCTTGGGGATGGGAAACAGGTAGAGATAGGTAGAGAAAGAAATTATTCAGTCCATTATGGGACTGCTGGTGATTGGTGGCACCAGGAGTAAGGGAAGACCAAAACGGACGGTGGGAGCAGGTGGTACAACGGGATATGGATACATTCGGGGGGAGGAGAGCCTGGTGGAGGTTAGACGGGAGAGGATGATAAAAACTCTCAGACCCGACCCTGTCACAGGCGGGATAAGGGTGAGATAATGATGATGAGAATTTCCACGTACGGATCGTGTGATTTTCAGAGCCCTGTATTGCGGCATTGGGCATATAATGATATGCCATATGAAGCATATTTTTATGTGTGAGGAATGACATATCTGCAAAATACAACTAGTCATTTGTGCGAATTATTTATACTTTTAATATTTTTTTTACCGTATTTGTATGTTTCGTTTCCATTTATTTATTTGAAATATTTTCTTGAAAAGAAATTAAAAATTTTTTTTTGGTTGGGGGTCATTGTCCTGGATTCGCCCGGGGAAAATTGTTGTGGTCAACCTACATTAGAGGTAGCTTGGGGTTGGGAAACATCGTGGACAAGATGAGAGAAAATAGGTTGAGGTGGTATGGGCATGTGATGAGGAGGAACTGATTAGGTCCATAATGGGATTACAGGTGATCGGGGGCATCGGGAGTAGGGGAAGACCACAGCGGACATGGGAGCAGGTGGTACAAAGGGGCATAGTGATGTGTGGGATGGATTGGGGCCTGGTGGGGATAGGCGGGAGTGGAGGATTAGAACTCGCAGACCCGACCCTGCCACAGGCGAGATAAGGGTGAGATGATGATGATGAGACTCTAATTGTATATTTATATACCTGGGAGAGGCCCAAATGAACGGAGGCAGTCTCTGAGATGTACATGATTTTGCCGTCAGGCGCTACTACGAAAATGAAACCATCCAGAGTCTGAAAAGAAAGAAAGTAGACTTTTGTTTGAAATCGGGTGGTACGTCGTGTTTTTTCGATTGGGTTCATTTCCTGGAGATTATAAGCTAGAAAAACAATTATACAAACACAGGAACATTTCATTTGTTTCTCTGTTGCACTTACCCCGCTCCACTCTTCATTTCTATTTTCCCATATCCCAGTTTTCCCATTTTCAACACGCACACGCAAGGGAATATATATTATTATTATTCCCGCAAAACTGAAAGTTTAAATTGTTTATAAGTAGGCCCCTATTTATAAGTATATTTATTGAGTGATGATGATAAAGTTGTCACCCCTAGTCTTCCCTTTGCACAAGTGTATTTATTTGTATGTGAGCAATGACGGGTGCTTGCTTACATAATGGCTATTTGTTGACCAACGCCCTTTTATGTGTAAAATGCGAGGGTTAATCTCGTGAGCCGAAAACATTGGGAGGGGAGAGGCGTAATTGCAGTGTTTTTCTCTCGCACCGTGCTTCCTTCCTTCCGTCCTGTTCAGATTGGGAGCTGGAACTTATTAAAAAGTCCGGTTGAGGGACGGTAGTTAGGTGTCTGAGTTGGGTTATCCAGCTTATCCTTGCATCCGTCTTCTTTCTTCTCGTTGTTCCCTGAACTGTCTGTGGTATTCGTATGTGCGTAGAGGAGGAAGGAGCAAGAAATATGTAGAGAAAAAGTGCAGGATCAAACAAATTTTGCCGCTGCCACCTCATGTGGGGTATTATTTATCTTGCTTTCCAAGCACCTGTTAACCCCAAAGTGGTGCGAATAATATTAATTATCTCTGTATGGGATGGCGGTGGTGAATGTGTTTTGGTACCCATGGACCTCCATTGTTCAATGTGTCCGCTAAATAATGATTAATTTGTTTTAAGTGGAACAGCAATAGTTTCGAGCTTGGCGGTAATGCTATCCATTTCCCCATTTCTTCCCTTTGCATTCTCTTCTACCTCCCCCTCATCCCTCGTTGTCTTTACGTGACTCCCTCTCTCTCTTCCTAAATAAAGTAGGTGCTATACAGACAGCATTCTATCCCTTACTCTTGCTACTGACCATCCAAAACTAAGTTGAAGGGACTTTTACCAATGTCTGTATTTAGAAATATGAACATAACCTCTTAAGACGTGGCCTGCCTTCTTTCGACCCCTTTAACCGAATCTGCTGTTAGGTTTTCACTCAGCTATTCAGGCGCAGGCATCGTTAAGAATACCGACAACATCAGGGGGATAAGATACTGATCAAGCCTTTCTAAATGATGCAGTGATCAAACCAGGATGTGGTGTAGTAGACACTAGAGACCTGGCGGTGACATGGACTGTTGAGTTCGCACCCGTTCTCCATTGTACAGTAATCGTCTCCGTATCTGATTGAAGCATACTGTGTTCCATAATGTAAGGCATGGCGCAAAATGAGGCGTAGGGTGACGCAGGGTGTAGCAGCCCTGCGAAATTCTGTTAGCAGGCAATCACCGCACATTGAATCGCAGTTTTACACCATACTTTCATCAAATAACAAGAGAACTTCTCTGCTTCGCACCGCTTTTTGTTATTGTCACGCCAACTTCACGCAGGAAACTGCGGCATTGGCATTGCGCTCCGCAGGGTCACATGCCGCAGGCATTGAGTGACGTCACCCTGCGACTTAACATGTGCATCTACATACTATCATGTGAGCCACAGAAATTTATAGTGAGTCCCCCTGCATCACCTGCGGAGACTGCGTCTCATTTTGCGCTGGGCCTAAAGATCATAGGTCCGATCGCGACAGAAGCGGATGGTTACTTTTGGGTTTCTCCCGGTGAATGAGAAATAAACTCGTTGGTGTTCCTCATGTGGTGTGTACAATGGCGTGGATACCTAAATTTCTACGTCGAGAGAAATATGTGTATCTGGTCATTTAACGTCGACCTCTCAACTGCACTCATCATCCCCTTATCCTGCCTGTGGCAGGGTCGGGTCTGCAGGTTCTAGCCCTCCACTTCCGGATATCTCCCGCCAGGTCCCGTCCACCCCATACTCCCGTATCCTTACGAACAAGCTGTACCCACCTCTGTTCTGGTCTCCCCCCCCGCTTCCAACCACCTGCAAGGGGGCAATCTCCTACAACTGAGAAACTTGTGAATCTACACGTATCGTACACAAACCTTTGCTTTCCATCCGACGGATCGAACCAGTTATAGCTACCACTAAGCCAGGAGGCCACCATGCCATAGATGCCGGTAAATGACCTCATAAGTAGACAGGCTGATGTAAAATAACCAAGTAAACTAAACTAAACTTCCACCCTCTCCCCGTCTTTCGCTTCTCTTATTTTTGCTTTGCAACTATCCACAACAACAAGATGCGTGCTCGTCCGCCTACCTCGCCTTATGGCGCATCTATTTTTCTGAGAATTTGTAGATGAGGTCCTAAATATAGGGTCTTAAGTAAATGCGACGGCACGATCGTAGAATTCTTGTCGTTTTGTTGGATACATGACGTTGCATATCCTTGGATCGAAATGAGTCGTTTTTCTCACGAGTTTATTATCATCATCGTCGTCATCCAGCGACAGTATCAAGTATAGTTTTAACTGCACTGGTATAACAGAATCTAGTTTCTTGAGGTAGACACTTTCAGGTCATGTCACCCCATCGCCCTCTTTTCTTGGCTTTCCCTCCAGACTTTCACAACCCTGGTGCCTACATGACATATACTCCCCATGGTTTTCCTTTTCCCTTCTTCTTTAACCATGCCTTCATATGGTTCTTGTAACATTGTTATACTGTAGTTACCACTTCTCCTTCCCAAACCCCCTTTTTGAAATGCTATAATGCCTTCTTGTTGTTGTGACCCGAAAGGGAGTGATCCTAAAGTAAGGCGGGTTAGTTAGTTGCCAGGCACGACTTCTGACCTGTTGTCCGGTAAAAAAATGGTCTTCTATGTACTAGTGTTTATTTGTGTAGCAATTGTCATTCTACTGATACGATGTCAAGATGTGGTTATGTTGAAAATATTTTTCTCATAATGTGATGTTATTGAGGGCTGTCCATTAAAAATGCGAACTAAAGTCAAGATCTGTTTAATAACAGGACTTGAACAAACCAGGAAATCCGACTTGATTTGACTGTTGTTGTTGTTTTGTCTTCGTTTTCTTTTTCTTACCCTTTCCCTCTCCTTCACTTTTGCTCCTCCTCCAAACCTTTTTCATTCTCGATAGCTTTCTTAGTGGTATGAATTAGATCTAAGATTATAGATCGCAGGTTTATCCTGCCCGATGCTGGTAGTTTCTTTCGGGGAACAGTGGCGTGCCAGTAGTGTCTGGCGCCTGGGTGCAAGACCTTATTTGGCGCCCCTATCCCAGTCCTCTCGCCTAATGCAAAATCGCTATATAAAACAAAAGCAACACTAATAATTTGGAGAAAAGTAATATATGCAATTTAGAAAGAAGTCATTATGTATTGCACCTTTTATGGATGTTTAGAGCAAATGTAAATATTTTCTTCTCCTTTAACATCTTTGGCGCCTGTGTGCAACGCACACATTGGATACTGTGCCAGCACGCCACTGTCGGGGAGAGGCAAAGGAAATCCCAAGTTCGCCCCCTTTCGTCTGATCACTGATTGATAATAAATTAGTAATTAAAGTCGTGACCAGAGAATAGAATACACGAGTAGTTTGGCAGACTTTCTTTGCATAGCCAAAAATAATCCACATACAGTAGTAGCCAGCCGGCTGCAACTAATCGCGAACCTCCTGATGGGTTTGTGGGATTTGGGGCATAGCATTCAGGATTTATGGCTTTTTAGCGTAAGCGTTAAATGCAGCTTACCTGGAGCAGATGAGAACCCAATTCTCGAATGCTGCCTTCCCGTGTTGCTGTGCTGGGTGGAGGTCTTGCTCCCCAAGCATCTCCTAGCCCTAAAAATAAAAAGACTATGATTTGACAATTCCGACATGTTTCACATCTCGTATCTCATTCTATTCGTCCTCAAAATTTCCAGACGCCGACCTTTAGCGACCCAATTGGTAAGCGGCTTTACCCTTGAGCTCATAATGCGCAAGTTGAGTCCTGGCTGAGGATCTCAGTTTTTTTTTTAGAGAAAGGGAAGCCTCAAGTGCACTCCCCACTAGTAGAACACATAAAAACAAGCCTTTCTGCTTTTTTTCCTCTTTCGTTGGTGTTTTAGGGCCCTTAAATTACAAGGTCATTAGAGCCCTGTCCACTGCGTAGTTCTAATTTGGAGACTGCAAAGACACTACACTATTGCGACGATTTTTGGGTATTAGCGGTACCCAGTTTTCCCAAGTGGTCACTCATGTCAGTACTAGCTTGGGTTGCGTTGTTTAACTTCAGTGAACAGACGAGAACTGGTGTGTCCAACGCAATAAGCCGCTCCCAAAGCCTTTCTGCTCGAAATGGGCGAAGTTACATGTGTAGGAGTTCAAGCCCTGAGTCATGGCATGATCTTTGAGCCGACGGACAGGGGTAAAATAGCCACAATAAAATTAAACCAATTAGACCTTGAATATGGTGGAGCCAATGCTGGATATATATATATATATCTATAGGTGTAATGTAGACTGAAATGAGGAGGCTGCAAGGTCTCGCATCACATGGAAAGTTTCTGTTCAACGTACAGGATTACTAGGGTGTCATACCCCTTGTGTTACTGAAATATTGGAATTTACTTTGTTCTTGCACACTCGTAAGAAGTAGCTAAAAGGGTTGGGACATCCATCAGGTTGGCAACCCATCACTTCAAAATCACCTTCCGTTGCTTTTTTCATTCAGTCAAATTTCCAACGTCCACCTTTGTCCGTTCTATTACTTTCCTTTTCTGTCCCTCCTGACTAAACAGGGACCAGAGGCGTACCGAGGGGGGGGGCGAAGGGGGACAGATGTCTCAGGGCGCAGAAGACAGGGAGCACAAAATGCGGTTCGCATTAAGTTTAGAGGGTGCCATGGGGCGTAGATTTCGGTCTTTGCCCCTGGGCGCAGAATATTCTCGAAACGCCACTGCCAGGGACAATTATCTTACCATTGCCGTTAACAGCTAACAGTTAACAGGCTAATCTAGTAGTTAGCAGCAGTTATAATAGCAGAATAAACACGTAGGTGTCGGTGATTAATAGGTGGTGGGAGCTACGGATCGTTGTATGATCAACCCCCGCCTCCTCCCCATTCCTTCGTTTCTCCTTCCTCCACTTCCCAAAATTCACGGAGTTTCTTTCATAACGGTTATTATGCTGAGATGTCACTGTGGTGGCCTGATAGCAAAAAATGATGGCGAATGTTAGGTTCTCGGCCTGGTGAATTGCACTTGAGCAAACGTAATAAAAAGAAATGGCATATTTCTCATACATTTGTTTAATGGCTGCGCGCGAGCTTTTATAACAATACAAGGAGCACTTTAACGAAATTTGGTTTTTGTTGTAGGCGGAAGGGTGGGAAGGGGCGTGCTTGGTGAGGGATACTTTATTTTTCAAAATGGAGGTTAAAGGGGAGTGAAGTACGAATAGGCTCACAGCCCATCGTTGGATATGGGACCTCTCACCCACGTGCCTCCTGCATCACAGTGCAGACTGTTTCTCTATGGCTGGTAACACCCTTAAACTCTTGTAGTGTTTGAGAACATATGATGGGAGGAGAATAGTTCAAGAGAGGGAAGTCATGCACTATTATATTGATTAATTTCAAGTGATATTTGGTTGTAGGGCCCTTTCTAGGTGTCGACGTCGTTCAGGCTAAAATATAAATGCGTTTCTATACAAATGTGGTTAAGACACCATATTATTATCATAAAAATGCAATCCATGGGAAAGGAAGCCCCTTCACCCAACACCACGAGAAAATGGAGGAGGGCAGGGTTGTATTCAAGGGGGAAAGGGCTATATTAGTACCCTAAATAATAGACACTCGTGTGTAATGGGGACAAAGAAAGAGACCTCTTCATTGCGTTTTCCAATAAGTAAATGTCCTGTTGTTAGTCTTATCCATTTGAGCCCTTTCTTCTATCCAGGGCATCAATCCAGAAGGGGCACATGCTCTCCTCTTGCTATTGTTTCTGACTCCCTATAGTTTTTTTTTCTGTCTGTACGGGTCGAATCTGTACTCATGACATTTATCCTAAATTATTATTTGTTGACAGAATGTTGATTGTAGTTTATCTTCTTCATCTATATATCAAAGTTAGTATCTACTGAAGAAGTAATCTAAAACGGAGTCCTAAATTTGGGAGACTGAATAGAATTTTCTCTCCTCTTCAGTAGGTTTTCCATCGGATACTTGCCCTTTGGAGTAAAACCTTTTGATTGTCTTCGCACTTCGGAAGTTTAGGGTTTCTTCAATGTGTATGAATGAAGAAGTGGTTTTTTTTACAGAAGTAAGTAAGGAGAACATTTTGAGTCTGGTGAGTGGTAGAAATAAAAATGGGTTCCAGGCCGGACTGAAGTGCTCGCGAACAGGTTTAGTAAAAAATACTTTGCGTCCGCTCAAGAGGATTGCTCAAAATTGCTTATAAGATCGAAACTGGTTTTGATGTTGGTGATTGTTTCGTTGGTTGATTAGAATCGGTTATTTAAGGTCGGATGGACGGAGGTGCGCATCTTACTTGGAGATTTGGCTGATGCCTCACACCATGTCCCAAAAAAGAAACCTACCACCTTCAACCAGGGACGATTTTGTGGTTGCAAGGTCATCCACGGGATGGATACTTTGTTGGAGTGCGGCACGCTAGAGATATGGCACCGTTGAGGTAGTCCCACGTAAGGAACTACAGACATCTGGGTGACAACTGCCGCTGTGGTCTATGTTCCCGGACTAAATACTTTGTATGACTACAGCGGGTTCGAATCCCACGCTAAGATAGCGGTTAAGTCATTTTCATCTGCAGGGAACTTCTGACCTGAAATTGTTTTGAATGAGACTTGTGATTTTTGGCAGAAACTCTCATCGACATTTGGTAGCAGAACTTCCCAAACTAAGTGAAACTCCTTGCAAAATTCATAGTGGGTGTTTCTAAGGGTGGAAGTACGAATAAACGAAGCTAATTTGATCTAGATATGGTTAATGAGAAAGTCGCCTGAGAGAGGATGACAGGAGTGACAGAACATGGGTACAAGATCATGAATAGAGTGGGGTACAGAACCCAAAAAAATTGTGCTTCTATGAACTCTGTCTCCTGATGGTCTTTGGCATTCATTCGATTTTGAGTCCTGCCGCGTTCGTCGATTTACAAATTGTCCAAGAGGCGCGCGATCATTCATTACTGATGAGGAAGGAGCTTGTGGTACTTCATTGAGTCGCCCCACCCCTTCCTCTCTCTCCCTCTCTGTCACCCCGGCATCCATCAACTCTTCCCCTTCATCTCCAATCATCGTTATAACGTCTCTACTCACTCGCTACTCTAATCAGCTCAATATATGAATATCAAAACGGGAAAAGTTTTTGTCGTCATCATTATGTTCATGATGTTGTTTGTTCGTCGTCGAACGACACAAATGATATTGGAGGGGGTAAAAAACGGACAATCGGCCAACCTCCTAACTAACTGCGTCATGTAGGATGGAGCCTAGCGGTGTAGAGACGATCTCCTACTGAGTAAGCGACTGTCGTCGGCTTTGCCGCGATCGTAAGTCGCGTGTTAACTGCGCTGCCACGGATGTCCGTGCGTGGCTCTGCGGACGTTCAGGCTTTTAGATTTTCCCCTTCCCCTTCTTCCTCTTTACCAGCGTCCTATTTATTACGGTTTCAATTCGTTGTTGAGTTTCTAATGAGACGGGAGATTTCACGCTGCTTTAATTCGCATTATATAGCCGTTGGTCGTTATTATTACTTAGCTAGCTATAGTAGGTATGTGATTATTTGTATTCAGTATGGGCGGCCTCATGGCCGGTTGAAGGTACTGAAAATCGACAAAGATAGGGGCCGTAAGGGATTGTAGTTCAGCTTACCCAGGAGTGCCATCAACTCTAGAGACCCTATAGCAGGGGTGTCGAAACGGTGGCTCGCGGGCCTCATGCGGCCCTTGAAGCCTAGAGTTTTGGTCCCCCCAATCGATACCAAGTAATATACCTACATACGCGACCCGCCACTCAGAGGCGTAACGAGATGGGGACAGTAGCTCCGGGGGCATTTGCAAAGAGGCGTCATGGGCACTGTATAGCCCTCATGACAGCGCATATGCTACCAATGTGGTCCTCGGGGAACCCCCAGTTTGCCATGCCTGCCCTATAGTATAACTACTCAAGACAATTGAGAAACTTCACTAGTTATACTAGGTGTGGGGTGGACAGAAGACCTAGTAGGGAATAGAAAGGAGCTGGGACTGGAAATCGCAGACCCTACTTCGTCGGTGGCGTACCGGGGATCGAGGAACCTTTTGTTGACGTTTTTTTTAGCAGGTATACTGAGTGTCGGCGCAATGGTATTTTCTTCCTCGGGAGGAACCCGAGGAGCGCAACCCAGTGTGGAAGAGGGCCTCGGCGCTCTCTGTAGGCACCCTTAAGTTATATAATTTCAATGAAAATATGACGTCCCATTGCAATTCTACAAGTGCCCCGCCTCCCCCTTAGTTACGCCACTGAAGTAAAGAGTGATTTGGATTGAGACCTGACGAATCATAAATTGATCACAGATTCAATGGATGACTACTTCAAATACGCTTTTATTCAAAAACAGAAAATTGGACTGTCAAGTAGCCAAAGATCTCCATTGCAGGGGAAAAGGAGAGGATAAGATCCTGCGACTGAAAACCTTTACTAGTGTGTCATTCGGATTGAAAAAGACGACTTTTGTATGTGCAGGTGGTATCAGCATGCACCATCACAACAAGTCTTGACCAGGATTGAACTTGTATTCAGTAATTCGATCGTGAGACAAACATGATATCACTGAACTAGTGAAACGTGATCCAGAAGAGAACCAGAAAAAGAAACGGTGGAACAGCAATGTCCAGGGAACAGATGCCGACAAACAGGCACACAGTAATGTCAAGTGTCAATGTTGGAAATGTAAAGGGAGGGAGATGGAGAGTGCAATCCTCTACTGGCTGACTTCACCCCGCTATAAAACATCTTGTAGTTATTATTTAGGCAGGTGTCTTACCGTCTGGAAAGACTGTCCTCATCTTCAAGTAGCTTGTGGTTAGTCGTATGATAGAAGCTTTATCCAGTTGAGAGGTGATGGCTGACGGCAAGGGTAGTAATTTGGCCAATTCCAGAAATTCGGCATTTTCTTTTTCCCGTCGACTTCGGGCAGCGTTTTTAGACTTTTCTTTCATTATTTCCGTGCCACCTGCGACTTCTCGGTGATGACCCATGAAAAATTTCAATAAAAAAAGTTATCATTAGGAATTGTCATTTTATAGTCTTGGTTGAGTTTTAACTCCAACATTAATTTATAGTTGCATGGCATGCATCCTCCATAACGTCCGTGAACGGACCTATAAAGTTTTAGCCTGTCTCATTAACCACTACCATTTTTCAAAATGAAGAGAGAATCGAGAACAAAAATATAAGGGAGAGGATTTAGAAACACCAGTACAAAACGGTAAGCTCACTTCTGGAACTCTGAAAAGGTTCCTATTCTATATAGGCTAATAAGTCTTCTGGTAATGAGAATGGAACCGACTAACTTATTATTAAAAATTAAGATCTAGTATCCACTTAGTTGATTGATCTCTGGACTGTGAAGTGCTGGACGTCGGGGTATCCCACGGTGCGAAATTCCCATCTCTGTAGGGATATTTTGTTGTATTTTCTTTCCTCAGCATCCCGCCTTTGGCTTTGATTTCGTCTCTCAGAATAATTTGTGAAGTATTTATTTTCCGTTTTGATGAAAATGGTATCTCACCCCCTCCTTCTCTTTTTTTTGTGCTTCCTCCATCATCATCGTCACCATCGTATCCTTCTCCCGCCTGCGGCAGGGTCGGGTCTGCTGGTTCTAGCCCTCCTCTCCTGCCAGGTTCCCTTCCACCCCGCACATTACCATATCCTTGCGGACAATCTGCTCCCACGTCAGGTTCGGTCTCCCCGTGGCACGGCTGCTACCGACCACCTGCATTCCTGGTATGGTCCTAACGAGCTCCTCCTCCCCTCTTCTCATTACGTGCCCTACCACCTCACCCTATTCTCCCTCATCTTTTCGGCGATGTCCACCACCCCCAGGCAACCTATTTTATCAGCTCTTGACACGCCACTCGTGTACCGCAACATTCGCATCTCGGTCACTTGCATTCTATTACATGACTCTCCCTTACTGCTCAACACTCTGATCCATACAGCATACCTGACTTAACACTGCCCTGTAGACCTTCCCTTTCAACTTGATTGGGACCCTCCTATCAAACAGGACTCCTCTTGCCTATCTCCACTTCAACCACCCCCCCATTGATTCTACGGGTCACGGGAGCGGCGAGTTGCGTTGGACACACCAGTTCTCGTCTGGTCACTGAAGTTAAGCAACGCAAGCCCAGTTAGTACTGACATGGGTGGTCGCTCGGGAAAGCTGGGTACTGCTAATACCCAATAATCGTCGCATTAGTGTAGTGTCTGTGCACTATATGCATTAGAACTATACAGTGGACGGGTCTCTAATGACCTTGTAGTTGACGGGACCTTAAACTCCAACAAACAACAAATCTACGGGTCACACCCGTGTCTATCTCCCCATTGCTCTGGAATGTTGATCCTAGGTACCATCTTTTTCACTAGTTTGCCCCTCGAGCGTACGTCACCGTTATTTTCCCGTCCTTCCTAATTGAAAGCTATGTACTTTGTCTTCCTTCATCTCCCAAAATGTCTCCATCCTCCCTGATGTTGAGATTCATATAATGAAGCGTTTGGCTCAGCCGCTGTCATAAGCTATAATCCATTTACACCAATTCTCTCATCTTACCCATAGTGTCAGGCTTTGAAAACTTACTGGAAATGTATTTTAGATAGATAGCCAGCCACACAGTAAAAGCCAAACTTTCTTTTACTCCTGGCAGTGGCGTAGTGTGGAGGGGGCGGCAACATTTCGCAATAAATAATAATAATATCTTGTAATTTGAACTAAAAATCTGAACCATTTCTTTTCATATTTTTCGCACCTATAATTCGGACCGATTAAAATAAAAGAAGAGCTAAGAAAGAAAATATTAGAAGAAATGAAGGGGGGGCTAAGGATTTAAATACCTAAATAAGGGGCGGCGAATTTGGCCTAAGCCCCGGGCGGCTGACACCCACGCTACGCCACTGACTCCCGGTCAGTGAGGTCATCAATGCTGACATCAATGTTTAACCGTTTTTGGGTTTCAACTGCTGGCGAAGCCATTAATTCGGATCCTTTGACATACAGTGGATGTTCGCTGTTGTGATGACGTCAAATGAAAGCAAGATTTTTGTTTTGTCGACTTTACAGTTTTGTTTTACAATTTTTCAATTGGGGAGGTTTTTGGGGCTAGAGTTTTATTCTCATCTTGCGGCAAATAAAAAGGTCCGAGGTTATTTACGTAAACCATAAGAAAGTTCTGGAAGTTTTCCGTTTAGTTACACTTTACACTTCCATTGGTTCTGGTCATTAAATTAGGGCTTGTTATTATCATAAAATATGACAGGTATTACTGGCATTTATTATTTTCTGACTGCATTTCCCGGCCTAGGCGAGGGTCTTTGCACATCGGTATAATCTGCCACCCACCCCTTTTTTATTTAGCACTTCATTTTTATTTTTAAGTTGGTAGGGAATTTTTTTTACATAAAATGTATAAAATACAATAATTTTATAGTAGAACCGCCCGCAAATATATAGTGTAGGATTTATTGGTCTGGACAGGACTAGAGGCACAGAACGATATGGGATAGCCATTTTGAGAGTCTTCCCTTCTCTACGCTCCAGTTTCCTCCTCATAACATTCCTGTTTATCCCCTTCCCAAATGTAACAACAAATCAGATTTATGAGGCAAGGAATGATTTTTTTTGGCCAGTTGTAACATGGTGGTGTATGGCTCGGTTGTTAATAGACCTAGGCAGACCCAATCCTGTTCTTTTCCACTCCGACCCCTTCCTTTCTCATATATTCAAACGAAGTATCAGTAGTTAAAAGTAGGTGTATTTTCTACACCCGCTGTGTCGAAAAGTTCTTGGACCCACAGAGAGGTATATAAGGTTGTTGGATTGGTTAACGGAACAACCCGTTTGAAGACATCTGTTTTTGACCCGAAAAAATCTTTAATACTGTAATTGTCTTAGATAGAAGTTGTCCTGGCCTTTTCATTACTGGCATAGCTGAGTCGTGATCCGGATGGTGGGAGAGTGGTTGGGTATATTTCAGACCAAAAAGTTGTGTTTTTTAATTAATTGTGGAGTGGAGAAGGTAAAGGTAATTCATAACAAACGGGTCGCTTGGAATATTATGTCTAAAGGTGACACACCAGAGTAATGCAGTACTTCACTAACACTTCCAGGCTAGGACATTATATCTAATGGTGAGATTGTTATGACTAAGTAAAAGGGTATTTTCTGACGGGAAAGTGCTCCAACCAGAGTTCTATTATGGGCAACCGTGAGGAGGGTGTTGTCTAGGTTTAAGTCCTTTTTTATACAGAGTAGGCACCCACTGCACGTTTTAGCAGCTCCTTCCGGAATCTACCCCACAAGCACAGGCAAGGTGTATACCTACTTATTAAATTTGCTTGTTTCCTGTGTTGTACTACATAACTGACCTCGTATATTGATAGAACTGACCCATGGAATTGATGTTGTATTTTCAATTTCCGATCTGAAGTAAAGGTGACTTTAGTGACTCCTTATTTAATTTTTTTTTGTAGGTTTGTAGGATGGAAGGCTCCTTCTCTGTTACATCTTCTTCCTTGCTCGGGCCCCCATCCGCTTTCTTTTTTAGTTTGATGTCCACCATCCGTCCTAGGCAGCAATTCTCCTAATAAATGTTTACCTTCTTTCAAGCTATATGCAGAACCTTAGGTTACCTTCTATTATTAACGAACCTCCTCCCCCTTTTGCCTTTCTTATCACTATTTTGCTCCACCTACTCTAGGGGTATTCTGCGCAGGCCCTCCGTCGGCACCTTACACTTCATACCTCCCTTCTTATTCACCACATTTTTTTCGGCTCACCCCATAACTAAAAATTTAATTTTTTTGTAATATGTCGAGGGCCACCGTAACCGCATCTAATACAGCGTAACGCAACGTTTTGATTCTTATTGTGAAATGATGATTGTTTGGTGGAGAAGAGCGGGGACCCCAGGAGCCCGGACAATTCCATAAAAAACCTCTTGTCGAGGCCGTTCACAGCTTGACTTCCCTCATATTTTTAACTATAGCAAAATCATATTAATAATCTGGGCACTTTTCAACTGTTACAGTTGCTATTGGATTGCAGTGGTCAAGATGTCCAAACAGTGCCTGAGACCCTATAAATTAGCTATAGATTGTTATTTTAGACACATGGATCCTGTCCTGCTGACCTTTAACCACAATCATCCTCTTCCAGCATCAACACACTATGCATAGGTTTAATACCTCTTGTACATCGTGCTAGATTTTGGAGATTTCTTTGCTCAACCTGCTTGGTTTCGTGGAATAAATTAATTACAACCGTAAATTTGTGAGGTTTTCTAAAAGATGTACAAAAACATATTTCAAGTGACGTATTAGTTATACTCTACAAATTTAGCAACCGTAAAGCATCTACTCTCAACTCAAACTAATATTTAATAATAATATAGCGCCAGGAGTTTAATTTAGCTCCATTTGTGAGTTCTTAGCTTTCATTAGTGGCTAACCTTAAAAGTAATGTGGAATTAGGGTGACGTTAACCACTTCTGTTAAACATATTCTCTGAAATGGATAATTTACCAAAAAAAAAACATGAGACAAAGGTTGGGTAGGGTTGGACGGACGCCCATGATCGTAGTTCCCTTGTAAGCTGAGTGAGACTATCCACTGGTCCTTTACGCCTGTCTATGCATAAGCGTCATATAGGCCTACCCCTATTGCTGGATTAATTTCATGGGTTGGGGAGTAAGCCAAGCAGCCATAACAGGACGAACCCTTAGGAGGCTGCTCGCGGGAGATGAGGAGGTAGGTGTAGAGGACATAGGAGAGGGGGAATTTGCAGCACCCAACGTTCTTTACCAACCACCCATGTTGGTATTAACGTGGGCTTGCGCTGCTTAACTTCAATAATCTCATGATGCGAACTGGTGTGCCCAACGCAACTTTCCTATTAGGCCCTAGTACACACTTTCATGCAGCTGGGCACTTTATATCAGAACTTATTTGAGAACATTCCTGGAATCCTTGAATACCACATCCGGTTTAATCCTCTTTTTTCAATATACAGTATTGTACTGAGGTATTCAAATTGTTCAGCAGGTTTTACCCGCTCGGTCTGGCGTCAGTTCAATCCATAGCTGTGGTCAGAATGGGGGTTGACTGAATGTGATGACTGACGGACTGATTGAATGGAATGACGGATTTTTAAATATTTTTATAATTTTCTGCAGTCTGTGCGTGACTGACGTCAGATTGGTTGTGTGAGCGCCTTTCATCAGTCTGGTGTCAGTCACTGATTGGACAGGCATGGAGACACATGCTTTATCACTGCCTCTGTCTCCTGCAATAATGCCTGTACAAGGTTACATAAGGTTACAGAGGTTACGTAAGATTGAAAGATAAACGTAAGGTTACAGCCAATTTTTCTTCAGAAGCAATCGACTTCCTCATGCATGTATCTTGTTTTGTCAAGAATGGCTTCACCATTTCTAACAAGTGATTAAAACAGACCTCTTCATACGATGATAATTTGCATAGTTCTCTGCTTCCTCCATGTCCCGAATTTTGTTTAACAGATTCAAATGTGTGTAAAAATCTCTTCTGTAGACATTTTTTAGTCCAGCAGCAGTGGCGGATCCAGCGGTGGATCACTTCAAAAAAGGGCACACCACATGTTTAAATATTCAGAATGTTTAAATATCTCACTAGCAATTACAATAGGTCCTCTGCTGCCCCTAAGACAATGTCCTATCTTCAGTGGTTTAGCCAACTATAGATTGAACTGACAGTATAGAAATGCAAACATGCCTTATCAGTTGTGCTCCATTGAGGCACTGAGGGGGGAGCAATTGCTGCATTGCTCCCCCTCTGGATCCGCCCCTGGCCCAACGTTACCTTTTAACACATTTTATTGTTGCAAAACCTATTATAATTGCAATAAAAGCTTTTTCCTAATTGCAATCCATTGCTTTTTTGCAGAAACGTATAACATACTCAGTGATTTTTGAGGAGAATGATGGTTTAATGTCATCCATCAGTCTTTTCATGATCAAGGTCATGGATTGAACTGATGCCAGACTGAGCGTGCAGCACCCGCTATAGTCCATAATAATACAGTATTTTTATTTCTACAGAATTCTGGGAAATCCGCCTCAGTGGCGCAATGGGTAGGGCGCTCGGTAGGTGCATCAGTGGTTCTCCGTTGCGATACTGGACTGAGGGGTGTTGGCTTCTTTCGGGCGAAAGAAAGGCCATAAGTGCGCATTCCTTTGGATGAGAAGTAAAACCGAGGTCCCGTGTAGTGTACGATGGCATTTGCACGTGAAAGAACCCCCTCTACTATGCAACGGATAGATGAGGCAAAAATCCCAGGTGTGAGAGCTAGCTCCCTGGCGTCGGTGGAATTTCCCTAACCAAAAGTAGATCGACGATGATAAATAAGCATAGGGGTTGCAGCTTTGGTCTGCCAATCGGCTGCGGTATAACACTGTTCAATATATCATCCTTGTGTTCATTCAGAGGAGCAAGTTGGAATTGCTTTGCAATTTTTCATTTAACTCATAGTTTCCGAAATAATTGGTCGTTCCGAAACTTTGTGATCGCACTGTATAATAAAGCTGTATTCGTAAGTACAAATTACGGCCGGGGCCTGATTACGGCCACACTTTGGGGATATAAAATAGTTAAACTTGTGGAGTCAAACAGGAATTAGTACAGTTTATTTCCACGGACCAATTAAAATAGTTATCCAACCTGTCCAATTTATTTTCTACATAAATGACAATCTTTTCAATGACTTTAGCAATTTGCTTTCTGGGATTGGTAGGTTTATTAAGGGTTTCGTGAGTTGACAAAGTTTAAACCACTATTCCAGATTCAAGGTCCCGTCAAGAGAACCAACAGGATGTAATTAACTATTTTGTGTCTGCCTGCCGGCTTTTAGACATAGGGAGGCTAATCAACACTATGGACAGGACAGGTCTCAGTAAATGGGCCCTCAGTAAATGTTGCAGATTGATAACTAACCCGAACAGTACTCCTAAATCCTCTTCCCGCCTATCGGGGATCGGGAAATCATTTAGTCCGCTGGGACCGTGATCGTACGGACCATTGCCACCAAATTCCTGCTTATTAAAAGTCAGGCTATCTCCTCTCTAGAACCATTATTTTCTTTTTCACAGACCCCCTATATCTGGCAACTTTGCTAATTTACGGGAATAATTTACTCTCCGTCAGAAAAGTAATGAACTCTTTGCCTTATCCCAGAAATATTATTCCCACTGTCGTCCTTTAAACTGCAGTGATGATAATATTTGTGGGATAAAGTTAACAAACAACAAACAGAGTAAAAGAAAGGATAGGGAGACTATTTCCGCCCGGGATCGAACCGGGGACTTTGCGCGTGTAAGGCGCACGTGATAACCACTACACCACGGATGCTTGGCATTATTGAACTCTTGTGGTAACGGTTGCGGGAATGTAACAATTTTTTGGAACACTTTACAAGATATCCGGTTTTCTCCCAGCAAGCTCCTTTTTATCCAAGTTTGTGTTCCCCTTAACCCATGACCTTTATCTTACCCTTAAAATGTCATGTTTCATTTACCGCTGAGTAACTAAAATGATTTACAACGTGCTAATATTCTAACTCTTGTAAACGGTTGATTCGGTGACGTTAAATTGGCTTGAAAAACAAAGCTTGCCAGAGTGTAATGAAGTGTAACATTGTATCGTTTTGTTATCGCTTCTCCCTCCTGCCTCATGATTGCTGTCTCCCTTCCTCTTTCAAGGCCCCAACCCTTCCGATAACCCTTGTGCGCGTTACTATTAATTACTGAGAAAGGGACGGGGAATCTGTTGATCACCTACTGTATTTCTGTATAGCAGGTATAGTTATTATTCCAAACCATTTTCCCGCCTACGACAGGACCGGTGGGAGCGGCGAATTGCGTTGGACACACCAGTTCTCGTCTGATCACTGAAGGTAAGTAGCGCAACCCCAGCTAGTACTGACATGGGTGGCCGCTTGGGAAAACTGGGCACTGCTAATACCCAAAAATCGTCGCATTAGTGTAGTGTCTGTGCAGTCTCTGCATAAGAACTATGCTGTGGACGGGGCTCTAATGACCTTTGTAGTTGAAGGGCCCTAAAACACCAACAAACAACAACAACGACAGGATCGGTTACCTATTTGTCCCGCTGAAATCAGGAACAGACGGATGGACTGTCGGACAGCATTTTATTTAGGCGAGCCTTGTGCTGATCTAATGCTACAGTTCTTGGTTATTTAATTAACTATGGCCTATTTTCTTCGTTAGGGCACTTAGTTTCCATTCATATTTCACTCTATGTAGAAAGGGTCCTTTTATGTGCAAGTGACATCGTGCATATCACATGGGGACACGACGTTACTTTCCTGTCAAACAGAAGGCGCATTTAGGGCTTCCATAACTTTGTGTTGTAGATAAAGGTCCCAAGTAAAATTCGGGTCTGTATAAAAGTGCCAACCAGACCGCTGTCTTCTGTCCTGCTACTCATTTATTCGTATGTCCACCATTCTATTTCGCTTTCATATTTCGAAATAAAACGTTCGCTTCTTCTCTCTGTGGTGCTCGGATTTTTCGTTCCTCTTGGACCACCTCCTATATCTCAGTTACGTTAATAAGCCCTTATCTCCGAATTGATCACACACACACACACAGCCCTTCCCCTGCTACTGGCGTGTGTGTCTCATGGTATGTTTCGAAATATCCCATTTTTGAACATAAACTTAATATATACTTAAATATTTTATCTGATATTCAAGCGTAGGAGTATTATTTATCGAACGTATATCAGTTTTCAGACTGAAATGCCGACGAAGTGAGACGGATGTTTCATATGTGGCCCCTCCATCGAATAGGAGGTAAAAACGTGACTCAAGTGTGGTGTGTATGCTACCTGCACGTAGAATGACCTCTACTAACCCCTTTCACCACAGTTAAATAATTAAATGAGATAAATTTCAACGATGTTTAAGTACATAATAAATTGCGTCGTCAACATTCCATCCACACTTCTTTTTCGCCTATGTCAGGGTCGGGAAACGAGTTAGTCCCGCGAGTTTACTAGCTATCGCAACCCCTACTTATTTAATGCCCGTTCGTTTCTTTCGAAACCGATGTTACTATGGCCCTACTAACCATCTTAATGAAACTGACATCTTACTTAAAAATCATAGACTGCGGTCAGGAATCAGGATGGATCTTACAATCTTGTGTCCATGAGACTATCACCCTGTCATTGAGCTGTTGTACTACTGTTATATGCCTGCCGAATTGAGAAGATTGAGTGTTCCGTGTGAGTTCACATGTGGGTTGGCTCCCGAGTGCTCAAGACCACGAGCCGTAAAAGAATCCTCTCTATAATGCAACGGGTAGATAGGGCCTAAGGGGGGCCCCAGCGAACAAGTGGTCGACGATAAATAAATAGAGGTTGCAGCTTCGACTGTGTAAAAATGCCGTCCAACAGATTGCCCATGTGTCCATTCAGAGGGACAAAGATCGGTACCTGACCCTACCATAGGCGGGAAAAGTGTTAGTAGTTGCTATTTGTTGCTTTATCACCAACGATGATAGGGCCTACATCGTCGGAACACTACTCTTCGACCCGCACAATGGTCCTTTGGGAAGTTTTTGAATCCTTTGATCTCTTCTTGTGTATCCTTTCTATGAGTATTATTTTAAACATTCATCGTGTAATGTGCTTTACGATGCAATCGGACATCTTCAGACGTCGTATGACAAGCATCTTAGTTTCAAATTTAGTTGCATATAGGCCCTACCTATAGCATGCGTCCTAAAAGTGCGCGCAGGTCTTTAGTTCAACGTATATGTTATAGATAGGTCTGCTACCCTCGAGGTCGGTGATTACTATTTGAGAATAGTCCTAAAGTGCCTTTCCGTCATGTAGACAGAAATAGGGGCCCACGTGTGGCGTCACCTCCCCATCCTCGAACTGCGTATAATCGGAGATATGAATGATGATGATGATGCAAGAGGTGCGAGTCCGTTACCGACATAATGGGGGCAGTGGTCTACACTAGAGCTTCTTAAACTGTGAGGTCGCGACCCCCTCCCCCGCAATCAGGAATAAGTAAATTTTAAGAAGCCTGGTCTATACAACAGAAGAACGGCCGAATCATTGAGAATCGGGACGCCAAATTATTAACTTCCACTTCCCGTCTATGCTTACTAGTTATACATCATGTAGGGCCTACATCATCATACCCTTATCCCCCCGTGGCAGGGTCGGGTCCGCAGGTTCTGGCCCTCAACCTCCCCTATCACCCATCAGGTTCCCATCCACCCCAGACACTATCGTATCCCTTCACACAACGTGTTCCCTTCCCACGTCTGCTTAGGTCTTCCCCTGTCCTGGGTGCTTCCAATGACCTGCATCCCTGTGATGGACCGAACCAGTTCCTCTTCCCCTCTTCTCATCACATGCCCATACATCTCTCAAGTTATACATCATGTACACCCCGTTTAAATGAGCCCTTCATTGGTTATCTTTTTGATTCATCAGTCTCACGCCCTTTGCCTTGTCTGTCATTCCTTCTCCTCCAATGACTCATAAGCCCAACTAGTATGAAGTCTCTCATCTCTCCTCCAAACTTTTCGGCCACAGGAAATGAGCGAATATTTGTACACGTTCCAACTTGCATACTATTAAACAAATGAAGGCTTAATTTTCATTGCATGTATTTACTGATTTACAAACTGCAACAACGTGCTTCTTTCGTAAGGGGTTCCGGGATGGGGTAGGGGGTCGTTGAAATGTCCCACCTGACTTACAAGCAGTGTAGTTGCCAGATTCCCGATTAAAGCGGAGGATCTGCCGGTATAAGTGAAACCTATCTAATTGGTACCCTTGTGGGACCCGGCCAAAGTTACCCATCAAAGGGGTAGTATAGCGAGTGGACGAAAAATCGGTGCCTGAAGAATTTGTACCGATATGAGGGGTGTACCCATAGGGAGGTTTCACTGTACATGGTAATAAATCCCCGCGCTTGACTGCAGCGTTGATAACTGAGATGGGCGGCTTCTTTGGGGAGAATGGAGGGAAGTAGTTGAGGTCGGTAAAATTCTCAGTTGTCGGAATTCGTAACCTTGCGAACCTAAGTCCCCTTTGGAAGGATTTAGGCCCGCTTTCAATAAAGATGAAGGGCCAGGTACCCATGAATTTCGAAGGACCAGGCAGAAAATAGAAAAAGAGGTGGACGATAGTTTTTTATATAACTGTCGACCAGGATCATCATCGTATCTTAATCCTTACTGTGACAGGGTCCGGTGCATTCTACTTATTTACACTCCGAACATCGGAGCTTCGTAGTTGAAGCAAGAGCATATTCATAGGACATTTCTTCAGGGTTAGTTGTAAGTGGCCCAATGTTGCCTTACAAGACCTCGCACTTCACTTTTTCTCACTTGCGTAAGGACTTCAAGGAATCATATGGGACATTGAACTCGTTTAGACGATGCTGATCTGTCATCGGGATGATGCCACTCCTGCTACAGGCAGGCCTTTCTTTATTGCATGAGTATACACGGGCTCGCGAATACATTTATATATATGTACCTTTTATACAGTCCATAAGCACACACACGCATAACACTTGTATTTATCTGTATATGTGTTTGTCTACACACATATGAGTAGAGTCGGAAATCAGCGCGCACGTACTCACGTTCACCGTACGTGAGTACGTGCTCGCTCACACTCTGGGGTGCATTTCGGTGTCCCACGTTATAGCGACCACCACCATTACCACTCCTCCCCATCCCACCTCCTCCTTTGCAGACCTCTCTTTCTCTCTATGTGTCTGTCTCTCACACCCTGTCCCTGTCTTCCCTTTTACATGCAAGAATTTTACAAGTTCGTGATGACTATTACTTACAGATTTTGTTTTTTGTTGGCTGCCTGCTTGGTTGGTTGGTTGGCTGGTGATTGAGTGGTGACGGGTTAAATAAGCCTTAAGAGCACACAGACAAGAAAAGACCACGGAGGAGGCACGATGATGTCAATTCTTTGCCGGATATGTTTGTGGATCCGTGCTGATGTTTATTATTGTTGTTATGGTTTTTCGGTGTTGCGGTGGAGGCATTCGAGTTGTACTTATGCGGATATAGTCTGTAAAACATCAGTAATACACAGTAATCGACGTAACCGAATTGCTAACAGCTTACTGCACTGAAGTCAACATTTTTAAACGTGGCCGTTAAAAAAAAAGCCGATATCGTATAAAATAGTAAAACAGTAATAATGAAGACGCCAATGGATTGTTAATTTCGTGGTCGTTGTTTTTGGTAAATGCAAACTATAATCATATTTAAACACGTACACTACTCCAATGTTGGACAGTGGTGAGTGGTGTGTCCCAAATGTGACAGCAGGCCCCTATACCAGACGACGGGGTGTGGTGTGACGTCAGCAGTAGCAGTGAGAGGAATATTATTATAATTATTATCCTGTTATAGACTACTATTGCGGAAGTGTTACGACTGTTGCCCGATTCACAGACACCGGTGGTTGGTTGGTTGATTGGTTGAGGTGCTTCTCCAGTGTGTCCTCCACAACATTCGGTGTCCGGCAGGATGATTGAATATTAGTTTCTTTTTGTGTGTATGTGCGTGTGGGATAAAGAAACTACTATAGATGGATGGTGAAAGGGAATAAGAGGGGCTGGAGGAGAGTTGTCTACAGTACCTCCTCCACCCCCATCACATTACACACACGCGCACTATATAGAGGTTGTCCGTAGTGAGTGTATACGGACCCGTGGTCTAATTTTTTTATATTTGTTATCGTCCCGAAACGTTATTTCCGTTGTTGTCGGTAAAATCCAACTGTCACACATCAGATGTTTGAGTAGGGGAGAATATATGCAAATGTTTGATGACGGTCTCACGTATACTGAAAGCTGCACCCCCAGCAACACTGTTACAAAAAAAAACCCTTTTCTTACCTTGTTTGACACATTCAAACCTCCCACGCACGCGCACACTCACGTACACCCTGTATATGTATTCAAAATAAGATGGGGCTTTGCCTGTCCCTCTTATATCACACTCCTCACACTACCTGACCTATTATAGTTGTATAGTTACTCTTATTATTGATGTCTCCGTCGATTTTCTGTTAGTTCGTCGAAGTTAGTTGTTGTATACGGATATAGACAGCTAGACTCTTCCTCGGGCTTGAAATGCGCGTGTAGTAGCCAGTTGGAAGGGAAATTTTTACAACCGCACTAAGTTTATGTGGCACTGACATTTTACTCCACCCACCTCACCCTCGTTTGTCCCCCTATAGCATCTCTATCTCCCCTTCTTCCACCTCCCTCGGTCTTTCTCTCTTGTTCACCTCTTTCAATTTTCCAACTTTGCAATCCATCCGTATACGTAGGACGACCCTATAATTTGTTCTTTCTTTCTTTCTCCACCTCCTACATTCTAAGTTACTCCGCCTTTTTACGCTCTCACTAAGCTTTTTGTCAATCATTCGTGAAGTGTAGCGAAGTGATTCGTTATTGTGATTAGAAAGGCGGGGCGTTACAATTAGGAGGTTGGACTTGTTGGTGTGCCACAGTGATTTAGTCCAATCGTGATTGACTGTATTGTTAGTCATGTCGGTGTGAGAGGCAGAACTATTGCGTGATTGGTGGTTAGACCTTTTATTACTTCGTTTCATGGCGAGATTACAGGGTGGGTGAAAGGAGTGGTTTACTTATCCAGGTAATTATTTGAAGGCTTATTATATATAAAGTCAGGGTTATTTTTGTGATACTTTTTCTGACCTAAATCTATATTAAAATGATGCCTTAAATAAATACATCGTCTAATGATTACGGATGTAAATATAGTTAGAAGAGAAAGGTTAAATTTAATGTCAACTATGTCAATATTATTCCATCTTAAATCATGTTGCCGTTAATTTTTACGGGAAATTTTCTTCGTAAGTAACTTTCACGCTTTCATTACTGCCCAGGGGAAAATTTGCATGGGGGGGGGGGGGGGGGTCAACTAAATAAATTGTTTGAAAATTTCATTTTTATTAACTAGGGCCTACTATCCTTCTAACGTTAATTAACGCGTAAAAATTACATTTTGGGATGACGACCGGGTTCAAGGGAATTCAACCCATCATGACCCCCCTCATCGGGTCTTATATTATCCTGACATGCAGTGTCGGCGGGAGAGGGCCTTCAGAGAATGCATTACAGGCGGGTGCCGCTTCATTCATTGTTATTCAAAATAGGAGGAGGGCGCTGATGACCCTAGCTCGGCCCCGCTGACGTGAGATTCCACAAGCCGTCCTTATTTCCCCACTTCTTTGCATTGTTATCTATGTCATGGTACACTCTGATGCACCGCACCGACCTAACCCCCATGTGGTGTGATTGTCGCCCTAAAGTGTCAAGGAATCCGAATGAAGTGCTGAAGCAAGGCAGTGAGGGATGTGTGTTCTAGATAAGGGGTTGGCACACTTGATTTGGAAAGGGCCAACTATAATTTTTTTATGCTTTGAGGGCCAATTTGTTGTTGTTTGTTGGAGTTTAAGGTCCCGTCAACTACAAGGTCATTAGAGACCCGTCCATTGCATAGTTCTAATGCACTACACTAATGCGACGATTATTGGGTATTAGCAGTACCCAGCTTTCCCGAGCTACCACCCATGTCAGTACTAACTGGGCTTGCGTTGCTTAACTTCAGTGATCAGACGAGAACTGGTGTGTCCAACGCAACTCGCCGCTCCCTGTTTGAGGGCCAGAGACATCCTCATTGCAGCTTTATCTCTCCTATAAGGCAAAGTCTAATTGATGAGTTCTAGACTTCCATTATTCCTCTAGTTCCATCCCGGTTCCAGTCCATCGTATACATTGCTATGTCCCGCTGTATAGCCCACGTTTGTTTGATCTATCCATGCCCCAGCTACCCCTATAAACCTCATCTTTGAGATAAACCAAACCATTTCCTCTTGCCCTTTTCTCGTAACACACCCTTACCACATCTGTGTTCTCATCTTTTCCATAATGTCTCCAACCCCTAAACTAGCCCTAATGAAGTTATTTATAGTGTGCAACTCAACTCCTAACCCTTTTCCCGCCTATGGCAGGGTCGGGTACCTATCTTGTCCCTCTGAATGGACACAAGGGTGATGTATCGGACAATGTTTTTCCTCAGCTGGTTGCCGACCAAATATGCAACCCCTATGCTTATTTATTGCCGGTCTACTGTTGGTTGGGGTACTCCACCGACGCCAGGGGGCGAGCTGCTTCACCTGGAAATTTTGCTTCATCTACCCGTTGCGCCACCGAGGCGGGATAAAGTCATTTACAGTGTAAGCCATGTAAATGACCTAAATTGCAACATACTCTAAACTAATGGACCGGAGCGTTTAAATACGAATAGCGACCAAAATTTGCCGACCCCTGTTCTAAACGCTTACGTTTGTCCCAGGGGTGAACTAATCTAGTGTGAGGCCTGTAGCGTATTTTAAGAAAGTTGTGTCTACTGCTCACTGATATCTGCAATTGACAAGGATTGTAATTCTTAAGGATATAGGCCTATATCCTGCCTGTAGCAGGGTCGGGTCTACGGGTTCTAGCCAATCACTCCCGCCTATCTCAAATCAGGCCCCCGTCCACCCCACAAACTACCATATCCTTACACACAACCTGCTCCCACGACTGCTTTGGTCTTCCCCTACCTTTGGGCATTCCTATAATTGACCTAACGAGCTTTTCCTCCCCTCTTCTCATCACATATCCATACCACCTCAATTTACTCTCCCTCATTTTTCCCCGCGATGTCCCTCACCCCAAGCTAACTCTTAATATACAGTACTCTTTCCCTAATATATTCTGTCAGCTCTTGACACCGCCCTCATGCATGAATCGCAGCATTCGCATCTGAGCTATTTGCATTCCTGTTACATGGCTCTTCCTCACTGCCCAACACTCTGATCCATATAGTATAGCTGGACTAAACACTATCCTGTAAAACTTCCCTTTCAACTTTATTGGGACTTTCCTATCACACAGGACTCAATTTGCCTGTCCCCTCTTCATCCATCCCCCATTGATTCTGTGGGTCGCACCCGAGTCTATCTTCTCATTACTCTGAAACACCGATCCTAAGTACTTTACCCGTTGTACCTTTGCAACAGCTCGCCCCGAGAAAGCAGGGCCTACGTCATCATTATTTTTCCTGCAATTCCCAATTGAAAGCTAAATACTGTCTCCTTCTTGTCTATCTTCAGTCCTCTCTTTTCTATCGCTGCTGTAATATCGTTTAGGCCCTTCTCTACTTCTAGGCCTACTCTGGAGCCATCAAGTTTTCCTACATAGTCTGCAAATACCATGCACAGAGGGGTCCCGTTCTCCTTCTCCAGCCAGCAGCTCGTCCATAAACGGAATGAAAAGGTATGGACTTAGTGCCGAACCTTGATATACTCCAACCTCCACTGGGAAGCTTCCAGTATTTCCCTAGGTAGTCCTCACCTCTGCTATGGAATTGTCATACATATCCTGCTCTGCCCTAATATATCCTTCGTCTACCCCCTTTTTTGGTAGGGCCCGGGTCTCTAATGACCTTGTAGTCGACGGGACCTTAAACACCAACAAAACAAAAAAAATTGGTAGGGCCCTAATACCTCCCACACTACCTGTCGTGGAACACGAGTAAGCCTTCTCCAAATCCGTGAAGATTGCATTGAAATCTTTCGTTGCTGCCCTATGCTTCTGTAATCTAACACAGAATGAAGGGGAGCGGCGAGTTGCGTTGGACACACCAGTTCTCGTCTGATCACTGAAGTGAAGCAACGCAAGCCCAGTTAGTACTGACATGGGTGGTCGCTCGGGAAAGCTGGGTACTGCTATACCCAATAATCGTCGCATTAGTGTAGTGTCTGTGCAGTATATGCATTAGAACTATACAGTGGACGGGTCTCTAATGACCTCGTAGTTGATGGGACCTTAAACTCCAACAAACAACAAACAATCAGAATGAAGATTGGTTCCATTGTGAACCTACGTGGCATGAACCCGAACTGATTTCCCCGGACACTAGTTTTATGCCGAAGGCAACAATCTGTTATTCTCTCCCAGCTCTTGATGGAATGGCTCATAAACTTAATACCTCTATAGTTGCCACAGTCCAGAAAGTGCAGACTAGTTCGTCTGATAGGCAGAGCTGGATTGGCCCGCAAGTCTTACCGGGCCGTCATTTGAAAATCCTTCAGGATTTTATAATTTTTTAATAGAAATAAATACCGTATTCTTCTCGGCCTTTTTTTGGAGTTTCCCTCTGGTCTGAATTTCGGGGCAGACCACCCCTAGGTATAGGCGATTATGAGTCTGGACTTCACTATATCCCTACGGGATAGTAAGTTACCTAAAATGTGTGGCCTCCCATTCCCAACCATTCTCTGCTCAGGTTTGGGCCCTAATGACCTTTGTAGTCGATGGGCCCTAAAACTTAAACCAACAACAAATCTGCTCAGGTTTATTTACTCGTGTCCATAGGGAACGGCTTATTGCGTTGGACACACCAGTTCTCTTCTAATCACTGAAGTTAAGCGACCGCAACCCCAGCTAGTACTAACATGGGTGGCTGCTT
>JAAFCE010001036.1:19790238-19840583 GCA_013389805.1 Trigoniulus corallinus
AGTTAAGCGACCGCAACCCCAGCTAGTACTAACATGGGTGGCTGCTTAGCGCATTAGCGTAGTGTCTGTGTAGTCTCTACACTAGAACTATCCAGTGGACGGGGCTCTAATGATCCTGTAGTTGAAGGGCCCTAAAACACCAACAAAACAAAATAAAAAAATCGTGTTCATCCAGTCCTCATCTCTTCTATCTTTCCGTCCTTGTCAGTTTCTGTTGGCGTTCTATTCCTGCCTCTTGCATATTTTGGGATATTTGGAACTCAGGGGAATCACGTTAGAACAGTAGACCTGATACATTTCTTGAGATTTATAGTTGGGTTTGAACAAAAGAAAGAAAACCCCAAGTGCTCCTTCCGTCATGTGACCACATGACAGAACCCTTTTAATTCAAGGATGGCATGAAGTGTAAAAATATCGAAGGAATTCCCTGTTCCTGTTCATGGTAGGATCCAGGACTTTCGTCGGGGTAGGTTGAGCCATAGGCAGCGATTGGAAACGCAATTTTCATTTGTCAGTGTCAATGTCGACCCAAAATTTAGGGGGGCGGGGGGGGGGGGGTTGGGTTGGGGTTGCACCCCTGGATCCGCTCCTGTTCCTGTTCATGCCAGGTGGTTTTCTCGATACGAAGGGGAAGGACCAAATAATACCGTGACTCAGTAAGGTCTGTACAGTGTCACCTAGACAGTCTCTCCCTCACCCCTTTCATTATGTCTATACTGTTGCAAGGAATACAGTATATCATGTCGGCCATCTTGCACCTGAGCAATCTTGGTCAGACGACAGAAACCCCAAGGTGCGCCTTACGTCGGATAGGATGTAAAGCTGTGACCCTGTGATGTGTACGATGTCACATTGACCTTAAAGAATATTTTATACATGTAGGTGTAGAGCAGCGTAATTCCCAGATGTAGGAGCCAGCCCTCTAGAACTGGTGAGGTCAGGCCTAGGTGAGGTAAATTACCCCCTCGAAGAAAATAGACCGACGTTAAATAAATAAGGCGTTGCGGCATTAGGTCGGTCGCCAGCTGCGTTTCCTGCGCTCCCTGTTCCGATGGGATCAATAAGTACCAGATCTTGTGGGCAAGCAAAGGGTTAGGTATGACGATAATGAACTTTATATAGTACAGTAAGGTTTCTTGCGTCCAAATTAAAATTATGCAATAAATAATGTTAGATATTTTGCCCCTGATGTTGTCAATCATCCACTTGTGGAATGTGGTAGCTATTCCGCGGTCAAAGAGCGCCGTCATAAAATCACGTAGACTGCGTGCATTTTTATTTACTGTATTTCATTAGCCTACCTCGTTTATATTCAAAATTTATGTTTATTGTTCGAGGAAGACGTGAAGTGGAGGAGGCGGGAGGGTAGGACAGGGGATGGGGAAACATCGTTACATAAATTTAAATTTGTATGTACATCAGGGGGTTTATTGTTGCTCCTGGAGTTATCAATGGTAGCCATTAATCATGTAAACTATATAGATGGATGTATACAAAGTAAAAATGAGTCTACGGAACGATGAAGGAGGACGTGCCAAAAGCCCTTTTATCGCTTATCAAGCATTTGTACGCATTTAGGGACAGGTGTTTAAACATCGAGGGTTGTTCATTTCTCACCTGATGTGTGCGTGGGTGTTTACGAACACAAGATATGAATATAACCTGTCTTTCAAGGGGTTATGAGGTGTATGTGAGGAGGGAGACCTTTCTGTATAGTTATGAATTTAAGTGCGTGGTTGGACATTACAGTTTCCTTCTTCACACACTAATAAATATTATTTGTGATATATACCATGTGGACGTAGTTCAGAAATTATATAGGAAGTTATGATACACATGATCACATTTACTTAGAAATGCATTTATTCGTTGAATGCAAGCGTGAGGTGGTAGTAAATCTCGGAAAGGGAACAGCTACCTCCCATCTCCTCTTCCCCCTCCACCTTTTAAAGGTACCGTGAAATGTTGCACTATTGAAATGAACACGGTATGAAGATATTTTATTAAATGTTTCTGCTTGAAACTTGGGTTTAACACCATTGTGTTGCACGGGACAATGAAAATTACTTTGTTACAACAATAGTAATTCACGTGTGCTATGCCCAAAATTTCGTATTTCGAAGCAGAATAGCTGACACCTTAAGCCTCATCATCATCGTCATAATAAAATGATTGATATGCTGATTAATCATTAATGTGTCAAGAAAATACGAATGTTCAAATTACTATTGAAATTGTTGTTGGCGTAGTTCAGCAGTCATCCGTATGAAGCCACAATCCAACAATTTCTCTAGTTTTTCCTCTTTCTTCTACCTCTCATTTTTCGTTCCATCAACCCATTTGTCTTCACCATTTTACTCTTCCGTTTAAGGTTTAAAATGTCGAACTCATAAGGGCGGCGACCCTACCTGTAGCAGGGTCGGTTACTTATCGATATGGACTTCAAGGAGGTCCAATGCCTCCTTCCCCACTGTTGATCCTATACATGGGGAATAAATAGCCTGGTTACGTACCATTACCATAATGGTTCGGATCATTCTTCTGCAACAAAAAGTCTTAAGATTTTTAAAACGTTATGACGATCCTGCTGTGTTTTACTTAATATCCTGGCTAGCTTTTTAACTCGACATTGTGTTTTGTCAGACTTTAGAATCTCTCGTCCCCCAGTAAGTGTTAGAAATTATAAATGTACGACCGATTATGAAAGCATCTATTGGCAAGAATCTGATTCTAAGCAGCTATTACCTGAAATGCAGGCGATCAGAGATTAATTCTCCAGTTATGGTAACATCACTATGCTCCATGATCTATATCCATTGCACCCCAAATAAGTAGTAAAATCTGGAGTTCACATATCATGTATATCACTAGAACGCTTTTGTTTATTAACGACTTAAAATAAGAAATATTCTTACAGTGTAGAAATCCTTTCAACATATACCAGTTTTACATTACTGGTGGATAGCACCAGTTTGGGTTTCTCCTCAAGTGCCTTTGAGCCACAAAGAGAAATAATAACTTGCGACTTCTCTACAATATTGATAAACTAATAATTGTACTATTTGGTCATTTACTGTTATAATTTCTGCACAAAAATAGTTATCATTCAGCAAATTACCACCAAGAAATACACAGTATTCCTTGTTTTCAATACTGTCTCGGAAATAACTTGAAATTCACCACTACCCCTTCTGTTAGAAATGGGTATATCATAAAAGATATCCCCGAGGGTTAAGATGTTGAGAATAAAGCTATCCTGTCAATAATAATTATTCTTTCATACCTATACATTCATGCATGATGTAGAAATAATTATGCATTAATTAATAGGAAACGGGCGAAAGTGTCAAAGAATGGACACCGTCAGTACATGTTCAAATGTAATCCACAAGTAATGGTTCACTGTGACTTGTCACCATTTTTGTCGCATCAATTCAGAGGCTCGTTTGTAATTTCTGGTAAGTGGGCTACTATTCCATCCAAATCTCTTGTCACTCGAACCTGGCATCCTAATCTGGAACTGAAATGATATGATAAACTGATGTATCATGACTTGTCCGTCTGGTTGAGCATTTAAAAGAAGTTTAGCACGTACGTATGTGTATGACAGCATGAAAGATCCAACATGTCCAATTCCTCTTCTTTTGGTGGGATTTGAAGTTTCTTATAATCTTCTTCTCTGATGATAAGGTGACATGTAGAACAGGATAATGTTCCTCCACAAACTCCTGCATAATGTTTAAATACGTTACAAGGTTGTCCAATGCAATTTTTACGACAATGAGAAGCAAGAGATTAATTACCAAATCCTGGAAATTCTAAATGATTATCATTAGCGACATCTAACAAACTATCTCCTTCTTTGCCATTCACAGTTATTCGTTCCCCTTCTTTAGTGACATAAGTGATCGTTACTCTGCGAGAAAAGTATTTAGATATTCAGTAAGTTATACTATGGTAGAACGTCACATGGGAGTCAAATGCATTATACTCGATACGCATTCACTTCAAACAGTATTTTAATAGACATTAATAGACACATTGGCGAAACATGTTGATTGACGTCATTACAATCGTAAGCAAAAGTTTAGTAAAAAAAAACTAAAGACTAAATAAGCCCCCGTTAACATAGTGTTTATTAACTTGGTCTAATGAGCTTTTAAAAGATTTCTCATACCGATTACAATTTTTGCTTATGAAAAATGAGGAGTGAAACGTTTGAGGTACACCACAAAAGTAGTCACTTTTAATTAAAAAGTCGGCTTTACAAGAATGCCACGAATATGCCTTTCAAAGCTGCAATGAAAAATGACTGCTTGCATCTTTTATTTCGATTTAATTTTCAGTCTTAGGTTTGATTTCTTCGCAATAGCTGTATCAAAATGCAGGCTTTCAGATGAGGTATAACAAAAACAGCGCGAGTTTTGTTATTTCTAATTTATTTCAGTGTATACAGTATATTAAATGGCTGAGCGCCCATGCCACTGTTTATAACCAGTTTATTTGCCCATATTACAATTAAAGGTCATGATCAACCGATTAAAAATCTTAGTAACAAAAAAAACAACGGTTACTTACGAATCCCTGTGTAAATGAGGAGACGCTTTCGTGTTACATCTCTTAGAAAGGCATAAAGTTGCAGTCGGATAACCTGTTCGAAGGACAGTAGTAGTTGTGGAAAATAGATATCTCAAATTGAACAACCTTGTAGAGTACGCCATTTTTGGAAGAGCGTTGTCTGCTGCTTCTTCTTCTTCTTTGTTAGTGATCGCTTGTTTCGAAGGTCATTGTTTGCCATTTCTTCTTTAAAGCATGCTAGTCATAACTGGTTCCATTGATACTTGAATATCAATGTCAGAATGAATTACATTTGTCAAAATGTTACTGCTAGTTATAAATAAAACCGAACTGACCAATGACTAATATACTAAAGTAATTTCGAAAGCAGTTGGAAATACCTTTAGAGCGCTTCAGTTAATGTCTTTAAGGACACATCTGATATCGTAGACCTGAGTGCTGTACGTATATTTTCAATAGGTGATTGCAGTAAATTATTCTCATTTTTTACAATTGTTATCTATTGCTCAGATTCAAAAGTTTAAAAATTCAGTCTTGGATGCTGTTATGGGGATAAAGATAGCTTAACAGATAGTCAAGGATGGGTTGAAAATGGCATTTGCAAACTTTCTTTTTTCAGATCTGCACAATGACGAAATCTTGTCAACTGTTTGGCAGAGTGCATACAGTATTAAATCGTAAATTTTCATGTCATTTTGTTATCACATTTATTTTCTTTACTTGCTAATATATTACGGTACAGCAAGGTTAACGGAGTGCTTATCATTGGGTTTTAAGAAAGAGATTTTATAATTCCATTTTCTGTCTATTTTCATGAATTAAACTAGGTTTTTTTAAGATAGCAAAACATGTAAAAAGCATGCTGTTGACTATAGGGCAAATCTGCGGTAAGGGTCGATCTGAGAATCTAAAAGAATTCTACCTTTTCTCATACTTTTACTATACGAATAAATAATTGCTTAAATGATGTCAGTTGTAGCTTCGTATTAACATAGAGCATATCGCTTTTCACCCGGGACACAAGAGTATCAGTGCGTCAAAGAACAACTCTGCGGGAAGGAGCCCTCAAGAGATCATGTGAGGTCTATTGGTCTGACTGTCGGTATCCAGCTTCCTGATAAGTATTAGTCGTGTAGGAAGAAACCCAATTTGGATCAGGTAAGAGCTTCCTTGGGAAATTTTTTTGCAGTTAGGACATCTTTTGAAAGAATCGTACAATGAAATAAATGAAACTTCTTGTTAGATAGGAATAATACCTATTTAAAATATCTGACAGGGTTGTTAAAGCACTTTAACGTTCATTGCAAAATTTGCCTTCTTCTCATAAGTTAAATAAAAGATGTTTGAAGTGAAAAAGACGTGTAAAAAAGTTAAAAAATACAGTATTATGAACAGTTCCCATTTTATTAGATTAGAGACATTACACTGAAGGTGGATGATTGGCCTAGGGCAGTGGTGGCGAACCTGTGACCCACCGTGCAATTTGAAGTGACGTGAGCGTGATCGTATCTAGTTTATCGTCTCATAAACAACAGTTTTTAAAATAGTTATTAATAACAATTTATAAAATTAAACCGTGCGTTATTGTGACCCGTCTTCAAAAAAAGATTCACCACCACTGGCCTAGGAATTGAATTTTTCAAACCCTGAAAAATACATCAAGGCACTCAATAGATTTACAAGAATATTGACAAGCTCTTAACTACAGTATTTACTTACAATAATACTATTTTTTCCTGTCCACTTTCATCATCATCATCATCATCATCATACCCTTATCCCGCCTATGGCGGGGTCGGGTCTGCGGGTTCTGATCCTCCAGTCCCGTCTATCCCCAACCAGGCTCCCATCCACCCCGCATGCCACCATGTCCCTCTGTACCACCTGCTCCCACGTCCGCTTGGGTCTCCCCCTACTCCTGATGCCACCCACCACCTGTTGTTCCATAATATACCGCATGAGCTCCTCCTCCCCCCTTCGCATCACATGCCCATACCACCTCAACCTACATTCTCTCATCTTCTCCGCAATGTCTCCCACCCCCAAGCTGCCCCTAACATACTCGTTACGGACTCTGTCAGCACGCGACACCCCACTCATGAAACGCAGCATTCGCATCTCGGCCACTTGCATTCTCCTCTCGTGGTTCTTCCTTACAGCCCAGCACTCAGATCCATAAAGCATGGCGGGCCTAACTACAGTCTTGTAAACCATACCCTTCACCTTTATTGGGACTCTGCGGTCACACAGCACCCCGCTTGCCTGTCTCCACTTTAGCCATCCAGCATTTATTCTGTGGGTAACATCAGAGTCGATTTCCCCATTGCTCTGAATCACTGATCCTAGATACCTAAACTCTTTCACTGCTGGTAGCACCTCATTTCCATCAAAGGATGATTTTCCTTTTTTTATGAAAAATTATGCAACAGAACAATCTAAAATGCCTGAGGACTGTCATGGAAAAATTTGTGGCCCAATGTGGATGAACTGCTCAAAGTAAATGATGAAAATGAGGATTCTACTCAGCCTGTTTAAAATACAGATTAGATTATTGTAACATAGAACATAGATGTTCAGGATGCTCAGGACACTGAATCCCATCACGTCAATGATAATGAGGAAATACTTATAAGAGACTTGGATAAAAGAGAATCTTAGCTATAAGAGAACCATTTTGAATTCCCATCTGCATGCCCTATGCTTTACGTGTTAATGTACATGGTTATAAGAGACTTGGATAAAAGAGAAACTCGCCTATATGAGAGAGAACATTTTGACAATTTTGATTTGTCACTCAGATATAAGAGAATAATGAGACTGAGTGATCCATGCTGAACAGTGTATGTTATGCGAGGCAGACAGTTGACGGCCTGCACAGGCATTTTATGATGTGAAGCATATGGTGGAAAGCAAAGCTTTAAAGAAGCAGGTTCAATGCAAAATCACAGATTTCTTCAAATGATTTTTTTAAATATATAGTCATCATCATAATACCCTTATCCCACCTGTAGCTGGTTCAGGTGTGCAAGTTATAGCTCTCCACTCCCATCAATCTCCCACCGGGTTCCTGTCCACCCCACACACCACCACATCCCTAGAGTGGCTTAGGGCATTGGAGACACCATTTCTTGTCTGATCACTGAAGTAAAGCAATGCAACCCCAGCTAGTACTGGCACGGGTACTGCTTTGAAAAACTGGGTACCACTAATACACAAAAATCATCACATTAGTGTAGTGTTTATGCAGTCTCTGTAATAGACCTAAGCAGTGGATGGGGCTCAATGACCTTGTAGTTGAAGAGCCCTAAAACGCCTACCAACCAAACTAACCATATCCCTATGGATAAATGCCAGTATACTGTAATATATTGTATATTTTTAATCTGCATGCAGCCTGGAATATCCCTGTTGTGCAGTGTTATTGGGCAATAGGTCAGACACCATGCACTATTATAACCAACAAAACATTAATTTACATGCCAAATTTCTATTTTGATTGTATAATGTGATGCTTGAATAAGTGGGGTAGGTTGGCATCCCCCATGCACTACCCAGCCAATATTCCTTTGGGACCAAGACGCCTGCCTGGGGTGTCCCCAGACCAAATCCTGCCACAGGCGGGATAAGGGTATGATGATGAGAATGATACTGTATAGTTTTTAAATCTGGATTTTTGAATCTTTTTTGGAATGTTACGAACCATAATAAACATTAAAATTGAGAATTACAGCACTGTACTTAGAAATGTATACCATATTGCAAAATATGGTCGTTTTTGCATGGCCGGATATAAGAAAAACTCGGATATAAGAGACTATTATATGCGAGTTCGACTGTACATGAAATTACTGATTTTAAAATACAATTTTGTTCTCTATTTTTAAAGTCTTCTAATGCACATGTGTACATTAAACACTTATTTGAAACAGTTCTAGTAAAGAAATCGTTATATTCGCTAATTTGAACATGTCCTTTCCCCAATTAGTTCAGATTAGTGAGGCTGCACTGTATTTATCTTTTCAAGAAGCAATACTTAGCATTACCTTTCTCGAGTAAAGTCGTAGCATGATAATGACAACTTGATGTTTTTCAGTTGTTATATTAGCGTGAGCAAACCTCTCTTCCATTAAAAATAGAGATGATATATCTAATTTAACCTTTAAACCCTCGACTTTGCGATCTATGTACAGTACGTCTCATCCAGTTTAGGATATGGTTTGCCGAAAATTAGAGTGGGCGCGAGTTTGGGATATTTTTGTTCGATAGAGATAGCAACTTAAAAAAAGAAAGATGGATGCTGCTTAACTCATCCAGCTTCTTTGATGATAACGTAATGTTTCCTAAGATAGCGTCTTGAGCAAATGTGCACAATCAAATTATTTCCACTTCGCCGCCTCCCCCTTTTATCTACCTTTACTTTTATTTGTTATTTGCAACACTTTTGTGACGAATTTTTTATACTCCACCATTTCACCCTTTACTCAATCCTTGGTGTTCCTTTACCGTTCTAAGATTATATCTCCAGAGGTCTATTTTTTGCATAATTTTGACTTGTTTTTCATTTTCAGACAGTAGTAAAAGTAACATCTTTTAATTTTACAACCAGTAGCTTAACATAAAAATATCAGGACATTGCCCCTGGAGTTTGCAGCTATTTTCTCCTCCGTTTTTGCACTTTGGCTTAAATTTCTCTGTTAATTTTGTATGATATAAGATCTCTTATTTTTTTAAACGAAATTCGATGGCATGATGCATTTTTGCACCTATGTCGTACCCACTGACTTTTTAGCACTCATTTAAAAAATATGTTAACAGTGTGAGTGACTCAGTGTTGATATAATCTCTCATGTCGTAGTTGGGAATATGTGGATGTCACCGTGGGTGACTCATTGATTTTCAGGACCTGAATTGTGCACAGAGTGGGTGTTCAATTCTCACCATCCGCCTTCACCCTGTTCTCATCCAATGTATTCGCTTAATCCGATGTTAATCCTCTAGTTAACTGCAAGGGCCTCCTAATGAAATTATCCAACTACCTTTGAAGTTCTCTTCCCTTCCCGCTAAACCCTTGTAGACTAAGCTGGGACGATAAACACTAAAAAGTCATGATTTTAACGGATCACTCATTTCCCTCTCTACTCGTCTACCTCTTTAACTACATCTTTGCAAATATATTCAGTTCTAATAAAAGACGACAACTTTAAGATCGATGTTATGTTGCAACTAACAATTTTTCTTCACTGTCCTCCGCCTTTCTTCTACTGTTGGAGCATCTCCAAAATGTTTATGAGATACCCTTTTATGATGTCGCTGTTTTTCCACACTTTTTTTACATGTATCACGGTGTATTCGACATAAATTCCGATTCAATTTAATATGATTCTCTTTTATTAGTATCGTGGTTTATATTTCAGCCATAAGTTTTCGAAATAACAAGTAATTTCCATTAGTTTCATGAGCCAGTCCCTTCTCTAGTCAGAGCACACACACAATATGATCAGCACATTGCATATACATTATCTGTAGGTGGAGATGACGTATTAGCAGCTTGGCATAGCAAAGAAAAGGGGAAGCTCAAGAAGTACTAGACTTGTCTAAAAAGTTAGTTTAATGGGCTAAGAGATTAATCTGTTCATTGATTTGATTGGAAGAATGGCCCAATTTGTTTTTGGAGACCTACTACTCTGCTTCGTGAAGAGGCAATGAAATGATATCTTGTAAAATCAATTGGTCGTATATGTATGATACGATCTTTTTTTGGATATATTCAATCCCCCTTCATCTTATTTTTTCCATTTCCGAACTCCCTCTTCATCTGTCTTTCTTGTCATCCTCCTCCTCCACACTCAAACTCCTCCTGAATGTCTCCTCGCTGAAGTACGTAGTCCGTCAGTTTGAAAATTTATTACTTTCTATATAAATTTCTTGTTACGTCGTTATTTACCCTCCTTCCTTTTACCTCCTCCACATTTGCCCAGGTCCCTTGCCGCAACCTATATAATGAATATGTGCACTCTAAATATGGCTATAGTCGCAAAAAACCGAAAGTGTTGCGCAGTTGACTGATTATTTAATTTCTGCAAAATCTCGAATTCGTTCACTTCGTAAGAGTTCGTCTTTGGTGCCACTTCTTGAAGGCTTTAGGAGAGCCATTTTAATCCCATCCTCATCTCCGATAAGTTTGTTTTATCTTTCAGTTAATTGACAATGGCAAGCCACGGACCTTCATATGGACTGAGTGCTGCTGTAGGTGCTAAGGTAAGAGAAAAACAAAGGTCAGCTATGGTATGAGAATCAGAAATGGACTTTTTGTGAATTTACTCAGTTTCTCACTGGCTCTTGTCGAATTTCTGGTCTAGTCTGACGATTAGTTAGATGTCTGTCCACTTTTATGGTCTGTAACCGGTAATAATCATCTTTGAAGGCCTGATAAATTGTCTTCTTTTGTCCATCTTCATTTTGGAGGTTTATTAGGCAAGTCTATAAAAATGAAAATGACTGACATGTCAATCGCGCTCGATGAGGTCGTCTGTCCCATTTCAGAATTTTGCTTATCCTATTGTAGAACTTCTGCCTTGTCGTAAATATTTTTGAAGTACAGAATTCCTTCCTTTTTTTTTAAAAAAAGCCGTTTTATGTTGCCCTAGTTGAAGCGTGTTTTTTGTGTGGGATGATTCTTTTTACCTGAGATGGGTGTAGGTGTGGTTCATTCTAGACTCATGTTTCTCTCCTCGAGTTATATTTAATCTTAACTCTTCTTTTGTTACTCATGTTTGCACGATATTGTAATGATGCTAATTGGGTAACTAATGATTATTTATAGAGCTTGATAATTTTTGTACGTTTCGAGTGAGATGAAGGGTTTGGGTGACGTTACTTTTCATCTTTTTTGGCCTCTTTTGCTTCCTGTTATTCCTAATATATCTCCCTCCTTCTTCATCTTTTCTTCTTTTTTTTATGCTCCCCCCTCTCGCTCTACCCCTTCATCCGTCACAAATATGAAGGATAACATATGGCTTGAGAGGGACTTCCTTTATCTCACCAATGGGGGAGGGCTCACTTCACCTTCCTCCTACACCTTTCGTTCTCCATCACTACCCTCTATCCTCCTTCTCCTCCTCCATCTTCTATACTCATACAAAAGATATTTTCTCTAAATTTGGCCAACGTACACGTGTGTCAATTTTGACATATATTACGCACTCATACGAGTTTATTTAATTTCCAACCGAGGCACAAGATTGGGTCACTCGCTTTTAAGTGCTCATTATTGTAAGCACCATCCTACCATCTCTTTCTTGCTTTAACCCTATAGTTTTGCTTCTATTGTGTGGGCCCCACTTTTTTATTTCCCCTGCGTTTCTGCGACCACGCAACTGACCATATAGTATCCATCACCTCATTTGACCTATATTTTATATATTGCATAATTATAATGGCAAATCAAGGACCCAGTTATGGACTAAGTGCCGCTGTTGCTGGCAAGGTAGGTTAATTACATCGAGTTTACCTTTGTGTTTATCAATCAGTATCTGCACACAATATTTAGAGATGCCATGATAATGGAATGCAGTAATCAAATTTGAAATATTTCAGGTGGTAATTTTTATTCACATTGTATTTATTACATTATTGTACCGAATTAATTTTTGTAGCTTTTTTCAGCATATAGTAGTAGTTTATCTTGTAATGTTATTATTTGGCTTGTACTCCATCTTGGCCTGATTCAAATTTGACAGGGGATGCTGAGTTTAGAAATGTTTTTTCTCTCCACATTTTGAAGAAATCTTATACCTTGCCCTTAACAAGTTAAGTTTTGAGATATTGCGAAACGCTAAACTAGTGACGAACTGAGTTGTTGATGACGTCTAATCACGTGCTAACTTTTTCCGGTATATTTGAAATTAGACTCCATAAAATGGCACCAGAGGCGCTTTTAACGATTTAAGCCAGCCATCGTATCTTTTCGTTGTTGTCATGACAACGCTCTTTGTGATGGCTGATCTTAAAATAGAACGTTGGAAGAGTAAGCGCGGTTGCTCAGCAACACCTCTGAGCGAATGCAAGTTCACCATCAGATTTAGACAACAGGATAGCAGTGCTTTTCTTATTAATTTAAAATTAAATATTTTATTCAAGAATATTTGTGTAATATAATGTCTGCCGCCTCTTCGCACGGTTCTTAGTTTTGAAATAACTAACCGAAATAGTTTTAACCGTCTCGAAGCCATATTTGACCCTCCGAGTAATTTTTTCCCAATTGATAGTGATGAAATGATATTCTGAATTATTCTACATTTAAGAATCGGGAGTTTTAGTTATTGCAGAGGTGCTTTCAACACCTATAATGAACTTTTATTTCATTAATTTCTTTTTCTGGTGGCTGGGGCCGTTGAAAAGCTCTGAGTGATGCGAACCAATCTGATGGTAGACCTTGCATAAATCTCCTCCCACCTGGTAAAGTGCCGTTGTGATTGGTGAATACCACACTTGAAATATGATACTTTGATTTGAGTTCAACTGTATAAAGAGTAGTCGTAGGAGGCGTTGATGGAAGTCTTAACACTAGGCTAGAGTTTTATTATGCATCCCAAAATGGAATACAAGTACTGTATATCTGTTTCACAAAGTTGAATTACCTTTTTGCACTTAGGTATTTTGTCCTTTTTTTCCGTGTCATTATGAAAGTAGCATACTGCTAGTTAATTTTGTGATTTTTAACTAATATTTACAGTAATAGACAGTGGCGAATCAAGCACTTGAGGGACTCTAAACGCAACCTAATTTTGAGCCCCCTTTTTCTAAAAAACAAACGCAAAACTAATGCTATCAAATCCGTTTATTATTTAACAAAAAGTATTGATCAATCATTCATTTCCTTAAAATAAATCACTATATTTAACCTGTTACGGTCACAAATATCTAAAACTTAATTTGCGGATGTCTCAAGCGCCTCTGTTCGATGATCCGCCATTAATAGTCATGGCATATGCATTCATCTTGTTAGATAACGTCATTGAGTTTCTTACTATTGAATAATCTACTAGTTGTATAACTAGGTGGGTAAAATACTAGAATGGTGCCAAATTAATCAAATTCGAGAGGGACAACGTCGTTATCATAGAAAGAAGCGGCTGTTGCCTTAGTAAGTTACCAAAAATACCGTTTCTCATTGCAAACAAGTAACGTGCAGTCTGTGCAAACGTGGAATGTTTCGCTATCTTCAAACTGCAATAAGTCAAGCTACACTACTGTATATTAAGATAATAGTAGGGGAGACTCTCTGAGCTTAAATAACTAACAAGTGAGTGACATCCGCCCCAATATTACTGAGAGGAGATGACTAAGCTTATTCAGTGCTAATTTAGATCCACGTTGAAAGATTAACTATAAACAAAGGATTGTATAAAAGAGGAAGTTTTGAACAGATCTTGACTAGGACTAGACTTGTATATAGTCTTCATATTCAAACAGTCTTTTATGAAAAGAAATTTAAAGAAAACTTGATTTCATATTAGCGTGATTTAAAAAAAATGGTAATGAAATGGATGCTGTGCATCTCTTCCACATCTTGTTCAATAAATAATCCGTCATGCAGAGATGTTTAGGGAGCTGCGAATTGCGTTGGACACACCAGTTCTCGTCTGATCACTGAAGTTAAGCAGCGCAACCTCAGCTAGCACTGACATGGGTGGCCGCTTGGGAAAACTGGGTACTGCTAATACCCAAAAATCGTCGCATTAGTGAGGTGTTTGTGCTGTCTCTGCATGAGAACTCCGCTGTGGACGGGGTTGTAATGACCTTTGTAGTTGAAGGACCCTAAAACACCAACAGACAGGGGCGGATCTAGGTTTCTTGGGGCCCAGGGCTTATTGAAGTCCAATAATGTTACATTGATTAAAATTAAACAAATTATTCTATAAATAATCCTTATTATTATAATATTAACTAGTTCTTACTTTATGATAAGTGCTCACTGTTAATCAAGTATTAAAAATGTATGATAATTCCATTTTGGGGGCCCTTCACACTTCGGGGCCCAGGGCTTCAGCCCTATTAGTCCCTATGTAGATCCGCCCCTGACAACAGATGTTTAGTTTATGTTTCACTTTCTTTCCAAATCCCATCAAACATTTGAAACCTATTACTGATATTTACAGTATTTTCTGAAGTTTAGTGAAAAAGTCCCTACGAGTGAACTTTGCAACATTCACTTCCCCCTTTACGTTTTTTAAACCCTCATATTTACGCTCTAGTTGGTGTAATGCTCTTGTTTGCCAATATTTCGTTCAAGATCACAATAGGCCATCATGACATTGCAAATAATACATTTGTGAGAGATTACTTATAAATACCCGTCACTGTCTTAAAAATCTAATAAATATTAAAACTTGCATTAATCAAGAAATGTGTGCACTAGACAGTCACCTAACCTGTAGTCCAATTAATAATTTCCGAGAGAGGAAGTTTCAAATTGTGATACAAAGAGAAATATTATAATTGCTTGTGTTAAGCTTTTGATAAAATTTGGGATTCAGTGACTATTTAGACTCTTACAAAGATAGCACTGATCACAAGTATAGCTTTGTTAACACCAGAGTCGACGAAAGAGGGTCCCGGGCATTATCTCACAATGTTTTTAAGCACTCTCCCGGGCCCGGCGATACTTCTCCTCGCCCCTGATTAACACTTTCGTTCAAATGATTTACCTTTTTGCAGTTTGCCTTCTAGATTTTTCTCATATGACCTCGACGATTTATTTAAAGGCTTCGTGTATCTATTTTTTTCTCCCCTAATTTGAAATGTGCCATAAGCAGCAACACCGGAAATAAACTTTCATTCATTGTACCTTAGTGTAAAAACGTATCCATTATTTGTTCTTAAGTCGTTCGATGACCGGACTGGTCACTTTTAACTCTTGCTACCAAAAGAAGCTCCGAGATATCCGGGGTTCTCAGCTCTCCTATATGTTAGAAGAAACCATGAAAAAATTATTCCAGGTTTGATCCATAGACTAAACTACAAATAGGAAAGGAATTTCTCTTCCAGATTTTCTGGCCCACTTTTTTTTTCTTGGATGAAATAGACAGACATGCCTTTTTTTCATAGTTACCTTATTTTCCCACAAGAAAGATTTTGTCGTGTTGTCTTTTTTGGGTATATGTATCTATAGGTATTTCACTCTCAATACCTTTTACTTCTTCCGGACTATTTGTGTCGCCGTGTTTTTTCTTCCTCGGCCTAACCCTTCTCGCTGTGTCTCACCTCCTTCACCCAGCGCTTACCTTTTTTTTAACACTTCACTACCAGCCAATACCACCCTGAAAATATTATATTGGACGAAAAAAACACTAAAACTACTTTGACGGAAAAGGTGGGCGAAAAAGCTTTTCCCCCTTGTAAGGCAACTTTTTCCTCTGATGTCATCTGATTCCCAAAATAGGCCATGCCTCTCTACCTCTTCTTATCCTAGGCCGTACTTTTTAAAACATCCTCTGTCAGCCTCTACTGGATTAAACTTTTGGAGAACTTTCCCCCATTAGCATCTTAGTTTCGTCTTCAATCTCTACATCCTTCGCGTTGCTGAGCGTTTGTGGACGTTGAGGGAGTGTTGGTCTTCCATTTGAAGTTCTTCACTCGGCCATATCCCTGCCACATCACACTTATTTTTCCAAAATCATTGCATTTTTTAAACGTTATTTTTGCTATTACATTTTGATTCTTTAACAACTGTGATGGCTAACCGTGGACCAGCTTACGGCCTCAGCGCTCAAATAGCTAGGAAGGTAGGAGAATCAATTTTCACTTATAGTTGTTGGGTTACACATGGATACTTATAAGTGATGAATAGATACAACACTATATATACGAGGCCCGAATATATTACATCACTTACCATGTCTCTCTGCTAGTCTAACATAAATTCATCATCATCATCATATTTAAGCTGTTAACGGTTATTCGTGTTTTTCTCAACTGTCTTCCGTCTCAAGTGGTTCAATTTGCATGCCCGGAAATGTTTAACTTGAGTGTCACATGGTGGCACAAATGCCGCCGACTGGTTGCCAAGGTGACGTTGCGCAACTAGTGATGCATATAGGGACTTTTTAAATGTTGAATGCATTCGTTAAGACCCATTTCTTTTTCAGGCAAGTTGCACTCGTGTATCTAAGATTTTCAAAAGTTCGGTTATTAATTTCTTTATTATAACTTAGTAAGAATAGTAGTAATACTGTAAAAAGTAGATCTAATTTTAAATTAATGTTATATGATCTTGTTTATTCCATTCTTTTCATTACCATATTAAAATGCTTAGCTCATAGTGGTCGTAGCTAAATTCAGTTTTTCCGATATCAAAGGCAAGGTTTGAAATAATAATTAGGCATTACTAAGGAAAGAGAATACTTTAAAAAATGCGAGATTTCCTTTAATTTTATATGAAAAAAGGACTTAACGGCATGCCGACTTAATTAACTCCGCTGTACATTAATTCCAGCCCTATAGAGTTGTAGTTAAAAGACGCATGAATGATAGTACCATAGTATGGTGATTATTTTAAAAATAGCTGTTTTCTGAAATGTATATCTAAAAATATACTTTACAAAACCCTTATGTTTTGGGCGACTTCGTTTTCAAAGACTTTTTACACCCTTTAAAATACTCAAAATATGTTCTGTCTGGTGCTCAAAGCAGCTATCTTCCAAGCATATCAGATCTCATGGCCATATTTTGTTTGTTTTCGAAACGTTCAACCTATTTCTGTAACTTATAGTTTGCATTTTGTAGTAATATTTGATTGAGAATTCATTACCTTGGTGTTATTTTGGAAAAGAGAAAATTTTAACTGCATTTAAATAATTGCGTAAGTTTTAGATGGAGTTGTATTATTGAGACCAAGGTGACATTGGATGATATAACTAACTCAAATACGGAAAAGATTCCTTTGAAACTCCAATCGTCTTCCTTTAGACTTGCATGCAGCTCAAATTCTGGATGAAGTTCAGATTTTCGGCTTTATGATTGCTTGCCAAATGGTTCACTTTCTTCTTTATGGGCAGTGCATTTTTCTTTATATATCTTGTCGTATAAAAGATACATTGCAAAGGTGACCTTTCACTTCGTCAATCTAAAGAAATAACTTTACTTTTCCAAAATAAAGTTTACAGCAGCTCCCTGAGTCCAGGTAGATTTGAGCACGACTTAATATAGAGAGGATTGGGCAGAAGTCAGACCTGGGGAAAGACTACAAAAAAACCCCACAGTTTTAAAAATTTCTGTAATTACCTTGCGTTACTTTAGCGACAGCTCTCCGTGGAAAGTCCAGTACCCTTTATGGGCCGGTCAAACTCTAAACTTAATAGAATGGTATATCGGTGGTTTTTAACAATCCTCAGCTACCACCTGTAAGGCTCATGGTGTCTATAACATTAACATAGCATATGTAGGTAGTCATAGGACTTTTAAACCTATGCAAAATGCTTGTTCAAAATTGTAAACCTACTGAATTACATCTGATTCTATGAAGGAAATTGTACTTCCAACATAAAATGGTAGTTTTGCTTGTTTTACTTGTTATTCGACACCTAAGGTCATTAGAGTCAGCATATGTTCGCAGATGTTGCTCATTCAAGCTAGTTTTCAATAATCCAAGCTGTTTTTTCTTGTTTTGTTTTTTTTTCCTGATATGTTCCGCTTACATACATATATGCACATTTAAATTATGTCGGTATGTATGTTCCTGTGATCCTTTCCCGGTGGCGTGGTGGTTCGATACTGGACCGAGGTGGGTTGGCTTCTTTCTGGCAAGAGATAACCTGAGTGTACCTTCCTTCGGATGAGGAGTAAAGCCGAGGTCTCATGTGGTTTACTATGGCAATTGCCCCCCCCCCCCCTGGCATCGGTGGAATTCCCCAACGAACAGTAGACCGATTATAAATAAGCATCGGGCTTGAAGTTTTGGTCGGCAACCGGCTGCGGAAAGTGTGATGGGTACCCGACCCTGCCATAGGTGGGGAAATGGTAGGAGCTGCTTTTGTATCTTCCTGTGTGGTCAGAGAGTCCCAATAAAGTTGAAAGGGAAGTTTTACAGGACAGTGGTTAGACCAAATATGCTATATGGATCTGAGTGTTGGTCAGTGAGGGAAAGCCACGAAACTAGAACGCAAAGGGGTGAAATGCGAATGCTGCGGGGGAATTGGAATTGAGCATGTAGGAGGTACTTTGGGGGGGGGATGGACATCGCGGGGAAAATGAGAGAGAACAGACTGAGATGGTATGGGTATGTGATGAGAAGAAGGGAGTAGGAGCTCGTTAGAGGTCCATCCAGAGAGATTCAGGTTATTGAAAGCACCAGGACAGGGGAAGACCAAAGCAGACGTGTTATCAGGTTTTATGTAAGGATGTGGCTGTGCGTGGGGTGGACGAAAACCTAGTGGGAGCTAGGCTGGAGTGGGATGCTAGAACCCGCAGACCCGACCCTCCCGGTCTCATCCAACTCGGATTATCGACACTGCTGTAATTCTTTTTTTCTATCAATGAGGTAGTGATTGATCCGTCTCGGTGGCGCAGTAGGTAGCACGAGGTTCAATACTGGACCGAGGTGGGTTGGCTTCTTTCGGGCGAGAGAGAGGGAGGCCTCGAGTGCGCCTTCTTTCGGATTAGAATAAAACCGAGGTCCCATGTGGTGCACTATGGCATTTGCACATAAAAGAACCCTTTCTGCTATACAACGGGTAGATGAGACAAAAGTTTCCAGGTGTTGGAGCTCGCCTCCTCCTGGCGTCGGTGGAAATCCCCAACGAACAGTAGACTGGCGATAAATCAGCATAGGGGTTACAGCATTGGTCGGCAGCCGGCTGTGGAAAAATACCGTCCAATACGTCACCCGTGGGTACCCGACCCTGCCCTAGGTGGGAAAAGGGTTAGGATTTGCAATGAGGTAGTGATTGAAATAGCAAAGTTGAGGCGCCTAGGAACGTCTTCTCGACACAGCCCATCTGTCTCCATGCTTTGCTAGATTGCCGTCTCTCTTTCAGCTCTACTCATCTAAAAACAGCAGAGACGCCTCCCCACTCAGTTCTTGTTGGCAAGGGGACCGCTGTGGGGTTTTTCAGACCGCCGTTCATATGGGTATCAATTTACGCGATACCCAAATAAGGGTAGGAACCCTCCTCCGTCGTTATTCACGTAACATGAGCATGAGATCATCTGTTCCAAACAACTGCTGCTCGTAACATAGAGGTCTCTTTTCAACACGTTCCTCGTCTTTCGGAATTTGTGTCCGTTTTTTTCGTGTGTGGAAGTGTATTTCTTGTTTAGTTACCCTGTTGACATTTTTAAAAGAGTGGTGCTCGCTACCTAAAACATTGTCTGTCTTAGACAGCTTCTTTTTTAAGGTAGTTACAGAGGTTCAACACCTGCAAAGGCCTAACAAAAAAAAGACAAGGCTGAATTTCATGACATTCTTTAGATATTTGTAATGCATTTTTTTGCATTGTTGCTTATTTTTAAACTCTAGTTTATTAATCTTTACTCACCATCCATTCTGACTTGAACCCTATCAAAGGAGAATTTTCTATTTTCGGAATTCTGTGTTTTATGCGTAAATAAGAAATTTTTTTGCCTCCGAATTTAATCGTCGTGCGCGCTTCCTATTACGTCTTTTCTTATATTTTATACTGTATCTAAATAAACATGCATATATATATAAAAGGCATATTTTCCTTGACTCTACTATTTCTTATTGAATTAAATTATATAAATAAATTACTCATATTCTATTAAAATGAATGGTGACCTAAGGGTTCGTCTTTTTTTTTTAACTTAGATCGCCGGCAAACGGGATCCCCAGGCTGAACGAGAAGTCCTGGATTGGATTGAAGCCGTTATTGGCGAACGTCTCCCTAACCTTCCCTATGAAGAGGTCCTTAGAGATGGTATTGTTTTGTGCAAGTAAGTGCGAGGAAATTTAATCCATGTCTTTGGTTCATTGCATCATTTTACGTATTTTTAACTCGACTTGATTCTATCATGAAAATGTAGACTCATGAACCAGCTGATGCCTGGCTACGTTCAAAAAATCAACACATCTGGTGGTCAGTTCAAGATGATGGAGAACATCAACAAATTCCAAGAAGGTTGTAAGAAGTACGGTGTACCAGAAATCGACGTCTTCCAAACGGTTGATCTTTGGGAAAGAAGGAACATCCCCCAGGTCACACAGTGCATCTTTGCCTTGGGCAGAACGGTAGGTATCTAAGTTTTTGCAAGAGGTGCAAAAGATTTAACTGCTGCATCAAAAAAAATTATTTTAATTTGGACGTGTTTATCAATTGTTTTAACAGGCTCAAGTACATACTGAATGGAGAGGTCCCATTCTTGGCCCAAAACTTTCTGACGAAAACAAGCGTGAGTTCAGTGAGGAGCAGCTGCGAGCAGGCGAGGGTGTCATCAACCTACAGTATGGTACCAACAAGGGTGCCAACCAGAGTGGCATCAACTTCGGTAACACAAGACACATGTAATCAGTGCAGTTGTCACTCATTTGCAGCCACACTTATATACTCAATAATGTCAGATATTGTTATTATAATTTACTTGGCTCGGCCAACTTTCAACAAATTGACATAAATTTGAATTTTTCCTCTGTTGCTATCTCCTTCTTCTATCGCATATTTTCTCTCTCGTTATATTTTCTTTTTATTTTTATTTCTCTATACCCATAGCTCACACATTGATTTTTCGTTGTCCTCGCTTTTGATCTACCCCTCCTCCTCCTCCAATTATCCGCTTTTATACTTATTAACCCTTTTATTCAGCGTTCTGCACTCAATAGAGGATGTCTAGGTGAGCATTATTATAGTTGTTGAAACGCCCCACCAGGTTTTACATTTGATTAGTTTATCTTTGTTTTTCGATCGTTATTAATGATTTCTATATTCCCCCTTCCCTAAACGAAGAAAAAATTTGATTTTTACCTGCGAATATAATATTACTCGAGATTGCAACTCCTACCACTACAATTCAGCCAAAATGACAAAAAAGCTAATTTTATATTTAATAACGCAAATCCGCAATCATATAGATGACTAGTTTGGATGTCAATTTGATTCATATATACTGTCCTCAATTCAAAGAAACGAATTGTCGTTGTTGTTTTCTTGCCAATCGCAGTGAGAGAGAGTCAAATATTTGTCTATCTTAATTTTCTCCCATCTTACAACTGCTTACGTGTGCACTCAACATTCATATAATTGTAGTTCAACAAACTATTCGTGAAGCCTTGTACGGCCCTTTGGTGGAGCACAAAAAGATCAGCATGAGCATATATTTGATGAACTCTATCTCAGCTGTTATGAGCATTGCAGTAATAATACTCTTCACTGTAGACTGATATTTTTCAATAAAAACACATTTCAAATTTATTTTTCGTGAATGTCGAAAAACTTTTTCTTAATTAGGCAGCTGCTTTCAAGAAGAGAAAATCGTCAACTCTTAAAGAGCATTTTAATAGAAGATCTAAAGGCTGAGCTTCTGTTAATAAGCTCAAAAGCAACTCCTAAATCCTTTCCGCCTATGGCAGGGTCGGGTACCTATCTTGTTCCCCGAATAGACACAAGGGTGATATATTGGACGGTATTTTTCCGCAGCCGGCTGCTGACCAAAGTTGCAATCCCTATGCTTGTTTACCGTCGGTCAGTTGTTCGTTGGGGCACTCCACCGACGCCAGGGGCGAGCTTCTACACCTGGGTATTTTATCTCATCCACCCGTTGCATAGTAAAGAGGGTTCTTTTGTGTGAAAATGACATCGTACACCACCCGGAACCTCGGTTTTAATTCCCATCCGAAAGAAGCCAACCCACCTAGATTCAGTATCACACCGGAAACCACTGACGCAGTAAATCGAATAGGCTATCAATTGCACCACCTAAGCAGGTCCTGTTAATGGGCTCAAAAGACAATTATTTATTTATTTGTTTGTAATATTAAATTGTAATTTGTAATATACGGCTGTTTGTGATCTGATCGCAAGAACCCAGTGCCCGATTTACCTATAAGCTGAGTAGCTTGATCGTAGGCCCCTATCAACCTAGTAGTCCCGACCGGAAACTTTTGTATATTAACCTATAATATTTACATATCCCCATTTGAGTTATCATTCGTCCGACCAACCTTAAGGTCCTCCGCTTCCGTCCTTTCAGACTGAGGACCATAAAGGACCTATAAGGACCCCTAAGGACATATGACTATTTCATTATGGATCTCGGGGAAATTGCACACATTGTTGGTAGATTGATGGAATAGGCCACTTCCCTAAGCAGTGCATTTCTTTCTTTCTCTTGTTTTTTATATACCCTACTGTAAATCAGTGGTCTCCAATTGACTTTATTGGTGGGTCATATTGGCAACAATGAAGCTTTCTGCGGGCCGCAGGCAATATGACCTATGTGTACACTACCTCTATAATAAGTGCTATGTGCATTTTTAAATGTATGAAATAATACAGTAAAGTTTATATAGGATTTAATACATATTTAATGTACTATATGTTTACCGTCATTTTTTTCCTATGTACCACCTATAAGGGGAGGGACCAACGCGGGCCGCATATCTGAGATGGCTGCTGTCAATTATTGCAACCCAGACCAATCATAATATTGAGTAGAATTAGAGCAGTGCTCTTCGTTGAAATGCTTTAAGAAGACGGCCTTACTTGATAGGTTGAATATCATCATCATACCTTTATCGTGCCTGTGGCAGGGTCGGGTCTGTGAGTTCTAGCCCTCCACTTCCGCCTATCTCCCACCAGGTCCCTATACACTACCATATCCTTACGGACAACTTGCTCCCACGTCTGCTTTGGTCTCCTCTTGCCTCGGGTGCTTCTAACCACCTGCATTCCTGTAACTGACCTAACGAGTTCTTCCTCCCTTCTTCTCATTAGGCCTACTTATCCATACCACCTCAACCTACTCTCCCTCATTTTTTCGGCGATGACACAGGACTCAACTTGCTTGTCTACACTTCAATCGTCCCCCATTTATTCTATGGGTAACATCCGAATCTATGATAGATGGATTGTATGTGAATTTCTAATACTGTACTTCTGTCTACAGTATATACCCTGAGTCGCTCTCGGTAGCTTAACTAGTAGAGCGCAATTGCCCTTCGAGTACAAATACACAGGTTCGCCAGGTCGTCGGTGGTTTACTCTGATCATGGAGGAGGCCTAGAGTTCGCCTACTGTCTTGCATGAGGTAAAGCCCAGTGCAAAATGAGACGCAGTCTCCGGAGGTGATTGTGGCTCACATGATAGTATGTAGTTGCGCATGTTAAGTCGCAGGGTGACGTGACTCAGTGCTTGTGCCACGTGACCCTGCGGAGCGCAGTGTCAATGCCGCAGTTTGCTGCGTGAAGTTGGCGTGACAATAACAGAAAGTGGTGCGAAACAGAGAAGTTCTTTTGCTATTTGATGCAAGTATAGTGAAAAACTGCGATTCGATGTGCGGTGATTGCCTGCTAGCAGAATTTCGCAGGGGTGCTACACCCTGCGTCACCTTCGCCACCTGCGTCATTTTGCGCCTTGCTTAACATTAGTGGCTCCGCGGATAGTGAGCCATGTCACTTGTTCATTCACAAAGTGTGGAAATGAGGAATAACAAAGACTGATGGTGGACGAATGAAGTATCCAAAATTGAAAAGCTGGAGTGAAATTTCGTCTAAGCTTGTTGTGGATGACCCTTCCTTCCAGAGGATTTTCCGGACGATGTTCAGATGGCGCTTTAAACGATACCGACCTCTTTTGATTAAAAGTAGCGTGATTTAATAATTGCGTCTGCATCAGCATGTATTTAAAATTGTGTACTCGTAGTTTCATTTCTAATAGGTAAGGAATATGAAAACTTAAATGCATGTCCAATATAGCATTATAGCTTGTGTATTTACATTCACTATCTTAATTGACAGCTTGGTTTCTTTGGATTGTTTGACTACCCGGTTACATCCTAAGAGACTGGTAATCGCGTTATGCAAGTTAAGCTCCTCATCTGATTCTTCTTCAAGTGAAGATGTTGAAAACAAAACTACAAAGAAAAGCAAAGGAACCACAGGTTCATCTGAACCTGTTAAATCCAAAAGAGAGGCGATTTCCAAACAGCTGTTAGAGCAAATATTATCAATGAAGGTAGTCACCAACCGGCTCAAATGTATTTGCTTTAAATTAAAACTGATTGATCCAAATTTAACCGTATAGCATAAATGTACTGTATTTTTATTAAAGGTTAGTGGAACAAAAGAAAGTGATGACCATAATAGACTGAATCTTGCGATACCACAGGGTAAGGCGAAAGCTAAGAAAAGTAAAGAACAACAAACTCAGGAGAAAATTAAAGAAAGGTGATTCAATAGTTAATTTGAAAGTATCTATCCTTTAAAGACGTGACTAGGAGCTTTTAATCAATTAATTTATTCATTTTAGATCTGTTACGAACGAAAAAATGCTTTCTGCTGTTAAAGATGTTGCTATAAGTTTAGGAGGAGATGTACAAAAAATTGAATCAGAATTGTTACAGAAGCTGAAGAGTCATGATTTAGATGGAAATGAGAAGAGTGTCCGCACTCCTGTTGGGTATGTAGTTTCGATCTTTAAGTAATTAATAAGTTGGATATCATTTATTTGTACTTAAAAGAAAAATTGTCTATATTAGAAATATTTTTACTGGAATGAAAGTAGACCGTTCTCGCCCTACAAGAGAAAGAGTTTTTAAGTCTCGTGTAGCTGACCCACAAGAGACCTATTATAATCGTTTTACAAAGGATGGCGAGGCAATTTCAAGATTTAAGCGAGATGATAAATTACAGAAACATGCTATCAAATCTCGACTACAGCCAGGGTAAAAAAATTTTTCGTCTCTGCTTATTATAATTCCTTCATGCTATCACTTGATATATTTTTTATTTAGAGCTGACTTTGATATATTTGGATCTGTACCATTGAATATTTTTTCGCAAAAAGTAACTACGGAAAGTATGCCTCAGTTAGGTAAATTTAAAACGACGTTTTTACATTCGTGGAGTTCATGAATAAAAAAATCTCTCCTTCATTGTCATATATTAAATTATTACAGAGTCCTCAGTTTTAAAGAGGTGGGATACGCTGCAAGAGAAAGAAATGCAATTGCTGGTTAGTCATCCATTTGCTAATGCTTTTGAGGAAATGATTAGTTGGACAAAGCAAGGGAAGATGTGGACATTTCCAATAAATAACGAACAAGGTAACCGACCTTTTTTTTTATCTAATTCAGCCATATAATTTACTACACATTTTTTATTTGGATATGTTTGTAAGGTATGGATGAAGAAGCCAAAGTTGAATTTCATCAACATGTATTCTTGGAAAACTTGATATTGGACTTTCCCAAAAAGGGTCCTATTAGACATTTCATGGAGCTCGTTTTGGTAGGCCTCTCGAAAAACCCATATCTAACAGTTCAGCAAAAGAAAGATTACATTGACTGGTTCAGAGACTATTTTAAGGAGAAGGAAGCTGTTTTAAGGAGTGTTGGAGCTATAGAGTGAATTTAGTTTATCGAATATGAATAACACGTATTTTTTTTGCAACAAATTGTTAGTAAATCCTTTTTATATAAAAACAGGTCGTTTTGTCAGTGTTTTCTTTTAAAATGTTTATGTGCGAATGAAACAAATTAACGAGAAACAGTTATTAATTCAATTTCAAGACTGCGAAGTCTATGTTTAATTGAAATTAACTGCTAGTCACGTGACAATAGCGATTTAGAACGTTATTGTGAGCGTTCCAAAGCGCTCTTCACACCTGTTGATCCTCCAAGTGTCTCCTAAAAGTTGTCAAGGTAACTTGTGAATTCTTGTATATAAATCATAAATTTCGATTATGAAATAGGAAGACATTCTTTTAATAAAGGTTTTAGGAACATGATTTCCGCACCGCCTGATGAATGTACCACTTGTTTTTCGTATAAACCGAACTATGAAGATGAGGCGAGGGCCAATTATGATGTAACAGATTTTGCGCGAATGGAGGATGAATTGCAGCAACCAGTCTTTTCTCAAACTCCAACGGTTACTGACACAGCAACGGTTTCACACAATGAAGTTCAACGATCAAGATTTTCCTTTGAAGTCTTAAAATTGGTCGATAATCGATATTTTCAGCCTAATTTCTTTTGCCCTCTTCTTCACGATGTCGATTCTGATTTACCACACCTGTCACTGCCTGGTGGAGAGCCTAAGACTTCTGATAAAAAAGCTGTTTATCATATCCCATTACGTTTAGTCAACAACAATTTCAAACAGCTTCATTTCTTTTTACCTAAAGTTCAGAGTGATTTATAGAATGTAATATGGCAAATTGAAAATTTTGATATATCAATAACTGGTTGAAATATGAATAATATTGTAGGCAAGTTGTAATTCACATTGATTACATTTTTTGGATCTGTAAATTGTGTAGAAAATATCAGGAGCTGTCATTAAATATCTAACTCATCGTAATTCAAGTTGCTGACATGAATGTTTAAATAAAGATAAATTAATGTATTTGAAAGTTATCCGTTATCCTTTCAAACGTATCATTTTAATAATGTTTGAAATTTAATTGAAAAGCTTTTGAAATTTACAGTATCTTGATTTCTGAGTCGTTTATACTGCGATGGATACACATTTACGTAAATGTGATCGTGAATTAAAAATACAGTACTATATGTATACTTTTAGGATAGTGCCAATGCTAAGCATTGATTGGTACTAGAGATAACATCGTCTACAGTCGCTTCGGCTGTCTTTTTTCACGAGCGGTGTCTAAATCAGTCTTTCGCAAAAACAATTAGGAAGCAATTCTTCGATTGATTTTACATCGGTTTGAAAAGTTACGACAATAAACCGCGAGGGTCGCTTTCCCGAGAACGATCTAACATGGCTGGTTCCAAGTTTCAGTATGATGAGAGTGGTGGAACATTTTTCTATTTTCTTCTGTCATTTCTTGCTTTAATATTAATTCCTGCATCATATTATCTATGGCCTAGGCAAGATAATAAAGGTAAGTCATCATTATATTGACTGAGATGAAAAATTTAAATAACTGGCTATTTGATTTCAACGTTTGTCAACGTGGCCAATGGTTCGCCTGTTCGCAGTGTTGAAACTTCGTTAACTTCTGTGTATTGTCTTATTCCACATACTGTAATTTGTCTGTAGCTAATATATATTATATATGTGATGCTTGTTATTATGCTATCTCCAGCAAGTAGGATAAATGGATAATATATTATAGCCATGACATAAAAAGATAACTGTTACTAACTGTTACCCTAACGACTTACCATTGTCTTGTTGACGCTTTCATTGAAGGTACTAATAATACGTAGACTGTCATTTAAAAAAAAAAGATAATAATAATTTTATTTAGTCTCCATCAAATACACGCATTTTTAACAGTTATGGGAATATATTTTAAAACAATTTTCACTTTGATATGCGAGTTATCCGTGTTCTCCTTAGAAGGCTGCTTGGAATCTAAAGCCTATGCAATTCCCTGAAGCGAAAGTCCTTAAACTTAATGATTTTTTTTCTTTAGATGATGAAAAAGGAAAATACTCAAAAAATTGTAGGTGCGAAGGCTGTCAGAACAAAAGACGAAAACAGGCGTTAAAAGAGCCATGGAAAAAGAGGAAACATTTCATAATGTAATTTACCTCTAATTGTTAAAGTTGAATTCATAGAATATTCAGTAAATAAATGTTTACTTATTTTAGAAAATTTTTCATCGTTTTGGGATGGTTAGCCTTTGCAGCAACATGTTATAAAGCATTTACGTTAGAAAGAGATTACATTGATTGGGATCCCTTCGAGATTTTACAAGTTCCTCCGGTACTGAACACGTTTACATATTTATTTATCTGTTATTATTAATGTCTAATAGTAAAGTCTTTAATAATTGTGATATTCCTATGTATAGGATGCATCTCAAGCTGAAATTAAGCGAGCATATCGTAAACTTAGCTTAATATATCACCCTGATAAAAAGGACACTGGTGATGCGAAGAAATTTTTGCAGTTGACAAAAGCCCATGCTGCGTGAGTAACTGTCTATTAGGCGGGAGTTGTAAACCAGATTGCTTGATGATTTCAATATATAGGTTAACAGATGAAGAAGCAAAAAAGAATTGGGAGCTGTACGGTAATCCAGATGGCCCTGGAGGTACTGTATTTAAAATTAATAAAGTTTATGCAATATTTGCTCGGTATTCATGTTGATATTAATAAAATGTGTGATCTGTTGTCACAGCAATGTCTTTTGGGATTGCTCTTCCATCGTGGATTGTAGAAAAAGAGAATTCAATATGGGTAAGTGTTAATAAAAGCTTTCTAAATAAAATTATAATTTTAAATATTCCCACAAAGAAATTATGAAGAAATTTAAAAACATTTAATTTGATTGATTATAGGTATTGGGATTGTATGCCTTGGTGTTTATGGTTGCTTTGCCAATTGCTGTAGCTATTTGGTGGCATCAGTCAATAAAATTTGGCGGGGATCAAGTCCTGTTGGATACCACCAAGTTGTATTATTATTTTATTAATAAAAGCCCTCAAATGAATTTGAAGCGTAAGTATTTCTAATAGCTTAATGATTATAATTCGACAGACTTTTCATGTTAATGTTATTTATTTAAAGGTGTTCTTATGGTACTTGCTGGATCGTTTGAATTTCATAAAGGTCAAAATAATGAAATCATTGAAAGGCCTAGTGATAATATAGAAGTACCTTCTGTAAGCAATTATCTTATTTCTTTTATGCTTCATTGATGATTAATTATAATATACTGCAATAAGCATTGTTCAATCGTATATTACTGGCTTTTACTAGCTAATTAACCAGTTAACTAAAGAATTCTCAACCTTTGGAGAAAAGAATAAAGAAGCTCCACTTTGTTACTCGTATAGTTTGAAAGCTAGGGCGTTACTGTTCGCTCACCTTTCAAGAGTTCCGCTGCCCTTGAACACTTTGGAGTTAGGCAAGTTATTTTTTATTTCTTACTACTGTTATTGTTCACACTAAGTCAGAGATAAGTCGGAGATTGCTTTCTTCATGTAAATGAATTGCATTTTTGTTTATAGATAAGTTGTACGTTGTTAAAAAATGCCCTGTTCTTATTCAAGAATTAGTGCAATGCATGGCAAAAATGACTATGATAGTCTTATCAGGACATGGTAGGCGAACTCATCCTCGTTTATTGTTAAACATTTCCAAAGCAGGCAAAGCGAGATATATCGGAGTTTCATTTTAGCGCAGAAACTTCCAACATTGGATACACTAGAAAGTTGCATGAAATTATCTCCGATGATAATACAGTCACTGTGGGACCATAAAAATCCGGTTCTTCAGCTGCCACATATTACCGAGGATATGACGAAACATTTCGTGACTAGAAATGTAAGTATTAGTATGCATTTGTATAAATTTTGAAAAGTGATAGCTATATCATGTCGTCTGCATTCAATATCGCTAGAGTGTGGCTAATGTCTCTTATTGATTCCAGCGTCATATTAAATCCATTCGTTCACTTGTAAGTTTGAAAGCAGTCGAACGGCGATTTCTTTTACGCTCATTGAATGATGATGAATATGAAGATGTAATGAAAGTATGTTCGCGTATGCCAGTAGTGGATATGAAAATATCAGTCGAAGGTTCGTATCGTAAAGTAATTCCTTCGTGGTTCTTGAACTTATTGAAGACGAAGAAAGAATATTTAAGTTTATATTATACTTTTTTAGTTGTTGATGATGATAAGCCAACAACAATTACTGTTGGGTCTGTTGTAACTGTGACAATACATTTAAAACGTCAAGACATTGGTACTGCATTTGAACAAGAAGGGGTTGAAACTGAAGCAGACTCCACTCAAATGGCAAAGGATGCTGAGGCTAGTTTTATAACACAAAAAATTAATTGTGTGAGTATGTGTATCAAGATCATAATATTTTTCAACAGTTGAAAACTAACGAAAGTGAAGTACCTGCCAAAAAGAAATCTGTATGGCAGAAGAAGGTTAAGAAAGGAAAAGGTGCGAAGCTGAAGAAAAAACCCCAAAGCAAGCCTTCGAAAAAACCGACACAAAATGACGCAAAATCAAACTCAGAAGAGGTAAATACTTTAAATAAGGAGTGGACAAGCTATAGGTCGCTTGGTTTATTTGTGTAACCCTCAAACAGTCTTGCATTTTATATAAATTTCTCGTCGAAAATGAATATATGCTAAATTGAGCTCCTTATTTTACTTTATTGAAGCTCAGTTAGGAGCCTGATTCAGTAAAAATTGGAACTAATGATCCTAGCAAGAAATTAACTTAATTTCTGGTAATTTTATTTGTTTGTCCAATGTGACAATGGTAGGGGGTCTTATGGATGTTAATGCGCCCTACATAGCGAAAAGTTTTCACCTCTATTTTTAAATGATAATGATTATTTAAATTGAAAAGTACTTTGCAGCCGCTTATGAATGTTTGGATGTAATGGTTCGTTTTCAGCAGAAGGAGAAATCATCTAACAGTAACCACAAACTGCCAAAAAAAGATAAAAATGATTCCGAAGTTGGCGCGTCTGGCGACGATAGTGATGATGAGGAAGAAAAGTGTTCTGAAAGTGAAAGAGAGAAAGATGGTAGTACTAATGAAGACGATGAATGGAATAAAATTCAAGCAAAGTTAGGCAATAAAGACAAAGTTATGGAAACAAAATCACGTCTTTCTCATGAAGTCCATTGTCCATTTTTCCCTGATGTACGTTGATTGAATTGGAATTTTTCAGCTAAAGGAGGATTTCTAATATTTAAAACGAGTTCTTTTAGGTGAAGCAAGAATATTGGTGGTTATATGTTACAGATCGAAAACTTCGGCTTTTAAGGACAGTTCCAACTCATATAACAGATTTAGTTAATGATACGAAGGTAATTTATATTCTACTTGCTTGAATTATATACTCCTTATGTTAACTATCTACTGACTTCCTATTTGGTAGATTGAATTGAAATTTGCAGCTCCAGACAAAGTTGGTGTTTATTTCTATGTGGTGTATTTGCGGTCAGATTCATATTTAGATGCTGATATCTCAAAAACTTTCAAGGTACATCAATTCTTACTGTTACTTGTGTTGCTTATTAGGGAATTTACTGAAAATTTGTCTTTCAAGCTCGACGTTCAAGAAGGAGGAGCACCCCTTGAACTACCCGAATATGGATTATCAGACGAAGAAAAAGAAGAGAATGATGATGAAACTACAGATAACTCTACAGACGATGATGATTATGATGACGATGACGATTCTGTAGACTCTAATGACAATATCTGATGTTTACACTTAACGGAGGATGTAATTTAAATGAAGTTGCGTAAGTAATGTCAATAGCGATATATTTTTACTAGTTTTTCAAGTTTTTTTTCGGGCGTTCAATAATGAAGCAATAAGAATTTATGTTTGAACTCGTTGACAGGCAGTGATGATGATGAAGACTGGGAAATCAAATTTCACCAATTTAAAGCACAACACATGACTTGACACTCGCTGCGCATGTTGTATATTTGTAATTTGCAATGCAATGCCTTGGTCAAATTGTAATTACATCGCAGTGACGTGATAAAGAAATTCATCATCATGATAGTAATTTCTTTTTTCGCTGCCAATCGGTATTATTGGAAATTAATATTTTGCACTAACAGGCGAGACATGGTTCTGACAAATTAAAGAAGTCTTTCCATAACTGACATAACTTTTAATGTTCAGTAAAACTTTTGTATTAAAAATAAAATCACAGATGAGACTAGTTTTAATAGTTTTTGTCCTAGTTGTCACTACTGTTAGCTATCTTCTAAATGTTGCAGTAGTAGTTTTACATAACGTCATTTGTCTTCCAAGTGCTATGCAGGATGGTTATTAATAATGGCAAACAATTAACAATTTGACCAGTGTACAGTGGTCTTTAATATTTAGCTGAATGGTTACAAAAACACCCAGACATGTCTTAAAAGCAGTAACCAGTCAATCTGCCTTAAATCAATTATAGCTCTGTACCAGTTGTCATTTACAGTACTGGTAAAGTGCCGATAGTTGCGTTACTTATCTTTAAATTATAATGACCATTCCATATTCTCTTTCCAAGTGATATAATACAACTTTCTCACCACTTTGAATTTCAATATCATTTGTAAGTATGTATTTTGTTTGCTTTTCTAATGCAAAGCCACAAATTCAGTTTTTCGTTTACTACCCACCCTTCCATAATCTTACTAGTGCCCTATGCTAATACCTAACGTGAATTGCTGTACAAATAAAAATGATAGTTTTTATTAAGAAGTACAAGGGTTACCATTGGGTGTGTCTTAATTTCATGTGGATAATTTCTTCATCATTATTCACATCTACAACATATTCGAATTTTAGTAAATAATAACAATTAATGTGCATAATTTGAGCTAATTTACAGTCATAACGGTGTTTTCAACAAGAGAGGAAAAATATTGACACTTTTTTTTTGTCTAATTATAATATAACATTCAAAAGTGGTGGACAATATTAAAAAAAAGTTCATTTTTTCTTTTTCAAAGCATCAAACCTCTTGGCTAAGTCATCAAAATCCACATCATCACTTGTTGATTCACTAGCTCCAAAGTCAGCTGACAAAGTACCAGTAGGAACCGCCGGTAATTCAGGTAGTGTGTCATTTAGATTCACAACCGTTCGAGGTGTTGGAGTTGGTTTTGCAACACTTGGGGGCTGTAAATTTTCAAAATGAATATCTACCATGCAATTTTCAATTGCCAAATTCATATTTATTGATAAAAACTTACAAAATTTGCTGCAGGAGCCTGCCCAGGTTTTGGCAAACCAACTGCTTGATCATACGATGGTACTGGAATATCATCAAAATCCAATATCTGTGAAGAACCTAAATAAGGTGTCTTCGCCTCTTCCTCTTTGGTCAAGGTTGGGTAAGGGGCACTAGGTGGTACATTAGGTAAAGGTGGCTTTGTCCCTCCACATGATTGTGGTTTCTGTTATTAGTTAAAACAATTTTGTGCAATTTGTTCGCCTGAAATACGTTTTTAATGTTAAGACTTACCGAATCTGGATAATTAAATGGTTGCGGTTGAAGAACTGGTTGAGGACCAACTACAAATCCAATTTCTGCTGTTGCTCCTCCTCCTCCTCCGCCGCCACCACCACCACCTCTGTTGCTATTGTTAAAATCTATCAGCATTGCTTCTGCCGCCATAACTTCATCTTGACGCATGATTTCTGGATCTGGATCATATGGGACATTGTGACTTTTGGCAATTTCAATTAAGTATTTCTCCACTAGAATCTTAGGCGGGGCTTGGACACCCATCTTGTGCATAAGTTTCTCATCCACTGTCTGAACAGCGTTGTCTCGACATGCCAAAGCGTATTGTTTTCCATATTTTTGCGTCAGTTGCTCAGCAATTATTTTCATTTCTGCAACATCTGCTTGTAACCGTGGAGCAACCCAAATGAGACTAGAAATTGCCTCCGCCAATCCTTCATCTAGAGTCCTAGATATAAGCAAGTTATATAGTTAGTTAGTTGCATTATATGTATACTATAAACAAAAAAAAGAAAGAAAACAGAAAAACAAGAAAGCCATCTATCTCTTCTGGAACCAAATTATACATGCAGATTTACTTACTTCATTTGTTGTAGAAGTCCGAACCTTGCAAGTAAAAGGTCGCAATACATTTCTACAACTTCCATCGCTTCTACTAAATAATCCTCACGAATAATATGTTCCACTCGTATTCTTGCCCTCTCATACTTTCCAGTAGATATGTAATCGGCGATTTCTTTTCTAGCTTTTTGAGTTAATTCTGTCTTTTTCTTTTCTAAAAGTTTTAAACGATTCACAGCTAGTCTCAAATTGGTCTTAAGTTTACTCAAATTCGATCCTCCTGAAAACATTATGAGACAAGTTGTCCACACAAAACACAAAAGTGACCAACAACGGCTTATACCACTAATTAATTAAAACTTCTAACTCTACGACACAAATATTTCACCGTTCCGTCTAAACGTCTAAATAATTACGAAATATTTTATGAGTGAATTAGTCAGAAGAACATGACAATACTCATGACTACGCCTGCAGAATGACGTACCAAACATGTGACAATCTTATTGTTGTATCTGTTAGAAAAAGCGTCATAAGACTGATTGAAACTCATTTCTGCTATCAATAGCAGAATGCAATTAGTTGACGTTAAACTATTGAGTATAAGTTTGAAACATGCAACCATATCTAACGTGATTTTCATTAGTAAGTCAAAATCATGTATTATCCAATTTAATTCCTTTGTCAAATATGTAAGTAGAAATAAACATTTTGATCTTCAAATGACCAGTAGTATACTAGCGTGGTATTGATATGCTTGGTACACATTGGTCTCCTAGAATGGGCCTTAGATTGTCACTAAGGTCTACCGTTTACTGGCTTTCATATTTCATCGGGCGATCTATTGGATGGTATTTTACTGGCCGAATGCTGAAACCCCTTTACTTTTCGTTTGCCTATTTTTCTTTGTTCCTGCACTTTTACTCTACCGATGCCATTTTAGAATAATGTTCCATTTAGAAAGTTATTTTACGTGCAGGTTACATCGTAGCTACGAACCACAGATAGTCACTGCTTTAATTCCCACCCGACGAAAAGCATACTGGAGGCCCCTCTCTTGCTCCAAAACAGCCCCCTCCCCCTTGGTCAGGATCGAACCTGAACCCACGCAGGCTGTCCAGGGCAGGACCTGTATGTGAATTCTTGATTCGCGTAGCTTCCTCCATACTAATGCCTTTTCCTTTTCTTAAGTAAGTACTGTACATGGTTTAGATCCACATATAAATTAACCTACGCAGTTAACGATTTTTGGATTACTTACTTTGCAATTACCCATTTCTGAAAACGGTAAGGGCATCTTTCAATTCTAGTTATGTTTAAAAATGGTGAATGGCAAACTTTTTAACGCAGAATTATATAATAGTTTCATTATTTGGTTACATAAACGCTACAACGATAAAATTTGCTTAGAAATTACATAACTGAAACGTAGAATATTTCTAATGGAATGTTTTTATAAAAGTTTTACCACATGGCAGGTAAAAAGACGTGTCAATTAATATGGCGAATACCACACAGTCTTTCAAGAATTACCCAATTGTGGTAACTCAAATATGATTACATATGCACAGTATTATATACACGATGTATATTATCAGACGACTGAGTTGTCGGTTTTTGAGGTTGATGGGAGTGAAGTCGACTGTAGACTACACCCAGAATTTGGTCGATCGTTGATTACCGGTATAAGTTTACTACAATCTAGAGTAATGTCTAATTTATCCTCTAACTGAAATAAATCATTACTCAGTATACGAAGAATGGGCCCAACTTCCTATAAAAAGAAACAACATGAGACTGCAGTGTGTAACTTATTTTGATAATCCAGTTAGTATTGAAAGTACAGTACGTGAATATGATCCTGAGACTTCACTAGTTGCTGAGAAATGGAGTTGAGTTCTTTTGTTACCATATGGCAAGGTTGGTTAACAGCTTGTATCACTTTCTGCTTCAGAAGTTCATTTCTCTCCCCTATACGTAACACTATGAATTATTAAAACCTGAAAAAAAATTTGATCAGAGCTATCAAAATATACGAATTGCACTTACTTAGTTTTGTATGTAATAAGCTGTAAAGAAAATAAGAAGTTTTGATAAGAAGAACATGCGATTGACAATTTTAATACTAGGAACTGTAATATGACACCACACATGGACTTGGTATGTTGGGGTCCAAACATACAATTTCACTTGGATAACTTAAGACTCATAGTGACCTAACAAAATAGTGAGAGGCGTTCTGAATCTGGGTATAACTTACGAATTATATTTTAATGGTTGTTGTTGAGGGAGTGCAGGTTTCACCACAGGCAATTGGATTTTATATTGGTTGCTGATAGGCACAGATGGCATGTTTCTAGAATCATTTACTACTGGGTAGGAATCTGTAAAAAGTACTCATTAATTTAAATTCAGATGCACATACCAAAACGATGTGCTTAATAGTATAAAATTTACTAGTCACGATTTCTTCTTCTTCCGATTCTGATGCTTCCCCCAACACTACAACTGCTTGTTCAGCGATTCTCTTAATTTGCATCTAAGAATGTGTACAATAATCGTTATATTAATTATCTGCTATGAAATTATTGTTTTCTTAAGTACTTCATTGCGTTTTTGATGGTTTCCTATTAAGAAAAAATTAATGAGAATGAAACAGTTAGAACTTCCTCTCTACCTTCCTAGTAATTGGTGACTCCATGATTTTACGGTATATTTTAGATCAAACTGCTGTCTATCTAGTTGCCAAAATCCATTACCAGAACTTAAAATTACGACTATTACGACTACACTACCCAGCCGACTTATCAACCTACAAATTTCCGAAATTGCAGACGACGTCGAACTATTTTAAATAGCAACAGGAAGTTGTTATCTACCGGAAGTTAAAGTACTCTACTGGTTGAATTCTACCAGTATTACTAGCTGTTGCGCTGTTCTATATTTTGATTTATTGTCTATGTTTAATTAACACCTATAATGCCATCTGTTTCACCAGAAACAAGATCATCAAGACATCGACGTTGTCACTCAAGATCCATGAGTCGTTCACCTGTAAGAAACAAGTCTAGTAATAGAACGAACACCTACAATGACAAGGTAAGTATCCATTAGGCTTAACTGTTCATTTCTAGTCTTGAAGTTGTATACAGTAGATGTAATGTGAAAGAGTGACCGATAATTATTATCTTTCTCTTTGATTAATGAAGGACAAAAGTAGTAGACACAGAAAAAGATCGCGTGAGCGTAGTGACGACAATTACCGAGAGGATAACGATAGGTTTGTATCTCGGTATTTATTAAAAAGAAGGGTAAAGTCCAGGCACATACTGTTGTACCTAAATTGTTATTTATTTATTTTATAGGGCATCAAGAATAAGGTCCCGAAATGATCGAGAAGACCGGCGACCCTCGAGGCGTGATTCAAAATATAGGTCTTCGCATCGTCATTCCAGAGATGGGTGAGAATTTCAAGTTATGTCTCAGTTAGCCACAACAAGAAACATCACTGTGGTATCTCATATGTACTTTAATCCCCAATAATATAAACAGAGAGCCGTCGAGAATGGAAGATTTTAGAATGTTGCGCGAAAATTCAAGCGATCCAGAAAACAGAAGTAGATTTCATGAGCGCAGGAGGAATAGATCCATCAAGAAAGAAGTGAATGAGTTTGGAAAGCCCGAAGACGCCAATTCCCATAAATCAGACTCTGCAAATCAACCTAAAGAACAACCGAATTTCAATGTCTCGGGAAAACTTGCGGAAGATACTAACGTCTTTAATGGTGTTGTGATCAAATATAATGAACCCGTTGAAGCCAGGAAGCCTAACAAACGATGGCGTTTGTATCCATTTAAAGGCAATGAACCCCTTCCTATGTTACCCATTCATAGACAAAGTGCCTATTTGCTTGGACGAGAAAGACGAGTTGCAGACATTCCTATTGACCATCCGTCGTGCTCCAAGCAACATGCCGTCCTTCAGTTTAGAATCATACCTTACACACGTGAAGATGGTACTAATGGTCGCAGGATTCGTCCATACATAATTGATCTGGATTCTGCAAATGGGACCTTCCTAAACAACAATAAGATTGAGCCTAGAAGGTATGTAGAAATATTTGAAAGAGATATTTTGAAATTTGGATTTAGTTCTAGAGAATACGTGTTGTTGCATGAGGAATCTGTTGGTGATGACGACGAAGATACTGAATTGCCAGCAGAAGCTACTGAATCCGAGCAACAATCGTAGCACATGTGTAAATGTTCGGTTGGTGTCTTGTGACTGGTGTATCTAAATCATATACTAAGTTTATTAAATATTTTATTTGTGTTACTCATTTTATAGTATACAGTGCTTCATTTTTAACTCACAGTAATCTGCGTTGCGTTGGGCACAGCAGTTCTCGTGAGATCACTGAAGTTAAGCAGCGCAAGCCCACGTTAGTACCAACATAGGTGGTTGGTAAAGAACGTTGGGTGCTGCAAATTTCCTCTCTCCTATGCCCATTACCGACTCCTCATCTCCCGCAAGCAGCCTCCTAAGGGTTCGCCCTTTTATGGCTGCTTGGCTAACATCCCAACCCATTAAATGAATCCAGAATCTGCCAACATTGTAAAAAGGTATCAGCTTATGTGATTGATATTACTGCTGGAACCTGGTGGCGTTATAGTGGAAGTGCAGGCTGCCTATATTATAATGCACTGTGTGTTTCTTAAATGAGAGCAGACAATGAAAATAATCTACTGATATATATTTTAAATATATTTGCATGTTGCATAGTAGTGTTGTAAGCAGTTATTACAGTTTGTGTTGTGTGCACTTCCAGCATATTTAAGCCGTTCGTAATGAAGTGTCCGTGGAATATGGATAACATTAGTCATTTAATTTAACACGAGAGATGTCTTTTCAGGTTCATTTGGAGGAGAGTAAAAATCCATAAACAACTAATTAGCAACCTAGTTCACAGGTCGTTACTAACAAAAATAATCGGTGTATGCATTTGCAGTACTAAGAACATTTGCACAGCATTGGAACCCCCAGTTTTAGGAGCCACAAAATGTTTTTGTCCTCTTTAAATTAAAATGATGCTGCTGACATGATGCACTAGGGCCAAACTAAACGTTGTGCTGCTGTTATCATAGATTCAGGATTGAGTCTTATGGCGGCAGTCAGTGGTGGCCCAACAAGTCATTTCAAAGTTTCTGAGTTTCTAACTGGTAATCGTGCTAAAACAATAAACTACTTTTCTAATCAAAAGTCTGCCTGAGAAGGAAATCCCTTTTTACATCTGTAGGTGACGAAAAACGCAACGTAGCATTCAACGATTCGACAAAAGTTTGCCGTAGTTCACCTCACTTTCGAAAAAGGAAGTGACGTCCGGTTTTGATGACGTCACGTCTGCTTAGACGACGCTTCAAAGTATGGGAACCGAGGGGCTGATGTAAACTATCGTCAAGCAGGTGAAACATGGATAGTTAAGGTTCATTGCATTCCTATTGTTAGTTTCAAAGAAAACTATTCAAAGATTCGGCTTTCGAACTTATAGCTATCTCCGAATATGACATTCTATGCTGCTGTATTAAGAACTATACATTTCATAATTCATATTGTACTAGTATGTGTCCTGTATTTAAATCAAGTGAAACGTTACATAACCGGCGTGGTCAATTTTTCTCACCGGAATCACGAAGTGACCAGGAGCAAAATACAGCGAGACTCCAAATGTTTGGAACGTCTACCTCAACATATTGGTATCATTATTGCAGAAGATGAGATTTCATACGCAGATATTGCAAATATGATTATTTGGTGTATAGAATTCCGAATATCTTATATTACTGTTTATGACCATGAAGGTAAGTATTCTTTCCTGTTGTCAATCTTGTCATAATGTTAAATAAACGGAATTAGATTCACCAATTTACAAGGGCTCACATATGCTTCTCTATATTCACTACTGTCTATATTCTATGCATATTGCTGGCAAAGAGTATTTATGATATCAAAGTAATGAATTTGTGTTTCAGGTATCATTAAAAATAATTCAGAGGCACTGAAGAAAAGTTTAAGTTCAAAACTATCACATTCAATTTATTATGATTTCAGTTGTCCTAATTACTCATTCAAGAGGGACAAACACGAAAATGGGTACTTAAATGGTTCGTGAGTACATCGTTTTAAAAGTTTGTTTTACTTTGAAAATTATGTTTAAATTTAAAAAAAGTGTTGATTCAAATAGGAAATTGCAGTAATAAATATCAAACTATGATGAGCATTTTGTCTTGTGAAGATGGAAAACAGGACATTGTCAATGCTGCTAAAAGTCTTGTATATTACAAGAAAGAAATTACAAACGAACCTATTACTCGGTCGTTATTAGAGGATTTTTTAAAATGTAAGAAGCGTTATATGTTAGCATAATATATTATAAACACCTGTAAGAATTGTATGACTAGTCACTTTTTTTTCAATCTCACTTTTTTAGCAAATCGAGCGAAGCCATGTCCGGACTTAATATTGTGTTGTGGAATGACTTATAGCACTTTGGGATTCCTGCCGTGGCATATTCGGTTGTCTGAAATAATGTAAGAAATGTTCTTTATATTTTTATAACGCGTGAACTCTTCCTAAATTGAAAATAAGATGTTAAACTGATTTTTTGATATGTAATTCGGAGATAAGATTCCACAACGTTATCATCACGTCAGACCCAATATCTCTTTTATTGAGAACGCTTTGTGCGTACACCAAGATAGTAGTTTGAGAGCAGATTCTGCGACCGGCCAAAATGTTGTCCTTGTACTGTTGAGCTTACACGTATAATAACTAAGGGTTTGAACTTTGACTTCCTATGAGAATCAAAAGATCAGTTTATGATTTAGAAGAGAGAGTTGATCAAGTTGTTCGTTTTAGTAACCACAGTAGCTAGTGATTAGTAATGAGATGTGGATGTTTATTTCAGGAAGCTGACTTCTCACCATCACATAACTTATGAAGATTTTTTTCACTTATTGCAACGATATTCAAAATGCCAACAAAGGTTTGGTAAATAAATGGTATAAACATTGTTTGGTATATATATACATACTTGGCTATCACTGCATTTATAATACTGTACGAAAAAAAATCAACCAACGCCTATTTGCAATAACATAAGATTCATTTTAATGGTATGGATTACTACTACCTTGCAATTAGTTACACAATTCTTTCAAGTCTTGAAATAGCGTTTTTGAACAAAAATTTAAAACCGATCTAATGATCTAATAATCAGAGATGGATTAAATATAGGTATCGACTGGCGTGCGTACTTTCATTTTTAATTTAGTTACCTACTTTTGGTTTTTAGCGTTTCGTCATCAGCGACAGACGTTTGATTAACATATATCTGTAAAGAAAAATACCTATTAATGACCAGCGAAAATAGCGGTTAATTAATAATTGATTACGAAATATGACGGAGAGATATTTAGTTATAAAATGCATGCTTAATAGACAAATGATAAAAAAAAAGAAAGATACAGAATACAACCTTTGACGGGAATCAGACTCGAGGTTTGCGACTTGACTTCTTACCCAACCGCGTGTCATATCTGTCACGAGAAGATGACCTACTGTAACGAGACGAATATCTTGACGATCTGGATTTGGGTGAACGGCTGCGGCTTCTTGAACGGCCATAATTTCGACTGCGCCTATTGGAAGGCGACCGACTACGACGTAAACTACTGTAGGAACGAGACCGTGAACGTGAAAAACGCCTGCGCCTATCACGGTAACTGTCTTGTCTTCGCCTCCCTCTACTACGTTCTTTACTATAGCTACGGCTACGACTGCTGGACTCTCGACTATAGCTTCGCCGATTTCTTCCTCGATCCCGACTCCTGCTCTTACTCCTACTTTTCCTATGACCGTGCTTGTTCTGACTACGCCCTGGGCTCCTTCTTCTTTCCTGACTATCTTTTCTATTCCTATCCCTACTAGAGCTCCGCTTTCTCCTCTCTCTTTCTCGTTTCGAACTTGAATCTGACCGACTCTGTCTACTTCCCGAAGAAGACGAGTTACTCGAAGAACTAGAATTAGATGAACTATCAGAATTGCCAGTGTCACTTTTTTTGCTTTCGTCATCTTCTTTCCCAGGCATCAATCTATCGTTAGGTGCCACATCCGTAGTGGGGTCTAATTCATTAGCCATTCCTAATCCTGGTATTTCTACATATTTCTTTTCAAAATGGTATTTATCTTTTCCACTATCCGAAAGTAAATTGAGGAATACTTGGGTGTTTTGCGTTTTGGACACTGGGCCATCTACAACCCAGAAAGAAATACTAAATATTAGAATACATAATACAGATTACACAAAAGTAAGAATCGTCAACACAAAGTACTACACCTCTCTTTTCCTGTTCATCTCTTTTTAAATGCTTTGATTTATCAATATCGTCATCGGACATGTCACTCTGGCAATGAATCCCAAGTTCTCGCTCTTTTTTCGCAAACTCAATTTTCTTCTTTCGAATATTTTCTTCTAACTCGATATCTGAATCTTCATTTCCTTCCTGTTCCGACACGTCACTGTCTGTTCCATAACCACCAAGCCCACCTAATTGGCAAAAAACTCTTTCCAGCCATCATACTTTCATTTTAGTATAGATATTATAACAAAGCTTTCAGAGTTTGAACACAAATTTGGGGGAGTATTAAAAAACAAATCCCACGAATGCAAGATCGAGTCACCGCAATAATGTATATCAACGATGTTAATTTTGATAGTAAATCAAAACTCTGAAATCTTTACGTAAAACAATCAGTACCCAATTACAAAAGTCCACTTTCATTTTAGTACTAAGAACATGCTACCACAATCAAATTTAGTAGAGCTTAAAAACACTCATTAAATACATTTAAGTACTTACCAAGACTTCCAGCAATCGATGACAAGGCTGAGGACTTGGCTAGCTGTAGTGCTGGAGCTTTATTCCATACATACAGGTTTTAGTTAAAAAGATCGGAGAGCATGGCATTTGTTTTGAAATATTATTATTATTTCATATGGAGTAAAACCCTTCTAATGACAAAAAACACTAAAATACCACCATCTGTACGTTACCAAACAATCAACATGCATCTTATGTGTCTTAAAGAAGATGACAATCCTCCAGATGCAAGTGATTTGTAGTTTTAGAGGTGTTCTTCCTACTTTCGTTTTTTTTTAATTTATTTTTTTTTGGGAAGGGTGGAGTATTAAAAAGGAGGTTATAATACGATCGTTATAGCGCAAATTTGGATAAATAATGACCTTTATCGTTATAAAATGCGAAATTCTTTACCGTCAGGGGGTATAATTGATAGGAATGCAGTTTTGGCGAACATTACACCCTTCCTCAGCATTAATATTTTCTAACTTTGATCCTGTCAAAAGCTGCAATTAATCAAAACAGATTCAATCATATACAATACCTTTCGCTTGTGAACGACTTAGTGTTTCTTTGGCAATCATTAAGATTTCTTCATTTGTGACTTCTAACAAAATTTCCGTAAGTACTTGTCTGACTTTCAGCATCTGTAAAGTAACATAATTTTAAAAACGTAATTGTTACTTACAAAAAAAACATTGTAAAAAGGGATGATATGCCATACCAGAATTTCCAGTTTTTCTTGCTCCGTCTTCGGTGCATCAATTGGGGATGGTGTCCTCTGACGTACAGGTGACGATTCTTTAAACACCATTGGTGACTTTCTCCCTCTTAATGAAGATGAGCTACCTTCGTCATCACTATCACTATCCTAATACAAGATTTTAAGGTATTAAGAGCGCAAGATTATTTCATCATCATAAGTAAATTGCATGTCTTTACAAATTTGCTTTTTAATGGCATAGTTGGTTTTTCTTCAATTTCTCTCAATGCTCGCTCTTCTTCTTCTTGCTGCAACCTTAATCGTTGCTCTCGTTCTTGTAACATGCGTTCCCTATCCAACTTCTTTTGCTTTTCACGCTCCATCTTTTCAAGACCTTCTCTAATCCAAGCAGGTAAGTGCTTACGTTTTGCTGCATCTGATATTAATAAAAGCCCATTTATGATCACTATATTTTCATTGAAGAAAATGAAAGCTTTATAACAAATACCAATTGTAGGAAGCGCAGTTTCTTCCTCATGAACTGGCGAGTGATCTCTGTCAAACTGATCTTCCTTCTTATCTCGTCGAAGAAAAGGCGGTGGACCGCCTTGGGACCAGTACTGATTATATGGTGCAGAATCCGGTAGAGACTGCAAAGACAAGTGAAGTTCAAATTTTACTGCACTTCCATTTAAAACGGTATAACATACGAAATATTACTAATTCGAACGTGAAAAATAATACCTTCGGATGGTTAACAAGGATTAGATCATCTAACACTGTACGCACCTGATTGCAATTAAATTCTTCAGAACCGTGATTATAATCATAGGTTTGTGCAGCAGCATATCCCTGGTTACCATGCATATGCCCATATTCAAAAGTTTGGATGCTTTCTTTATTATCAGATGATACAGGCGGTACCCAACTCGATGATCCTGCATTCCAGTTAGTTTGCCAATAGCCCCAGTCTCCACCTCCTTGGCTATATGCACTGTTGCTACCATCTTAACGAACAAGAAAAAAAAGTTAATCAATAATTGAGAATGAAATTATTTACACAACATTGCGACATAGTCACCATGCGAGTTAGAATTATCACTGTGGCTTAAAACATCTTGTGAATCATGACCATGCTTTCCGCCCAAGTTACTCTGTTCAGGACCAGATGCTACTTTTCCAATTTCATTATCTGGAGTTCTTTCATTCGGAGGGCGAAGAGGTGACTGACACAACGTAGGAACTGCTAAATTTCCCTCAGATAATGGTAAAGGTGGTGGCGGGGGTGGTGGAGGAGGAGGTTGATCCACGTTTCCAGTCATGGACTCTCTCATCTGAATCCATTGCTGTGCTAATGCAGCCCAATCAACTAAAATATAAAGATAAGACTACAATTTGTCACGATTCTTTTAAGAATGAAAAAAAATTACGAACTACAATACCCTCTTCATGTGGAATATTTTGATAGAGTGATTGTTGCATTGGCCAGTGAGGTTGAGACCACGCTCCATTTCCTGCCCACATTATTACCTGAAAGGGTACGAGTTTATTTAATGGAATTCAAAGACAATCTGAAAGAACCTCTGACAAATATTATTTATACTTGTCAGACGCATCCCTCGGTAATATGGAAAGCGATAAGCAGGAATACAAATGTTACATTTGCAGGTTTCACAAGACGGCAAATATGAAAATTTAGTACTAAGAATAACAAGGATCAATTTGATATCGACGAAAACTACAAAACTTACTTCAAATGAAATCGGAAAAAGATTTCGTAAATATCTTCCGCAAACCCTTAAACCTTACGGTTCCATTATAAGATAAGGAATAACTACCAATGTTGTCATCCAGACCTAACATTTACAATTTCCAAATTTAGTTAGTAAAAAGATTTAAACCTCATAACAAATGTAGCGCACAATTCCACGAATAACTATTTCGACAAAATATAGCAAAGCTGAAATTATTTAATGAATTTCACAAAATGAAAGAACAGCAACGTCGTGTGCCTTTAAATTGACAACATTGACAGACACGTCATCACAACCGGTTAATAACGTCACGTACTTCAAAAGCGGCGGCGGCTTATATTGGAGCGCTTCGTCCTGCCACCTATTGCTTTTAAGCAGCGGTATTCGTGGGCAGAAATGGGAAGAAGGTAAGCGTGAAGAACATAAAGCCTGTAACTTTCAATTGGGATCATCATGATGTTGGGGTCTGCGGGTTCTAGCCTTCCACTGCCACGGAGTCCCCGTCCGCCCTGCGCACTAACATGTCTTTGTACAACCCGATCCCACGTCTACTTAGGTTATAGCCCGCCCCATGTTCTTCCAACAATAGGGAGTTTTCTTGCAGCGTCAATGGACGCATGCAAAGACGTTAGCAGACCACGTGAAATAATTTATGAATAACTTGGTATTTTTGCGGTTTCTCATTATTTGATGTACATGTAAATTCACTTTGTGACACCCTCAAACCATATGAGTAGTCAAAATATATATATATATTTTCTCAATTATACAGTGGCGCCATAAAGTATTTGCACACCCTTGGAATTGCCATTAAATTAAAAAAAGCAATAGTTAGAAATGTACAAAAAATCACCTAAAGCTTTTGTACTGTATAATCATGGTATATACATTTACTTTTGAAAAGTAGAAAACATTATTTTTAAATTTAAAAAAACAGCCAAAGTCATGGGCAAAAAGTATTTGCACACTTGGATAACAACATAAAAAATCGCTTTTAAATAAAGTTATTAACAAAAATTAATATTTTGTGTGAAGCCCATTTGCTTCTATGATGGCCCTAAGTCTATTTGGTATCAAATAGGCCAAGGTTTTGATGAAGTTGGGGTCAATTTTTAGCCATTCTTCTTGGAGCACTTCCTGCAAGCACTTTTTCCCAGTAATTTTATGTTTTTGCACTTGCAAGTCCAAATGATGCCACACATTCTCTATAATATTAATATCTGGAGACTGGGGTGGGGTTACTAGCTGTCTTCTAACATTATACAACAGCCACTCATGAGTTTTTCCAGCAGTATGTTTCAGGTCATTATCCTGCTGGAAAATAAAGGTATCCTGGATGCCCAACTTTTCAACACTCTGGTGTAAGTTATCTTGCAATATGTTAACATATCCTGCAGCATTCATAATACCTTCTATAAAAGCAAGATTTCCAAATCCTTTGGATGATACACAGCCCCAACAAATCACACCTCCTCCTCCATGCTTAACTGTAACTTTTAACATGTTGTGGCTTAAATTCTTCATTCCACTTTCTCCACACCTATCTGAGACCATCACTTCCAAAAATGTTAAATTTACTTTCATCAGTAAACAACACACTTTCCCAGAATTCCATTGGTTTATCCAGATGCAGCTTGGCAAATTCAAGTCTCTTTTGTCTATTTGTCTATTGTTTTTCCTTGCAGCTGTGTCAAACAGGCAGATTGAGTCCAATGATGCATTTAACACAGAGCAATTAAACTGGATTGTATCAAGTACTTCAAGAAAAAATGAAGAAGATTCTGAAGAAACTGGTATTGTCACTATCTTTCCCTCTATCAGATTGACAGCAACAGACATAACATCCAATTCTTCCTCAACTGAGGAGATACCTGTTGTCACGTCATCACTCACTCATGCCTTCTACCTTCCAAATTTTTATATGAAAATTTAACATCCAATTGTCATAATACCACCACTTTTAATATTTTATCTTTTTCATAATACTTGTTTTTAAAGTTAATATAATTTCCTGAAAAATCTAGTAGTTTTACCATTTGCCTTTGGTTGCTTTATTATAAGTGGCCATTGAATTAATAAAGGTTTTTTAATTAAAAAAGTGTATTCCAAAATCTGAATGTCAACTTTTTTTTCAAAAAATTGATGTCATATATATAATATACACCAAAGCTTTCATGGGAGGTATGACACCCCAGTATGCACATCATGTGTGTATTTTATGTGTGGGTAGGAAGGGTTAAAACATAATGGCCAATACACGTGTGCCACCTATTAACTGATGACATCAGCCATTTGTATTTCATTAGTGGTTTAGCATGCATCTGATGTAGAATTGGTGATGCCTGCATTGAAATGCACCTTAACGTTACTGTGTGCAGTGTTTGCACTTGCACAGTTGAATTACCATCTGCTTAACATAGCGTGCATCAGCCAAAAACATAGGAAATTGATAAATATTACAACAATCAAATTATTCAAAATTCAAACACAGTATTTCAAAATTTACAAAATATAAGAAATTAAAAATTTCTCAAATCCAAAAATTCTCAAAATTTTCAACATTCAAGATCCAAATTTTCCAAAGCAGTCAAATTGTGAAAAATTGCAACAATCAAGAATCAAAAAATTTCCAAAGCCAACGACAATACCAACTTTTCCAAAGTCATCAAAAATCTAATTTTTCCAAAGCAGTCAAATATCCAAAAATTCCACAAGTAAAAATTCAATTTTTCCTAACCATCCAAAATCCAATGTTCCAAATCAGTCAAAATTGAAATTCTTTTCCAAAGTCCAATTTTTTCATTGCAGAGAAAAATCCAAATTTTTCCAATGAAGGGAAAAATCCAATGTTTCCAATGCAGTAAAAATTAAATTTTTCCAAGGCAGTGAAAAATCCAATTTTTCCAACAAAGTAAAAAATCCAATTTTTCCAATGCAGTAAAAGATATGCAATTTTCTAATGAGGGAAAAATCCAATTTTTCACTGCAGTCAAAAATGCATTTTTCCCAATGCAGTAAAAAATTCAATTTTTCCAATGCAGTAAAACATTCAATTTTTCCAATGCATTCAAAAATCCAATTTTTCCAATGCTTTGCAAAATTCAGTTTTTCAATGCATTTGAAAAATCCAATTTCTTTCCTATGCATTCAAAAATCCAATTTTTGCAATGCAGTGAAAAACTAAATTTTTCAAATGAAGTGAAAAATTAAATTTTTCCAATGCTGCAAAAAAAAACCACTTTTTTAAATGTAGTCAAAAATCCAATTTTTTCCAATACAGTGAAAAATCTAATTTTTCAATGTAGTCAAAAATTGAATTATTCACTGCAGTCAAAAATGCATTTTTTCCACTGCAGGAAAAAATCCAATTTTTACAATGCAGTAAAAAATTCAATTTTTCCAATGCTGTGCAAAATAATTTTGGCAATGCATTTGAAAAATCCAATTTTTTTCAATGCATTCAAAAATCCAATGTAGCTAAAAATCCACTTTTTACAATGCAGTCAAAAATGCAATATTTCCAATGCAGTAAACAATCCAATTTTTCCAATGCAATAAAAAATCCAATTTTTCTAATGCAGTAAAAAACCCAATTTTTCCAATGCAGTAGAAAATCCAATGTTTCCAATTCAGGAAACAATTCAGTTTTCCAATGCAGTAAACAATTGAATTTTGTAATGCAGTGAGAAATCCAATTTTGCCATCGAGGAGAACAATCGAATTTTCAAATGCAGTGAAAAATTCAATGTTTCCAATGCTGTGAAAATCCAACATTTCTGAGTCAAAAATTCAACTTTTATAAAGCAGTTAAATTTAAAAAAATCCAAGATTCAAATACAGTAAAATATCCAATTTTCCCAATGCAGGAAAAAAATCCAATTTTTCCAATACAGTGAGAAATGCAATTTTTCCAGTGCAGTAAAATATCCAATTTTTCCATTGCTGTAAAAAATTAAATTTTTCCAATGCAGTGAAATATCCAATTTTTCCATTGCAGTAAAAATTCAATTTTTCCTATGCAGTGAAAAATCCAATTTTTCCAATGCAGTAAAAATTCCAATTTTTTTCAATGCAGTGAAAAACCCAATTTTTCCAATACTGGGCAAAATTCAATTTTCCCAATGCATTTAAAAAAAAATCCAATTTTTTTCCAATGCATTCAAAAATCCAATTTTCCCAACACAGTGAAAAATCTAATTTTTCAATGCAGTCAAAAGTCCAAATATTGAATTCAGTCAAAAATGCAATTTTTCCAATGCAGTTAGAAATTCAATTGTTCATTGTGGTAAAAAATCCAATTTTTTTCAATGAAGAGAAAAATCCAATTTTTCAAATGCAGTGAAAAATTGAATGTTTCCAATGCAGTGAAAAATCGAATTTTTCCAATGCAGTAAATAATCCAAGTTTTCAATGCAGTCAAAAATGCAATTTTTCTAATGCATTAAAAAATGTAATTTTTCAATTCAGTCAAAAATAAAATTTTTCAATGCAGTCAAAAATGCAATTTTTCCAATGCAGTAAAAAATCCAATTTTTGAATGCATTGGAAAAATTGGATTTTTTTACTGCATTGGAAAAATTGGATTTTTTACTGTATAGTGCCATCCACATGCTCATGCTTTACCATAGACTTACTCATGCAAACCAGTTTGTATATGGAACCACTAGTGTGTGTG
>JAAFCE010001036.1:19843601-19889709 GCA_013389805.1 Trigoniulus corallinus
AAAAATTGCATATTTTACTGCTTTGAAATATTGGATTTTTGACTGCATTGGAGAAATTTAATTTTTGACTGCATAGATAAAATTGGATTGTTGACTGAATCAGAAAAATTGTTTTTTCACTTCACTGGAAAAATTGGACTTTTGACTGTATTTGATAAATTGGATTTTTCACTGCTATTAAGAATTGGATTTTTCACTGCATTGGAAAAATTGAATCTTTGACTGCAATTTTTAATAGGTCATTGGTGCAGAGGTTAGACTGCAGAGGTTAAAACTGCTTAAAAATGCTTAAACCCACTGTGACAATCATCTTGTCAAAAGACTACTGTGAAAATCACCTCCTGAAAAGACTATTGTGAATAACGTCTCCTTAAAGACTACTGTGAAAACGTCTCCTGAAAAGACTACCGTGAAAAACTGCTTCTGAAAGACACACACCAAAAAACTGCTCTTGAAAATATTATTTTGGAAAATCTCTTCCTGAAAAGACTAGTGTGAAAATCTGAAAAGACTAGTGAGAAAATCTGAAAAGACTAGTGTGAAAATCTGAAAAGACTAATGTGAAACCTCTGCCAGAAAGAACCATGGTAAAAAGATACCCCTGATAAACTACTGAAAATCCTTCTCCTGAAAAGTACTGTGAAAAAGTGCCCCCTAAAATCTACTGTGAAATTCTCTTCCTGAAAATACTAGTGAAAAGACTACTTCTTGAAAGACCACTATGAAAAACGTCTCCCAAAAAACTGCTGGAAAAATTCCTGCTAAAAAACTACTATAAAAAACATCCTTAAAAAGCTACTGCAAAGTACTGCTCCTGAAACTGCTCCTTAAAATCTACTGTGAAAAACTACACCTGAAAAGACCATTGTGAAATACTGATTCTGAAAATAGTGTGAAAAAAATGCTTTTTAAATACTACTGCAAAATCTGCTCCTGAAAAAGTTGCTCCTTAAAAACTACTACAAAAAACTACTCCTCAAATGACTACTGCAAAATGCATCCTTCAAAACTACTCCTGAAAATTGCTCCTGAAAACACTATTGTGAACACCATGGTGAAAATGTGCTCCAGATAAACTACTGTAAAAATCTGCCCCTGAGAAACTATTGCTAAAAACTGCTCCTTAAAAATCTACTGCAAAAACTGCTTCTAAAACTAACTGGTGTGTTTGTCTGAAAATCAGTGCTGTGATGAAGTAGTGCAGAAAAGTGCTCCTGAAAACAACTACAGTGAAAAGTTACTCCTTAGAAATTACTGCCAAAAAGCTGCTCCTTAGAAACTAATTCAGGTTATGAACTTAACTTGTTCCAGGGCTTGGTTCATGACCTGAAACATTCATAACCCAAAACAATGAAATAGGGATACAGTAAGTTTTTTATTAGAAGTGAGACCAGTGAGAAAACAAGTGACACAATGTGAAGGATACATGTACTGAATGTATTACAATAAAGAAAAAGGATCAAGGGAAATTTGTCCCTTTCTTTGCTATTCTGAAGCACTAGTGTCAGGAGTTTCTTGTTGCTGTCTCTTGCAGTTGACTCAGAATCTTTCTGCACCAAGAAATGATCAAGGGAAATTTGTTGTTTCCTTTGCTAATGGAAGTGAGACTACACATGTTTGCCAAAGTGGGCTAAGACTAATAATGGTTAGTACTGCATGGTCCTTATTTATACTGCCCTGCCTCTCCTTCATTTGCAACCCAAGGTACCATTTATAACCCAAGGGAAAAGACTTTTGAATTTCTTATTTGTGACCTGAAACGTTCATAACCTGAGGTACCACTGTACTGCCAAAAATCTGCTCATTAGAAAAAGCCACTCCTAACCCTTTTCCCGCCTATGGCAGGGTCGGGTACCCATTTGTCCCTCTGAATGGACACAGGGTGATATATTAGACATAGTTTTTTTCTGCAGCAGATTGCCAGCCAAAGCTGCACCCCTACGCTTATTTATCGTCGGTCTAGTGTTTGTTGTGGGAATGCTACCAACGCCAGGGGGCGAGCTCCTACACCTGGAAATTTTGCCTCATCTACCCGTTGCATAGTAGAGAGGGTTCTTTTACGTGCAAGTGCCATCATACACCCACACGGGACCTCGGTTTTACTTCTCATCCCAAAAGAAGGCACACTCACGGCTTCTCTCTCACCTGAAAGAAGCCGACCCACCATGGTCCAGTAACGAACCTAGAACTACTGGCATAGTTGCCGAGTGAGCTAACCACTACGCCACCATGGCAGGTAAAATCTGCCAAAATCTGTTCCTGAAAAGACTTGCAATATCTACTGAAAATATGACAAAGAAGTGTTTATGAAAAAAACTACTCCCTAAGACCTACTGCAAATAACTGATCACTAAAAGCATATTGCAAATTCCTGCTCCCAAAAGAACTACTGCAATAAAGTGATCCTGACAAAGAACCACTGCAAAGACCTGCTCCTTAATAGGGATTTTGCAATTTCTTACAATGTGGGTGTTTCTGGACAAAAGACAAGAATGGAACATCCTTCTCATCCTTCCACATAGTCTGCTGTATTATAAGGATGAGAAAATTCAAAATAAACGTCCTCCTTTCTCATGATGAATTAGCTTGCCTGTGTGTGGCTAAATTCTTGTGCATGTGCATATTACTCACCAGCATGAGATTTAGCATCCATTTTTTTTACACAAAGTGACAGACAGATAAAAACATCCAAAAATAGTTCATGTTATATATAATGTTGTATACAGTGAGATTCTTAGATAGAATGTTATTTTAATAACATTTTCACCTGTTTTAATGCTTCTGCCATATAGCCAAAATGTTTTGTCTGACACTCACTAGATGGCACACAATTATCAGAAACAGATAATTGCAATGTTGCCAAATGCAAGCCAAGATGAAACAGAAGAGGAAGAATTGAGACATGGTATTCATCTTCCATTACATTCATCCTGTTTACATGCAAAATCCCTAATATACTAATGCAAAAAACTGCTCCTGAAAAATCTACTGTTGGATGTTATGCCATGGCACTATGGGATGTCATTTCATTGATTGAGATCCCTTTGTTGATCATTAGAAATGTTTAAGTGCAAGTGCTTTCTTTTTGGCCTCATTTGAATGTCCCCACTAACAGTAGTTGTTTGTTTGTTGGAGTTTAAGGTCCCATCAACTACAAGGTCATTAGAGACCCGTCCACTGCATAGTTCTAATGCATATACTGCATAGACACTACACTAATGCGACGATTATTGGGTATTAGCAGTACCCAGCTTTCCCGAGCAACCACCCATGTCAGTACTAACTGGGCTTGCGTTGCTTAACTTCAGTGATCAGACGAGAACTGGTGTGTCCAACGCAACTTGCCGCTCCCACACTAACAGTAGGATGATCATGATTGAAAAGAGTGGTTGCATATCATACAGGAAATTGCCCAAGTGTTCCAGTAGGATTAAAATAATTATCTGACCTTGCTGTATTCAGGAATTGTATTTGTAGCTCCTTATTGCTTTATACATTTTTTTACCCATTTCTATAAACCATTTTTATTTCAGTAATCCTACAGTTTAGGGGTCCAAATTATGTCCATTATTTGGTGCAACTTACCACAATGTATGCAGCTGGTTGCACTGCATTTAGCATAGAAACGATTTGTCTTGATAGTAGACAACTTTACTAGATTACTTCATAGGAGATGATTTTCCATATTTACAGTTTTAATGGTTTTGCTTCATTGCAGATTGTAGTTTTGTTGTTTGTAGTTTGCATACAGTTTTACTAAGTTTAAAGTTTGTAATTTGGATTATCAGTGTTACATATAGTTGTATTGAATTTAGCAGATGATTTATCTATAGTTGACAGTTTGTAAGTTTAAAGTTTGTATTTCAGATTATCTCAGTTGTATTTCAGATTATTTCAGTTGTATTGCATTTGACAGAGGATTTGCCTGTGCAATGTCCATATTTTCACAGTGTTACAACATTTTGCAGTTTTGTTGACAGTGTCATGGCAGGTAGACCTTGTGCATCAACAACAATAGTTGATCCACATACCATAGTTAACATGGATGAATGAAATGAGAAGTATAACATGACACTCCTACTACCTCACATTTTAGACAATGACAGCTGCATGCATTGGTTAGCAGAGCAAACTTGTCACATGTCCAACCTGTGCTGAGCCTTGCTGTTTGACTGTCTATGCCACCAAAACTGCCAGTTAAGTGTGGAAATGCAGGGCCTGTGGACTGAAGACCTCAATAAGACATGGATCATTTTTTAGTGGAAGCCACCTAACACTTACACATCTTATACTTCTCATTTATTGCTGGAGTTATGAAATGCCACAGATGCTTATTAAGCATGAAATGGGCATTAAAAGTGACAACAGCATTGTGAACTGATGTAACCTCATGCAAGAAGAATGTGAATTGGGGTTACATGAAAATGGACAGCCAATTGTTGTTGAAAGTGAAGTGACCAAATTCTTCCACAGGAAGTACTACCAGGGACAGTGGATGGAAGGTCATTGGGTCTTTGGTGGAGTGGAAAGAGGAACTGGGAAGTGTTATTTTGCTGGAAGTTCCCAATTGAACAGCTGCCACACTTGAGCCCCTAATTTCCCAGCATATCCTGCCTGGGTCCCACATCATGTCTGATGGCTGGGCATCATATGCCAACATTCCTAACACTCAAAAGTGTCTACATCCATTCAGTTGTCATCCATCAACAACATTTTGTTGACCCAGATGGGGATGTACACAGTGTTGAAAATCTGTGGATGTGGGCCAAGTGCAAAAGACATTGGCAATTTGGAACTTCTAAAGGTTTATTTCCATTGTACATGCACAAGTTTATTTACTGCAACAAGTTCCAAAATGAAGACATCTGCCATTTTTGACCACACTTTCAGACAACTGTCCCTTGTAAACACAGGTAGGATCTGCCCCAGCAACACCATCATTTCTATACCATGGGCAAATGCACTTCATAGGAATACATTTAGCTAGGGCAGCAATTCTCAACCATTTTTCATCATGGTACACTTTTAATAATCATGCCTGTTGGTGCAGCCAGTCCCTCCTAGGAAGTACAACTGATTGAACTACTTGTCTGTCATCACTTATTTATGGGTACTCACAGTGGTAGCACATTTCATGAATCTCATGGCACACTAAAGTGCCACAGCACAGTGGTTGAGAATTGCTGAGCTAGGGCATTAGCAAGGCCCAGTAGAAACCATCCATTGCCTGCAATGGGTTGACGTTTGAATACAAATTGTCCCATCTAGTTTAGGTCAGACAGTGGTATAAGTACACATAATTGCCCTTTGACCAGTCAAACCTATCCTGACATTCATCATGGGGGATGGTATGGCCCACAATGATCTAGTAGTACACTTAATTGTAGTGCAAGATGAAGGGGTCTAATCTCAAAAGAGGGAGTTTGACCTCCCATATGGCACTGGATAGGTCCATAAAACAGAGATCCAACAGCTGGTTTTTGGAATTGAAAACCCTATTCATTTAGTGAAGCTTGGTGAATGTGGTTGGTGCCCTCAGAGATGTAGCCTTAGATACTTGGGAGGATCCCCAGTATAGCTGCCAGGCTACTGACCAATTAATCAGAGGGCATTGAAATTACCCATGACTATAGATGGAGTAAAGTGGGCCAATTTGGTGGTCAGTGAATCAACCACTGAAGTGAACAGTTGATGACAAAATCAGAGAAAGGTACCAGGCCACTAGTTATAGAGCCACATTCAGAATCCTGAGACAGCCAGAATATGATCTGGTACAGTTAAGCTTGGTTGTTTGTTTGCTGGAGCCCTGGACCCTAAACAGAAGGCCTTTTCATTAATATGTGATCTAATCCTTAGTAGGGTAAAAGTGTAGTTTAACCCAAGGAATTATTTCGTCATTCGTAGCAGATGAAATGTGGCGCTTCACTCGGTATAACGTCGTCAAAATACTCGTTCCAGGGCCTGCTGCACATGCTATTGTTTTTAAATCGTTTGGACATAATGAAAGTGATTCACGAAATATTAGGCGTGTTGAAATCAAGGTAAAGAACTTCATGAATTTATTTAATGAATATCTTTCTCGTTATTTTAATTGGAAGCTTTCGATTGCATAAATCGAAAGCTTCTTGTTAAAATAACGAGAAATAAATTCATGAATCGAAATCATTAAATAAATCGAAAGCTTCCAGTTAAAATAACGAAAAAGATATTCATTAAATAAATTCATTAAATTCTTTACCTTGAAGTTCTTGGCCCTGGAATGAGTATTTGACAAAGTTATACCGACTGAAGCGCCACATTTCATCTGCTACGAATGACGAAATAATTCCTTGAGTTAAACTACACTTTTACCCTTAGTAGTGCTAAAACCTACTGCAGATGAATGCTGATGCTTGCCCATTCACAGCAAAGCAGTGAGTTATTTATTGCTAACGTTTAAAACATATTTTAAGTGTACATATAAATATTGGTTGAACTGAATACACAGTATGAAAATAACTAATTAGTCATTAACTATGCAAATAACATGTATACCTAGCTTTTCTAATCCTATGGTTATTTTTTTTTCTTAAATATGTATGCAACATCTCAGCTGTCATAGTCTTAGTTGAAATATGCACAACACCTAATGTGTGTGTAAAACATTAGTAAATACATAGTATAATATGTTGCAAGTATAATACATTAAATCTAAATATATAAGCCTAATACCACTCATTAAATATTAAATGTGCTTACCTTATTATGTTTGATCATTGTAAAATCCTTTCTCTTAATAGCTACAGTATAATCCATTTTGGGGTGTTTTGGAAAACTAAAGATGTGAACTTTGGGCCCACTTCTGCAGTTTCCTTTGCATCCAGACACAACACAATTATATGGCATTTTGTTTAAGCAACTCCAAATACAATGTGATTTAGATTTGAAAACGATTTAAGTTAAAAACGCAACTGAAATACCACTTTAAAAACTGCTTGAAATACACATAATATGGTCGTTCACATAGTGTGGTAGCACTACTTTGTGTGACGTCACTAGCTAGTAACGCCACCATGACAGTTTCAGTTTGGGTTCCATTTCTTAACTTCAGTGTCCAACGCAATTTGTCACTCCCTGTTAAGCTTGGTATAATGCAACAATCCTCCCCACCCACACAAACGCATTGCCTTTTACTGTGCTACAAGCAGGCCCTCACCAAAGTAGGTGGCTTGCTTATCCATATGTAATACCAGATAGTTTGATGGGAAGTAGGCGTTTGAGCTAATTTCATCCAAAAGTCAGGTTTGAGACAGAACAATCACATTATAACTAGTCAAGAAGGATTTGGCCAAAATTGCGTCACTCTTTGCGCATGCACTCCTCACGTTTTAGTTTGTTTGGATTTTAGGGCTTATCACACGTAGTTGAAGATTGCGTGAGTGTGTCATTAAAGAGAGCTTTCACCCATAGAACTGTCAATCACTAATTGTAACCCTTGGCATTCAGAAGGAGGTCTTAGGAAGAGCACACAGCGAAGGGAAAGTGCCTGTACCTTTCAACGGAGGGATGACAGGGCGACGTGGTAATCCATGTAGATTTGTTCCAGACGACTTTAACCCTTAAGTGGGTATGTGGGGTATATGAACACCCCACCTTCGTAAATCAAAATTTTTTTATGTTTGGATAATTTCAGAAACCTGAATTTCCCTCTAGCTTACTTTTATACCTTTCCCTACATTTTGCAAAGCCAAACATATTTTATTTGTTTTTTCTGTAAAAGTGTTGTTGTCAGAAAATGGCGCTGTCAACACCCCACTTACCTACTTACGTAACTTTTTGCGACTTATTATTTTTGCTGATTTTCAATGTTCTAGTAATTTATTTTGACATATTAGCTATGGATGACTATGAAAAGCAGCAGAAAAGACTTAGAAACCTTTCTAAACTTGTGGGTTTCAGTGAAAAGTGATATATCAGAGTGGGAGGATAGTGCTGAAGACAAGTGCTAATAGCATGTATGGGAGATGCACTGTTTGGTGCTGTAAAGAAGATAAAACACCTCATCTCAAGATGCTCAAATTGTTATCAATTTATCTGCTTAAATTATATGCTTTACCTTTCTAATAATCGACAAAATTTCAATAAGAAACTTTTGGAATAATAATTTTATTATAAAAATTAACAAAAAATTTCAGACTTTTATTTCAACTTTTGAGATTCAAAAAGTTCAAATACTTTTTGGTACAATTTAAGATTTTTTTGCAAAATCATATCTAGTGGAGTATGTAGTTAGTTTTTAATTCGGTTTTTAATCATGCAACTTTGGATTTCAAAATTTCTGCCAGTTTTTTGAAAGATGTGCAATTTTTGATATTTCTTCAAAAACAATTTTTTTCTCTATATATTTAAGCACTTTTCAAAATTTTTTTTGGATATACTTATTTAGTATGCTCCAACAAATAAAATAAAATTTTAAAACAAGAATTTAGGTTATGCAAATAATTTTCGGGGCTGGGGTGTTGTGAGCACCCCACATACCCACTTATGTCACTTTTATTCACCTACCTACTTAAGGGTTAAAGACACTGGCTCCTTTTAGAGATTCTCTGCTAGTCTGGGTTATCAAGTCAACACAATCGCAGAGGTCTGCTCAGTGGATATAAAAGGAGAACTTCGAGATGCATTCACTACCACATTGGCGAAGGAGCGTTTCGATTTGCACAAGGCTGATCGAAGATCTAGAATGCCAGTTCGTAGTTGTTTTAGTTCAAGTAATATGGTATTATTAGATACTGTATATTCCCTGCGAACATTAGTTCTCAGTGAGTATCTCTCCGTACTGCTCCCACGTGTGCTTTGGTCTTCCTCTGCCCTGGTGCTTCCAATAACCTGCATCCAAGAAATGGAACATACTACCTACCTCTCATCATTTTTGTGATGCCTCATCTCACTCCCAGACTTCCCTTACTATACGCATGCCTAATTCTGTTCTAGACACCCAATTACTCCAGCATGCGCATTTAAGTCACTCTCATTCAAAATTATTATTATTATAGAGTGAGGTGGGATGATGGGGGGAGCTACGTGAAAGGAGGGAAAACTCTGAAGGAAAAGGGATGGGATGGGAGGAAGGATCGTTGTCAGAGTGAAACTCTATGGCGACCCAAAAAATTCTGCTAATTCTGGACACAGTATGAACCTCAGTGATGCACATCCACTAGTAAAAGTTCCATGATTTTCTTAAATACTGTACAGTGTACAAGGTAATAACAGATGACCAATGGATAAACCCAGGGAATTGAAGTCCCTTTCAGCACAAGAGATTGAGTTACTGAGATCCACCGCACAAATAAAGAAATTTCTTTGACAGAAACGACGGCTAGGGACATAAATTTCCAGAAAGCCTAACAATTCAGGACAATCAATCCTTTGAGACCAAAGCGGAAAGAGCAATAGAACCCGGGTGTAAGTAACATACTGTTCAAAGGAAGGGAAAGTCCTGCCAGTCTGAGAGGCCACATTCCAGATAAATGAGTTTACCAATAAGGCCTTATCATGAATCTTTTCTTTTTAGCTTGGAGAAAATGGGAAGGACTACAAGGTGATCAGCAGACTAGGCAGTAAGAAATTAACGGTTTTATCAAACTGCAAAAAAACTGAGCAGTAACAAAGGCAAGCAAAACATGCCCTTAATGTGATAAATGGCATTATAGGCTCTCTTAGTTCTCAGGTACAGATGGTGAAGGTGAGACGGAAAAGTCAGCATAGTGTCAAGAAAATACAGATCCCTCACCATCGAGAACCTGGGAACCAGAGAGCTATCAGCAAATGTATAGGGATAATAGATCGGAGATTTGATCTAGCAGGAGATAACTGACGTCTTTTCATAATTTAGTGCCAGTCCATTGGCATTTAACCATCTTTTGACCACCATTAGTGCACCCTGCAACCTAGCTGTGGCATGAGTGTCGAGTAATTCCGATAGTTTATTATCATCTTCAAATGCTGCGCAACGAATATCAGGTGGCATATGAAAATTTCTGCTAATAATGGTGTTGTTTATATATTATTTGAATGAAAAAAAATGAAGTAATTTGTTTTTGAACGCGTTTCATTTGCAATTCGCCATCCATAGCTTCATCGCCCAGGATGAAAAGTTTGAAATTCACATAGGTGGTAAGAGAAGGAATGCTATTTAAATTAGGGAAAACCGCAGAATGGCTGAAAAGAAAAAAATACAACTGAACATACAGTAAGAAATATGACTGTTAAATTACAGAGTAACTGACTTTGCATATCATGAATTAATAGATGATGCAGAAACTGAAGGCAACACCAGATGATACATTAAAAAAATATTGCGTTAGGGGCATTAAATGACGGATTTATTCCCGAATAATTTTCTTAAGAGGGGAAATCAATATAATTCGACACCTTCCCAGTGCAACATCGTAAGCGCCATTTCATATATTTTACAGGAAATGAGAAAAACGCTCTGATTTCCTCATTTGTTCTCATGTTTACAATATTACGTAGGGTAAAACTGATTACAGTATTAATAAAGACATAACGTGCATAATTTGATTAAATTAAAAAGTGAAAATCTCAAAAAATGTCACGATGTTTTAACCATGAAGGTGTCGATATACATCAGATCAGAGTTTCCCAACGGGGTCGGTATCGACCCCGTGGGGGTCAACGGAATTTTAAAGGGGGTCAATGGTGATCAAGGGGTCGACATCTCAACATTTATTTGAATGCATAGTTCGTTACTTTCTTTGAAGATCAACAAGCAACTCCTAATCCATTTCCCACCTATGGCAGGGTTGGGTACCTATCATCTCCCTCTGAATGGACACAAGGGTGATATATTGGACAGCGATTTCTCCAGCCATTTGCCGCCACAACTGCAACCCAATACTTGTATAGCGTTAGCCTTTGATTCCTTGGGGTACTCAGTCGAACTGAGGTATTTCACCTCGTCTACCCGTTGCATAATAGCATGGGTTCTTGTACGTGCAGATGCCATCGTACACCACACCAGACCTCAGTTTTACTTCTCGTGCAAAGGAAAGAGCACTTGAGGCACCTCTCTCACCTGAAAAGAGGCCAACCCACCTCGGTCCAGTATCGAACCGAGAACCACTGACAGATACAAAGCACGCTACCCACTGCGCCACCGAGACGGGATTTTGCATACCGTATATCAGGTGCAAATTATAAAGAAAAATGTAAGGAGGGTGTATGAACTAAGCCCATACTTTTAAAAGGGGTGAATCTAAGAAAAAGGTTGGGAACCCCCGATATACATTAAGTGGAACTCGGATATAACAAAGAAATCCCCAGATTTTACAAGAAAGATCATCTATCACATTTAAAACTCTCCAGTTATAATTTCGACATGCCCCGGATCAAGTGATGTATTTAACAGTACCTCATCATACAATAGAGGATGGTCACCAGCTGCTTTGCCTGTAACATTCCCTACAGTTTTAGTTAATGGTATCCTCCTTTAAGGTAAATGTTGGCCGATTGTATAATGTGAGCAAAGAAAATTACAACAAAAAGCTAGAGTATGTACAGGATGAAGATAGTCGTGTAAAAAACTAGAAAGGGTGTAAAGATTTACCTGCTTTCGCCCTATAACTATATCGACACCCTCCCGGTAAAACACCATAAGTAACATTTCATAAATTTTACAAGAAATGAGAAAAACGTCTTATTTCCTTACTGTTATTTTTTGTGAGGAACGCAATTTTTAAATTAATTTTAAAGTAAATAAAGTTAGTGTTTTTAAGGAAAATTGTAAGCGTCAACTTTTATCGAAAATGTCTCTTACAGTAAAAAAAATACGTTGCCGTTTATACACATGCCAAACTTGTCACTTATGATAAACTTTAAAAAAAATAAGTGTCGCTTACGATATTTTTAGATATTGAAAAATAAAATAACTATTTAACGTAGGGTAAAACTGATTATAGTATTAATAAAGACATAATGTGCAGAATTTCATTAAATTAAAAAGTGAAAATCTCAAAAAATGTCGCTTACTGTACAATGTTTTATTGAGAAGGTGTCGATATTGAAAAAGTATGTATGTAACATTTATGAATTACAAATAAATACAAAATATTGGATGAATTAAAAAGAAAACAAATACGGAGAATGGATAGTAAAAACATAAAAGTCATAAATATACATACATACTCACGCACATACACATGTACAGTATATAGAAGTCTAGTTTGAGCTTTTCCCAAATATAACGCAACCCAGTTATAACAAAGAAAAACGTAGTTACCTCAAAGTTTGCTATATCCGAGTTCGACTGTATATGGTGAAGGCCTCTAACCTTCACCATCTTTACTGATTAATAATCATATTTTTGTTACCTAATAACTGAGGATATTTAACTGCCTACTTAAAAATAATTGAGATAAATATAAGGTCCCATCAATGTACACATATTTTTTCCTACTGTATCAAAATTTATAAATATTAATCATTGATTAACTGTAATATTGTTGGCATATTGAAGGAATCAGCGTCCAATGCACTCCACAATTCCAGATGAAGATAGCCCATCATAGAAGAAAACGTTATTAAGTGGTTGGTCTTTATGCGATACTGCCTAAGTAACAAAGAAAGACATAAACCAATGTAAAATGAATGGTAAGTAACATGAAAACGAATTACACGAATGCACTGCCCATGCTGCAGTGGATTCTATTCTAAATTAAATGTGGAGTATAGACTAGACAGCTTCGTGAACACCTCTGCACACCTTGTCGCATAACAATTCGTAAGGGTGACAAATTTTTTTATACATTGAAAAATGTTGCAATTGCTTGTCCATTATCACCCATTTTTCTGCAACATTCTCCTTACCTATCCTTAAGACACTTATTTCTAAATTCATGTGCCCTTGTCACTCCACATTTACCTAACCGTGTGTATCCCTGCTACAGTGTTTGACACCAACCACCCCACTCTAAGTCTAACGGTTACATCCAAGTTCTCTACCAAGTATATGAAAGACAGATTGACGTATCGTTGCACCCTGTCGAAATTGAAAGCTAAGCACTACAGTAGAACCCGGATAAGAGAATTCCGAATTTGAAGTCCAATTTTTAGGTCCGGAAATAAAATTCATTAAGTCTGTGTCATCTTTTCCCGGATTTAAAGTTTCTCAAATATAAGATTTCCCGCATAAGAAAGTGAAGTTTACTAGACCAAAAGTATTATTTAATGTTGAAATTTTTCCGTTTAATAGTCTTTGAAGACTAACTGAAGGTTTCACTGGACAATTTGAGGACTATAATAGTGTAGATGACAATTTACTGCCTTGTTTCGAGTAAAGTATTAAATAAATCTGTGAACAAGACTAAGATATGTCAGGGAGTGAAGAAGACGAAGAAGAATGTGGGAGATAGGTGGGAATGGTGGGCTAGAACCCACAGACCCGACCCTTTCACAGGCAGGGATAAGGGGTTGAGGATGGTGATGATTACCTCAATGCAACTCGATATTCAAATGTGTAAAACCCAATTTCTCATTTAAAAGACCTTCCGGCTTAAGAAACCACTAAGCATCGGGTCCCTTGAAACACCTCTTATCCAGGATCTACTGTACTTGTCAACAAGCACAGTTTAGTACAATAAACTCATTCTTCACTTATGGCAAGGTGGCAAAGTTGAAAGGTGATTCAGAAGACAGTCAACGTAGAATAATAAATAAATGATACTCCCAAAGGGAAACATGGAAATTAGTGCTTTGAATTGTACTGTATAATATTCACTTTGGCCCAAAATAAACTTGACTGATACTTTTAATGAATGCCTACCTTGACAATTTGTTGTGAAAGAATGCCACCAACAATGGCACAAACTGGACTTAATTCCCCAATGCAATAACTGAAACAAGCAGAAATACCTTATTAAGCGATTAAGGTTATATATCAATGTTTAAAGGTGATACACATGAATATTGACAAGTTGCGTTGGACACACCAGTTCTCGTGAGATCACTGAAGTTAAGCAATGCAAAATTTCCCCTCTCCTACATCCTTTACACCTACCTCCTCCTCACCCGCGAGCAGCCTCCAAAGGGTTCGGCCTGTTATGGCGTAGCAATAAAGGACTCATTAGAATATATTCAAATTTGTAGTAGTTTGAAGGGTATTTAACCATGAATTCATTACAACAGCATCCCAACTGATGGTGTGCAAAAGCATTTGATAGTATGTGAATTATGGATATTTCTAATTACACATGGATCGATTGGATTCACTTCGAACGCAATAAATTACTCCATAATGTACTGAAGAAATTCCAGTGATGCTTAACGATTTGCAGGGACAATTAATAATTTTGGCTTTGCTTTTTAGGGTATGTTTCGGCACCTTAGACTTGGAGGTAAAGTATGATTATGCACGCTAATACAACATCAAGGCATCACCATGTGAGAAAACCAATTTCTTGTTAATTCTTGGAATACCAAAACGGAAATTTAATTATCTGTCAGGAGTAAAATTAAAACACAAATTGCAACAGTACTCACTTAATAAATGTTAAATCCATTTTTTCACATGGAACTTTAGTATCATTGGCTACATTTTTAGCCACCTGTAAAACTGTGCTTGAAATTTCCTTAGGCGTAAGACAATGGTGGTCAGCACCTTTAAAATCTTGAAGAACTAATATAAGAATTAATACACATAGGTAAGTAGTAATAATTAATACCATTTGTTATATAATATTGCTAATCAAAGAGATACCTTTCATAATAAAAAATGAATTCTTCATTCGCTTTAGTTTGGATTTGTTAGTTATCAATGACCAGTCGACTTTTAATGTGTCTTCAAATCTCACATATGACATGCTCTGATAAACACAGTTGTTTGAAAAATTAATCTGAAGTAAAATAACAACAAATATATACCAACCTTTTTAATTATCTTGCTAGCATCACTAGTTGTTCGCAATTTTTTTTGAGCAGGAATCCCATTTTCATCAGTATTTTTGGAAGCTTGCATAATTTCTCTAAATATAGGCAAGAAGAAATATTCAGATGAATTAATAGTAATTGCCTTAAAATGCAAATAGATAATATTAGACTTACTCAACATATTCATGTTCTACCAAATCTACAAAAACGTGCCCGAAATATCCATACGCATCTCCAGAAAAGAATTTAATATTATGTTGATGACATATATTATTTATTCGAATTAAATCCTTTCCGTAAATGTTCGTAAGACAAACAACGTCAAAGTTTAAAAAATACTGTTCGGGCTTCTCGGTCACATCTTCGTCTTCAGCATTGACTTCAACCATGGGATTGAGATCTTGAATGCTTTGCACCGAACATAACGCTCTCTATAGCAATAGCGTAAAAAATTAATTAAAGTTCACCCCTTGCGCAAATATCTTAGTTTGTGAACACCGAACTGAGCAATAAACACTCTTAATAAAGCTCAACAGAAAACTTACATTCTTTCCAATATCAGCTCTCGTAACAAAAAACTGCGCACTGAAATCTTCTTCGGAAACCTATCAATACATTCACAACAATTAGGAAGGATTCTGCTACAAATTTCATATTCAACTTAAAGGCAATTATGGATAAACATCTTGCAATTATTTTTACCATTAATTATCATACTGACCTTATTATTATCTAATAACGTTAACGACTTGACTCCAGCAAGAACTACATTTTTGCACACTTCCGCACCAAGGCCTTTCAAACCAACAACTAATACTCTCGCAGCACGAAGTCTGCAATAAAAGTAAGAACAATGCTTTGCAATATTTACACCACTAATCGTAATTACGATTAAGATCACTTTGTCCGACACGTACTACTACCGTCACACAGTAACCTAACGGGTACCACTTAACGTGTACCATGTGATTCAAGAAGCTTACCGTTTTTGCGCGTCCAATCCCCAAAGTCGTATTTGTCTATCATATAAAGCGGCTTCATCGTCAGTGAAAAGTTCTTGCTCTACCATTTCTCCTCCACTATTTTCGAAATAAGCAAATAATATCTCGAAGTTAAACAAAACTAAACAGTAAAAACTTAGGCGGGCTGCTTCAAATATTAAGCATCGATTAACTATAGCGCTGTTGTTTGATGTGTTCCAAAGGGGTACAGCGCTTCGTCTCTCAAATCAGTATAGAAACTCTGTTGCGTCCTACTTATTGGGTTCCAGTCCGTCACAAAACAACATTTTATATAAAATGGGCTTGTATGAATATGATGCGGTAAGAAATTTTAATATTATTTTCATTATTTTGTTAGTCGGCTTCTTCCATAGACAAAAAACAGTATGCTAAGTGCAGGATAAGAAACTAAAACTATTGTAGATTCTTTGCAAGTTGTTACCTGCCACATCCATTGCGCGTCCACGGAATGTATATTACAACGTAGCTAATTGAAGAAATAACGCGTTAAGATGTTACAAAGTTTAATTATAGTTTCGATGGTTTATTTTTCAGTTTCTGGGCGAACTAACGCGAATGTTTCATAAATCAAAAACCGAAGGATCCATCAATATTACAATGAAAAGATGTAAGTTGACGTGTTATATAGAAAATATTAAGTCATTTTGTAAATACAGTAAATAGTCGGTCAATTTTTTATCAGATGATGGTAGAACAAAACCAATTCCAAGGCCATCGAATGCTTCAAATCGTCCACCACAGGCACCAGCAGAATACCATTGTTTAATTCGGGCCAAATTAGGAAGCCAGAAGATCAGTACAGTGGTACGTGTAAGCTTAAAGCAGTAGCACTGAAAAAAATTTTTTCTTAAAATAATTATTTTTTTCTCTAATAAAGTATTTTTTATGATACCAGGTTCACGCAAAAGATGTAAATAAATTCCAAATGGTAATATTTCATATTTAATAACCAAAAATCTTTAAAACTGATTAACCATAATAATTGGATTGTTTATTTGTAGGCATACTGTAACGTTCTCAAAGGAAATATTATCTCATTGAAGAAACGAGATAGAAAAACCAAAGCCACTCAATAAATTCTTTCTTTATGTGTACAGCAATTCGACTCGTTTTTTCAAACACTCAATCAAAAAATTGAAAACGTGAATCTATAAACAAAGTAACTTTTTTACAAATGGCGGGACATGGACTTTCTGAAATGAAAAAAAAATATGGACTTAAGTTTTAAAAATACAACATATGCGTTTTGAATAAATCACTTACTGAGAAAGGCGTCATGCAACCTCCAGCTTGGTAATATCGATGCATGGCTTCAAAAATTTCTGCAGGCTTGATACATTTCGAAGAACCAATTTGAACAGTTGTAGGTATGGAAGCAGCATTATCACTCTGAAAAAAAAAACGTTTCGTTGTGACTTAAGGTAGCTATTAAATAAAACTGATCAAAATAAGGTATATTTATACGTCATCTTCTCGTTTTCGCTTTTTCCCCTTTGGTTTCATTGCAGAAGCTGCTCCATCCGTGTGATCTCCACTTTTGGATATATTATGTATCTGAGAGTTCGGTGAAGGCGGGGAGCTAGTATTTAAAGTTCGTGAAGGAGACGTAGGATTTAATGGGTTTTTTGGCAAATGAAGTGATTCATGAACGCATGGATAGTCTTCATTATAATAAACAGGTGGCAATCCTCTAAACGAGCCATCATATGATGATACATTTGCATCTTGTTTGACGAGTAGTGCCAAATCCACAATCTGTTCAAAGAAATATATCCCCGCATCAATGAATAGAAGATTAGCAATTATAAATTCATTTCATATCTTACTTGCGCGACTGTTTCGTAAGTGAAATAACTAAAAATTTCTAAAGCCATTGGATTTGGCTTTAAGTCATTTGTCCACTCTTTTAGGAGCCAATCACGAAATCTATTTATGCAGTATTTACGACCTACGAAGAAAGTGACACAAAATGTTCTTGCATTCTTAAAAATAATATTCAATGTAAACACACTTTTGGGTACTGTAAAAGTCAAACAATCATGTGTCAGTATTTAAGAATTCTGTGATGGGTAGTCGTCGAGTTAATGTCTTGTCTGTAGTTCATAAATTTTCTGTGAAGTGTACGATGGTTGAACCCCATGTTGGGTGTGAAGTGTTAGAAAAGACAGTAAATATGTAGCTTACTCTCAGTTTGGGGTACAATACCTTTTTTCCTTTTTCATATATGTAGTGTGTCAAAATCCAAGGGGAAAAACTAACAGCGCATTGTTGTTAATGAATACACCACTGTTTACCATATTTATTGAATTTTCACTAGAAGTTTGCATAAACGTCATGTTGTTAATCATGACAGTTTGGCAATCAAGTCGATAGGATCAGCCACCTGCTGTGGGTGCTAACATCACCAAATCCAAATATCACTTGCGAGCGACTAATGAAATTTCAGCTCAATCAAATACATAGCATTTATAAACAGTACAAACTAAAACAAAGATCTGAACAAAATCCTTCATAAGATAATTATTTTACGTCACCACATTCACCCTAAATTGGCACTTCAATGTATGTATACTATGCATGTATTTCTCGCTGGCAGTTGAAAAGAAAAACCTTTTCGCCTCTAAAGGATGGAGCTAAAGCCCTCTCCTAACCTATGAATGAAACACCAACAGGGAATAGAAAATGCAGGTCCTATGAAAATGAATCTAATGAGGTTTGAAGGTTGGGGTACGATGAAAGTATTGAGTAAATAAATGACTTCAAATATTATAAACTAGAAGAAATCTCGGCGTGGTGCAGATGTCATTGTCTCCTCTCTTTCCTACAAGGATTATATCCTCTTAGCCGTTGTCAAGGTGAATCGGGCGGAACGTAATCGGTAGTGATTTTAATTTTAATCTTAAATCCATTCGGAAAAACTCTACAGTCAACTACATCATAATATGCAATGAAAAGTCAACTCAGTTAAACCTAAGGTTAAACTGTTGACTAAAAAGGATGACTTTGCATTCTGCGGAAGCGAAAAACAACAGCGAAATCTCTCCTGTTAGCTACTCTGAAAGGAAAATTGTAAAAAAATGACAAAAAAAAAAAAGGTATAAAAAATGACAAAAAAGGTATAAAAAATACAACGTGGTGTTATTACAGGGTTTGGAGAAGCCCGCAGCAAGGACCCCAAAATGACAAAGGCAAAATAATCTAAAAGGATTACGTGTCATTTGTCACGACTTTGTAACTGACAATATGACAGCTCGTGTGCATGCAAACTACTTCACATATTGCAGTGTATCAATTGCTAGCTTTTTGTGTATGTTTCTACTTTTATCTCTTTTTCTCTTCAACATTTCAATCTGCAATTCAAAAAGAAAAAAACCAATGACAGATTTCATCACGCTCCAACGCTTTTTTTTCTTCAGACAGTTTACAAAATGTCAAATACAAAAGATAGAAGTAAAATGAGTGACAAGATCTTATTTCACTATTCCAAACCCAATGAGGGTTGATGATAATGATGTTAATTGTGTGTGACAGCTTTCATAGACGTAAAGAAGATAAAACAATCTCCGAATTTCAATCTCTTAAAGAAGTGTACATGGTTTCATTTATAGGGAATTATTATGAGACACTTTGATAACTATAATTAAAGTGTGTTGGTCTTTCTATAAAGAGGTCGTGGGTGGAGGCTGAGAAGTAATAGAGTCGGAATGGACAGCGACAGTAAACAAAATTGCAGCGGAAAAAGGTCATCATTGGGCCCTTGTTTTACGGGGAGGTCTTCCCCTACCCCTTTTACTATACTGTCTCTTCATCACTGATGAATCTAACCAGTTCACTTTTCGTCTTGTATCTCGTACCTTCTTCGTGTCCGAATCACCTGAAACCTTAATCCAGCAATAATTACCATCTCCAGTTCCCCCAACTTATTCATTCCCGATCATGCCACTCCTGTCAATACATGAGCATCGGTCACATGGATCCTGCTCTCCTGATTCTTTCGTACTAGCCAGTATTTCGACTGTCATATAACAGATCGGACCTCAATACCATTTTGCAGAGCCCGGTTACACCACGGTTACCCAATAATACCCCACCTCACCTATCCCATCGTATTATAGTTGGTCACATCAAGATCTACATGGCGCAATAAGGGCTGGAAGTAAAAGTCAAAAAGACTAAATATTTTAGTATATAATCAACGACTGTTTTGCGAGATAAAATTTAAGGAGTCTTTCTCAACATTTATTCAAAGTGCAATGAGGATCATTGTGATTACGTACACACATAAGATACATTGACTTTGTGCATAAAAATAATACATGCAAAGCACCAGATAAGCAATGGATGGGACTCCTTTATCGTTCAAGAAAAACCAACATCAGTGGTGGTAAGCAGTTGCAAGTTGTAGGAATCCATTACTGACAGACACTTCATTACGACATTTTACCTTTTATTGTCTGTTGCTACTACAAGCACAAACACCCTCAACACTTCTCAGTAATTTAAAAAAAACTTTCAGTGAAGTGAGTAAGTGTTCAAACCATTTCTCTCCGACGTTTACTTCCCCTTCTTAAACATTTCTTCTGACTTCCTAACAAAAATAAGTTACTTAGCAACATATCGACTCCATGGTTTCTTGCCAATAAAGAATTAACTTTTATGTCGGAGTGAAATGTCTTTCGAGGCTGTTAAATGACAACCCCTGCCATCATTTCAACCGGGCGCCAACATCTCTAAATGTGCACCTCAATATTTTGCTATCATCATCACCATCACCACCACTAGTACTACAACTACTATCACCACCACCACACCATCATCTTCATAACTATCATCGTAGTTTTCAGATCCAAACTATAAGCTAAATAAAAGTCATCTTATTATTCAGGCTTCCTTATTTGGAATACTGAAGTTGCAAATATAGCATAAGGAGAAGAATATGCGATGTAGTAGGAGCATGTAATTCGTGTTTTCAGTTTCATTTTTCTTGGTTCTTTGTTACTCTAGAACTCGTGCAATGCCAAATTCATATAGTACTTGTTGTATCATAAAAATCTTTAGTTGAATCATCAAGTAATAATTACTAAACGTAAACTGGCTAAAAAGCCTTCATTTGTGTTTTAATTTACGAAATTCAGTGAAATGCCTAAAGTTTTCATGTCTACTTCAAATTGCATATGTTTATTATGTACTACATTTTCTAAGATATCTCTTATTGTGTGAAGAAAAAAATAATATATTTTCATATCTTTTCAAGGCGATAATATTAGTAAAGGCGTGTGCTTGTGAGGTCATTTCGTTTATTTAATCGAGCAAATAAATTTAATGCACGAGTTTCATTTGCGTCCACCATATATTATATTTTCTAACGGTTACAGTGTATGAATAACAAACAATAACAAACTAAGTATGATCTAAACGCCCACTATTCAGTCATAAAATAGTTTAAGCTTGGTTCCAGGTTCCCGTTTATGCGTTTTACATATGCAAATAAACTAGGAAAATGAGCTAATTCCTATAAAAAGTATATGCAGTATACACGTTATAAACGTTTCAATTTAGCAAAAGTCGTAAAATATTCTTGCATGGATTACCACGTTAACCGAAAGGCAACGTAAGTAACAACCATTTAGTTCGTAAATGTATACACTGTACTTCAGGCCAAAAGCAAAAAATAACTCCTAGCCCTTTTCCCGCCTATGGCAGGGTACCCATCTGGTCCCCCTGAATGGACACAAGGGCGATATATTAGACGGTGTTGTTGACAGTTTGGTTGACCACCAAAGCTGCAACCCCTATGCTTAGGTATTTATCGTCGGCCTACTGTTCGTTCGAGCATTCCACCGACGCCAGGATACGAGCTCCTACGCCTGGAAATTTTGTGCCATCTACCAGTTGCATAGTAGAGAGAGTTCTTTTACGTGCAAATGCCATCGTACACCACACGCGGCCTCGGATTTACCTCTCATTCGAAAGAAGGCGTAATCGGGGCCTCTCTCTCTCTCACCTCGTTCCAGTATCGAACCTAGAACTGCTGACACAGTTACCGAGCATGCTACCCACTGCGCCACCGAGGCGAGTCTGATAACGAATATTGTGTGAAAATTTAATTTACTAGTAAGAAAACCATGGGTAACACTAACTGTTACACACAGGTGAAACACTGAGTACGGTATACAATACGTGGAATACTGTGCTGCTAACCAGCAACGGTACCTCAACAAATGTCGCTTCGATAGCAATTCGTTACAGGGACAGTTTGGAGACTTTGAGGTGTTGCTCGTACAATCATCGCTGTTGCCAACTATATCCCGTTCACACTACACAGCGCCCGCAGTACAACACCACCCCAGGCTACCTCTAATGTACTCATTCCTAATTTTATAAGCTCTCGACACCCCACTCATGTACCGCAGCATTCGCATCTCGGCAATTTGCACTCTACTGACGTGGCTCTTCCTCACTGCCCAACACTGTGATCCATATCTCATAGCTGGTCCAACCACCGCCCTGTAAAACTTTCAACTTGATTGGGACCCTCCTATCACACAGGACTCCGCTTGCTGTCTCCACTTCAACTATCCCCCACTGATTCTATGGGTCACATCAAAGTCTATCTCCCCATCGCTATGGAACGTTGATCCTAAGTACCTAACCTCTTTCACCTTCTTCACCATTATTTTCCTGTCCTTCCCAATTGAAGTATAAATACTCTGTCTTTTTCATGTTTATCTCTAGCGCCTGCAGTACAACCTGGATCCAGATTTGCTACCATATTACCTACCCTCCCCGTTTACTCCAAATAGTGTTCAATCTCACCTCTTTTTCTCACAACGTCCTCGTGTCTACCACTCCCAGTTATTTAAACAGGCACAATAATAATATCGAAAATCACGAGGTAGATAACATTGAGTTGCTTCCGGCCATTTTTAAAAGTGAATTAATGATTAAGCTAAAAGCGTAGTTTATATGCAACTTACCAGGTAATATTTTTATGGAGTAAGCGTTTTCATAATTGAAAATAAAAGAAATTCACAGACAGCTAAGTTTGACAAAGAAGTTCAAGAACTTAATGAGAAAAACTCGTCATTCGGCCGAAAATATAAGAGTGTCTTTAAGGAAGATCCTCATCTCCATTGCAACCTTCAACTGCTCATAACTGTTCGTATTTATTTCTGTAATTCTCAGTAGACATTTCATGTCTTTCCATAGCGAAATTTGATGTAAAATTTCCATGACTGGTATTTGTGATCACACGTGTAATCAGCATGCTGAATTAACATTTTTCGGTTGAAAATAAAAGTATTTTGCAATATCAGTCTCAAGTAATACTTTTAGAGACAATGAAATATGATAGGGGATTTTAAGTGAGTCGGAACACCGCCTGCCGATGGGATATAATTTATTCCACAACTAGATTCCATGCCTATGCTTATATTTTGACCTTTTTTCATTATATTCATTTCTGGCTTGTCAAATTCAAACTTATTTCTGTGAGGAATATACTACGGGTGTTTCAAATGTGCAACTCTTGAAAGTTAAATAGTAGCGTAGAGTAGGACTTTAGGAGTAGAGAAGTAATTTTTCAAGCGTATTCATTTCTAAATATCTATTTAGGATTATAATCAAAATGTATAAAAAAAATAAAGGACCTACAAATGCTTAGCGTTGTAGTTTAGAGGGTTAATTCACATTAAAATGATAGAATACATGCCCACAGGTCTCTAATTTTTTTCTACTAAAGGGAATAAAGAAGTTTTCAAGCTTCCGTGCATGTTTTCAAAATGTTAAATTTCCCCTTACACCTTTCTCGATTCCCTTCGTGTCTATCCAACATGTTAAAGGGAGGAGAAGATGGGAGAAGGGGAAAAGGTAACTTGAATATATCGAATAAAGCATTGCTAGCCTGAGACGACTACTACGATATGCGAATAAACAGCCCATTTGCCATAAATAACTCAGCAGTGGCAATAGTAATTTTCTTTGCCAGAATCACCACTACCATTTGCACTTCAGCATCGTAAATCATCTGCCGAACAGGTTATGAAACTTATCTCCGCCTCTAAAAAACTAGAAACAGAAACAGTAGCGAAAATTAAGGGCGATATTCGACTTCAAGAGTTCAAAAAACCTTAAAAAAATGACTATATATAACATATACGAATAACAGTTGAGCATATATTTATGTATGTATATTTTGAAACTTTCTCATCGAAATATGCAAAGAAACAGGCTGTGGTAATATGGCCATTTATCACACACCACGCAAATTGTTCCTTGATAGGTCCCTAAATAAATTGAATAGTGAGCATTTGCATCAGAATGGTACATACCTTCGTACTAGTAAATTCTCTTTCTACCTCAAAACATAATCAGAAATATTTCTTCATTTAATGCGCGTTTTACAAACAAACGACATTTAAAGTGAAAGACTGATCTTTTTTTTTCAGTCAAAATGAGCTGTTTTTGCACATGTCTAAGTGAAATAAGAAAAGAAAAGCACTGCATAACGTACTTGAAATTGTTTCCACTGTATTCTCTTTGATGATGGGTCACTTACTAGTAAAATTTATAAAAATAAACATTGAAACAATTCCCCCAAAAATATGTAACGAAGATCAAGAGAAGCTATTCTTTTCTTTTTCAGACTTTTCTCATACTTTTCAGAAATTAAGGTTTGTTTCTCAAAATCTAGGCCTGGAAGTAGTTGTGTCATTCATAAATTCCCCATTTCTTTTGACTTTAAAAAATGCCATACTAAAGGTTATACCGCAAAAAGGAGATCGTTAGCGTAGAAAAGTAAATCTCTTATCAGTATAAACATAATTAATAAAAAATAGACACCCCCGGAATAAACAATAACACTTATCAACATCACAAATCAGTACTCCAAGAGACTATTTTTCAAATGTAACTACGTAACAGACACACACACACGATGGATAAAAGAGTGAGAGAGAGGCAGAGAAAATTAATTTCAAATTTGTTTTTCTACGTTTCTTAAAATTGTTTCTCTTAAACTTTTATTTTTCTGAATGGATAAATAGAAGTTCGTTGTACTAAAGGGGAACAATTAACAATTTCAAAATAAAATAATGTTTCCTAGCTGTTACACATTACCCGCTGGGGTTTAAAGTGCTTCAATTTCTAAGTGGTGCAAAATACGTGACTATTGCTTTCTCAATGTTGTAACATACTGCACTCGCAAAATTGGGAGAATGTTTGTGTGTGAGAGTGAAAGAGAGAGAGAGATAGAGATATGTCACTCTCTTAGTTAACAACAGGGTCGCCGAATTTTAAAATTAGTAGAACAATATTCAAATACTGTTTCGAAAGCTTCCAAAGGTAGTGGAACTTACAATCAGTAAGTGAAAAGAGGAAATAAATATGCGAGCATTTATATTCTACGAGTGGATAATGAAAGGTAATATGCACTGAGTAATAAAGGATTAACTTAAAAATTAAAAGGATGGAGAGGTGAAGCAGGTGAGATGCAATCATCATTCGGAAGGGGTCACCGATCTAAGAAACTTCATATCTATAAAAATAAATGCATGAGAATTCAACAATGCTTATGATATCGGAAAAGGGGTAATAAAAATCTCTATAAACCTACAACAGTTTTGAAATTAAATAAAATTTAACTCTAGTGTAGAATTTCTCACCATCGAAGTGACCCCTACTAAGTTACACATCGCGTGGCAAATTCACATATTTGGTGCTCCACAAACCAACCTTTATCAAATTTAATTTGCATTACAGCGGTTAGCCCTAGTTTCTATCTTCTGAAATCCTATCTACGATTTTCAAAAGAAATATGCATACAAACAAAAATAGAGTTCCCACTGAAGCCAATAATCACGTTCATCTATCTACATGTATGTAATGTTTTCGCGTGGTGGGGGTTGTAGATGCAGATCTCAAAACATGTACAAATGAAGTTTGGACAGGGGCTGTTGATGTCACCTTACCCAAACAAAATGGCTAATCGATGGAAATTTATAACTTCCTAGATTAGTTAACCTCACTTTCTCCCTCACATCCCATCCATTGTACGCAACATACTCACGAAAACAAAGTCAAATAATGGAAGGGGGTTTCTGCAGCAGTTCACCAACCTTCCCCAGCCAAACTTACATAAAAATGTAAATGTCATTATGTTGTTCAGAGTGGCAAGCCATTGCTAGAAGATTTGAATTTTTTTTTTGTTTTGGGTTTTTTTTATCGTTAAGTGGCTATGTTTCCGTGCACCGACAGGTAACGATAACAGGTCTTATCGCATCATCTAAATTAGAGAAAATTAAAAGAAGGCTTATTTCCAGCAGAGATAAAAGATTTCACAGATAAGAAATGAGATTCAAGCTCAGCAGGACTGCGTAAGAGGGAACTGCGAGGCCAACAAGGACCAACAAGGACCTACAGATACACAATAGAACCTTAATAAAGTGGATTGATATGAACGCATCAAGACAGGCCACGTTTCTTTTTTAAGTCATTCAACATCACGATAGTTGATTTTTTTAAATGCAACATTTCTTCAAATGCCATCCATTTCCTTTCTTTGGCACCTTATTAAAATCATCAGCTAACACTCAAAAAAGGCAATTCATGAGTAATGTCAACTGCTCAGCATACTAAAATACATATTTCATTACATAAACATATCTCAGAAATTTATTCTTCAATCCATCAGCACGCATATTGCTAAGCAAACATGTAGCTAACATGTGTGTCTGTTGTTATCAGTTACTTAAAAGACAAGATTTCTTCCGTCTCATTGATTTATGGCACATCCGTTTACTCTTTTCGAAAAACTAGTTGACCAAGTTTCTAAGTTTGTAAACAATGGCATGCAATGACTCAAAGGTGATCAAAGGACCAGAGCTATCCTAAAGATATCTGCATATAGAGTCATTTGAAAACTACGTGACCAATGCCAATGAATTAATCACTAACCCTCATCTTTTATATTTAAGGGCTTGCACAAAAAAATTCGTGAGCCATTGAGGGAAATTTAGGACAACGATGCAGTAGTATGCACAACTATTAATCGTCATTTTTTTTAATTTTCAGGGGAAGTCCTTTGGAGGAGCGCAGAATACACACACACTAAGTTAAACGCTCCTGCCGAGAGACACCCCACTAAGACATAATTAAGTTTACTATTGCTTTTGTTTCATACATCTCGAGTCTATAATAATTAGTAGGTCTTATCCAACGGGTTGCAGACCAAAGCGTTATGAAACAAACGCACCTTAAGGGTAAAAAAAGGACGGTCTATTGCGTGCAACCCACAATGTAACCTCGTTGCTCCTCTTCTTTCTCTACTCGACCACGTCGTTTATAAATATTCCGCCTTTATACCCAGCACTTCTTTTGGCATATTAGCGCAACTGTGGGGTCGTGGCAGTGGTGGCGGCAAGAGGGTGTCCCTACACCACCACTAATGCTGCCACCAGCAACCACTGGGGCTGCCAAGGCTACCACCCTCATCACCATTATTACCATCAAGCAAGATAAATGTCTTCCTTAGTCCACCAGACCACAACTCACCCTATTTTTCATTCGGGTACGAAGTCATCTTTTTGAAATCATTAACCTCGCACCATTTACACTAAATTATGCTAAGAACTGGCATCTTCCACGCTTCCCAACCTCATTTTCAGGTACCTTCAAAAGAACTTAAGTGTCCACCCTCACCTCTACTGCTAACAAACTGAACAATACATCTATGAAAATCAACATATGGCAGTGTGACTCCTAAGAAAGTCAATTATTCCGACAGGCCTACACATAACTGTTAATTAATGGAATAAATATCCATAAGGTGGTTCATAAACGGCCCTGTAATGGGCAGAGACAAACAAATAACACATGATTGGCGAAAATAATGATACAATTAACAACAAATATCTGAAGTAGCCATACCCTTAAGGCAGAGATCAATAAACCAGCAGGAGAGAGTATAGAGTCATAAATTAAAAAATTTCAAAGAAAAAAAAATACCCTTTACAAAAAAATTGTTTTTAAACAAAACTTACTGAACGAAGCCCTCCTTGCTTGAGCAAATTCCAAGTACTGCGAAGATCCCATAGCTTTAGTTTGGCGATCAGCACGCTAACATCAAATAAAATCATAAAAATCATATTCCAGAGTTCATTTTCGGTAAAATTAACTTTAAAATCAAACTGGAATTATAATACAAAGTAGGAGTTTGCGGATAGAAAAGAAAAAAATATAATTTTTCAAACACGAAATTACCAATTCTCGTTCACGTTTCACTTCATCAAAGATATCATCATCGAGAAGCGCTAACAATTCACCTGGAAATGAAAAAGCCAAACAACTATGAATCGTGACTTGAAAAATGTTTTCAACTACATAAAAAAATTAAAACCAGATCTACCTTAAAAATTTTGATTACAAACCAAATTGCCAGTTCCGTTCACAAAAACGTTTAATTGCGTTTTAGGATTAAAATGCACTCGATGCTGGTTGAAGTGTGATTCTAATCTTATTTAGCTGTTAGACTAATTTATTTATCTGGGCGTTTCAACGGCATATATGATCTCTCTCATACGTATTCTATATAAAACACAATTTCTGTTTCTTAACGTCAGTCTGAGAGTGACCATCATAAAATATCTTCAATGTTTTCAACAACGAAATGGAGAAACCTACCACAAGGCTTAACAACTCATAAATGTGTCCAAAGAAAATTACGTAATTAAAACAAAATAAATTAAATGCTAATTCTGCTCAAGTTATATTTGATTGTGCGAGAGACTCCTTAAAATGACATATTTACATTATTTAAGCTAACTAATCAAATACACTTCTCAAAACAGACTTCAACAACTTAAGGCGATGACTATACTTTTTAAGAATTACTATAAATAATAAATAAAATTTTATTATCAGCGAGGGGAGATAATAAGATTTCAGAAGGACTTTTCCAATTAAAATTTGAATCTAACTAGAACCATATACAGTATATTAATTAAGGTTGACAATGACATTGACTATTACACCAAAACCAGATTGCCTCAAGGTTGCTCCAGCCAACCTTCTGGCTAAAGCTTCAATTTAATCATCGTAAAAACAATGACAAACGAGGTGTTCAACCAAAATAAAAATCACCATGAATATCGGTTTATTAACACATTTAGATAATTATATGTTTCATCAATATAAATCACCTGTAGAGCGATTGAATCTTCCAACCATGATCCATTCCGGTTACTGTCACAAGCGACAAAAATGATTGTAAATACCTGGTATTCTTTAACAAGAGTAAATGCAACAGAAAGGTAAATATTTTCTGACATTTCCTCTATCTATTTTGTGGCCATCGATACTCTTTAATGGTATCTATCCTACATTAAATATCATATTTCATTCCCTTACAAAGTTATTGCGGGAAACATTTTGATTCTCTGGATAGTCCTTTGCCTTTCATTTTCTTATTGGATTACATGCAGCCAAGTTGCGTTGGACACACCAGTTCCACGGAAGTTAAAAAGCGCAAGCCCATGTTAGTACCAACATGGGTGGTTGGTAAAGAAAATTGGGTGCTGCAAATTTCCCCTCTCCTACATCCATGGCATCTATCACCTCCTCCTCCCCCCCCCCGTGAGCAGCCTCCGAAGGGTTCGGCCTGTTATGGATGCTTGGCTTACTCCCCAACCGTTAACCTAACATAGTAACTAGCGATTACCATATGAGAGGAGGGTCCAAATAAGGTTGAAAGGGAAGTTCTACAGGGCAGTGGCTAGGCCAGCTATGCTATATGGATCAGCGTGCTGGGCAGTGAGGAAGAGCCACGTCAATAGAATGCAAGTAGCCGAGATGCGAATGCTGCGGTACATGAGTGGTGTGTCGAGAGCTGATAAATTAGGAATGATTATATTAGAGGTAGCCTGGGAGTGGTGGCCATCGCCGAAAAAATGAGGGAGAATAGGCTGAGGTGGTATGGACACGTCATGAGAAGAGGGGAGGAGGAGCTCGTTAGGTCCATTCCAGGGATGCAGGTGGTCGGTAGCACGGGGCAAGGGGAGACCAAAGCAGACGTGGGAACAGGTTGTCCGAAAGTATATGGCAGTGTGTGGGGTGGACGGGGACCTGGTGGGAGATAGATGGGAGTGGAGGGCTAGAACTCGCAGACCCGACCCTGCCACAGGCGGGAAAAGGGTGTGATGATGATGACCTTTGGTAGAGTTACTAAAGTTGGCAAAGAGCACCGAAAAATATGACTAGCTATTGAATTAAATTGAACTGCATTTCATTCCAGAGTCTTTTTATCTAGTAATAAATTAAATGTTTTATTCATTCTTAAAATTTGTTTTTTACTGCGGGGAGGCGATCATATCTAGGGTGACCATATCTTTCGTAGATATGGTCACCCTAGATTAACGTCAGCCTCTCTACTCTAAAGGCTATTAAGTTCCAACACCTGGAAATTTGCCAACTTACACGTAAAGCTAATTTTTCTGCTAAGGGTGCATAAGATTTTCATCTCCTCTCTTATTGTAAAGTTACCCACTTCGATCAGGATCGAAGTGGGTACATAATCAGTGGCACCGCTGAAATCTCATACTAAAGTGGCCCTATTGAACAACTGATTTCGACAACTCTGGACACCAACTTGGAAAACCTCTTTCCTTCCAGACGTTTAAACACCTCCAGAACAAACTGAACCTTAGGTGTAATTAGTGTAATTAATCTACAAAGTCACAGGTATAATCTAGAGGGATTATCAGTGACCAAAATATTAAACTAAATATAAAACAGTTTGTCAGGTGTTTTAAAACTTTGTGACAAGGAAACTCAGCAGGAGATTTTGGTTGAAACCTAGGACTTCTGACAGATTTATTAACTGTAGTAAGCAGTGGGCATTTTAGACAGGCGAAATAAGAACTATCTAGACATTTCAGTTGTTCTTACTTTAGAGGACCTTGAAAATGGGGATTAAAGGAGAGAAAGCGAAAGCATAAGGGGCAAAAAGCACGACTGGTCCACTCTACTCTTCAGAGTAATCCGAGATGTAAATTCTTCTTACCTGGACATACTACATCAGGAAACCAATTTAGTACCATAAACATTTTGAAGATGACGTGTTAGTGGTTTTATAACAAGTCACCTGCATGGTCATATATCAAGTGAGACTGTTTTCAAATTCAATCCTGTGAGTTAAGATTTTATTTATTTCCCTCCTTCCTTTCAGAATAAAGATAAACTTGCCATCTGCTGATTATCATTTGGATCTCAAGCACGTATCTAATATTTTCATTTTAGGCGCCGAAATTTAAAGGTAATCGAAGTACCTAATTGACAGGGTCATCGAAGTGACATATATTAATAATGTTAAGATTTTGCTGAAAGCACACGTGGGAAAGTATGTATTTAAGCTATTATTAATTTACTTATAAGACGAATGATTATGTTTTCAGTTTATTCCACGATGAAAAATTAATGCGTTCCACAAATAACATCGACATTTCAGCTGCAACAGTTGGTCTGCACACCCACACTCTGAATCGTGGTATCAAAAAACCCCCGTAGATTGGAAGTTATGCGTAGGACATCCGGCAGACTATTTAAAATTGCCGGTCCACTCTACATGAGGTCCATAAATTTTATTTAGATGTGATTGAGATAAACCTCCGCCCGACGACCACCACCAATGCAAGTCTAGATAAGGACTAGTTAAGGGTGGAAAAAGATAACCTCATTAATAACTTTTATAATTAATGAGGTTGATACATAACGCCAACAGTCACAAAATGGACTTTTTACTCGGCTACTACCATGGCTACTCAAATATATACAAGGGCAGTACCCAGTTGGACTTAAGACCCACCAGAACGAATGGAGCTTTTCCCTTCTGGTCATTTGGTGGCGTCATCAGGGTTGCCACCTGATGGGAAGCGAGTTAAGTAATCTAAGATTAATGAAGAATCTCACTTAGCTTACTCTTTTACGGTAACAATAAAAGTAATCCAATTTCTTTTTTATTAAAATGGATAGTTAAGCGGAGTAAACGACCATTGGTATTTACAACTGCATAGGAGACAGAGGATCAAATCCATTGTCTGCGGTTACTTTTTTCTTTTGCTGAAATGGTACTTAAAAGTAAACATGAAGAAAAGCATAATGCCAAGTAGACAAAAAATTAACCATTTTACTAATATTCTGATTAGGATATACTTTACATCCTCAAAGATTCATCATTTGAACGCTACACTTGAGATACTGTCGCTAATGCCACCCTGTGGTTATCATAATTTGCAAATTTTTTTTCGTAATTATAAAATGCTAATGTTTCACATTCATTATGTGATTATGTGAAAAACACCATAGCAGGTGGCAGACAATGACCTGTTTCTAGAACTCGCGATAGGTATTCAAGTGGTCCAATACAAGTTACATCTCCCTTTTCTAACCAACAATACTTTCTGGTTGTCTGCAATATGACCACCGTAATTCCGTGAATAATAATTATGCGACAAGATTTGTTGTCTCTTACCCGTTTGATCAATGGTGCTCAAAAATTCTCTGCAAACTTTAGTAAATTTCCCCTTTGCTTGAATTGATTGCTTTCCGTCCACTAAAACAGTAAAAAAACAATGAAAAGTTGCAAGTATTCTGCCATTAATTAAGTAACTAAGAATCATGTCAATAATATCTAATTAGGAGAAATAATTCATATTACATCATAGCAAGCAGTGAGAGAGATCAGACATGCAGAGTGAGCAAAGATCAGACATGCTGTCCACTTTTAAAGCTGTATTAAAACAGACATCCCATTTTGAAGGAATAATGTAACTCTTTCGTGACCTTAGCCACAAGTGACAAAACTCTACGGCGTTGAAATATGTGACAAGACATTCCTAAATATCTAACTACATTTCCAAGTTCAACTCAAATGCTGTCACATAAGAAATCATTTGCAACTTAATCAAGAGCCAATGGCGGCATTCAAAAGTTTTGAGTTGGGAGCAGCCTGGTCATTTTGGATCTACAGAAACATGACCAGGGAACATAAATAACGACTCCCTCTGAGAAAAAAAAAGCATATCACGGTAGAAATAAAAACGGAAGAAATATATATATTTAGAAAAAATGATGAAGACAAATACCAATTTTTATGAGATTGCGTTTTCCCCCTTAAAGACAAGAAATGCTCAACATTGGTAGGAGGTCCAAAAAGGTTACATAAAACAAAAAAAAGTGGGCCAAGACTTCACATAACAGGCAAATAAGCCAAGAAATGAGAATTATTAAAGTGCTACGGTAGCATGACACAATTCTGCCCTAAGCGGATACTGTGCATGAGGAGTGCGATATTTAATTCACGCGTTTGACCACAGTGAAGAAAACGGAGTGGATGGAGGAGATAAAATTGAGGAAACACTGGATATTCATAGATTACTCAAGGATACCATATATAAGCGACAAACATATACTCTTTCATAAAGCGCAAAATTTTTGACGTCTTATGTTTATAAATGTTGTAGCATTTTTCTTCCTAAACATCAAGTGTGCTAATTGCAAAAGATACGAAACTACATAGAGATAACTCTGCAGGATTAATAACTAGATATTTATATTTAAAATATGAACATGTCTGGTAAGTTGTTTTACATGACGCCATGCATTGAAAAGATTTAAGATAGAAAGAAAAAACCTCGAGGGGTATCTCAAGGATAAACACGATTTGGAAGAGGGAAGAAAAACATGGTTTCATGTAACTTGGACTACCATTAACACTAGCAGTGCTATAATATCATGAGAATACAATTCAAGATGAACATTACAGAATTACTGTCATTTTAATAATAAACACATAAAAGAGGCGTAAAAATTCAAACCGTGTAATTTGTGGATATTTTTTTCGGTACAATACGTGTGTTTTTTTCCCCTCGAAAAAGGTATTTTTCACGTCATATATTTAGATGCATATATGAAGAAATATAAATAAGGGAATAAATGCATTTTTCGTTTTGGAGGTAAACGTCTTCGCCTAGATATAAAGTATCATTGGGGGTTCCAACAAAGATTCACATGGATTCGGCGTTGAGTTAATTATGAAGATAAATAACACAGAATATTTTTTAGCTCAGAAAAACTCTCAGCTTTTAACCGACATTTCCACTGGAAAGCAACAATTTAAAAAAATGGATGATGTACAAATAAGAAACAATTTGATTGAAAGAACTTCTGCAAAAAATGTTTATTGCTAATTCATGGTGCTAAAATTCTTATAAGACAGGAACACAAAATTGTTTATGTTATTAGAAGAAATTAAAAAATATTTATGGTATGAAACTTACAATTTACATCGGAATGTGGAAGGGAATCATTCTCCACAGCAGTTATATTACTGGTGAGAGCCATGTTTAATTCTTTAAATCGCAAATACTGCAAAAGACGGGTCATTTTCACCTAAGAGAAGGAGAGAAAAAAATTGATAAAATCTCAGCTCTATCTAGTAAAGTGCCAACAACATTATTTAAAATCATCCAATTCATATGGATTCCAGTAGAAATTTTACAGAGGGGATGAAAGGAAGACTTGCAGACAATCCACAATTAAGACGTCTGCATTCCTTTTTTGAAACATCACTTCTTATCCTTTTCCAGAAGCCCAGAAAGAAAGAATTGTTCATAGACCCATTAACTTTTGAAACCCGAGTAACCTCTCAACTAAAAATGTTAGTAATCTAGTTATCAACCACAGGGGGCGCCTCGAATACTTGGAGAGACCATCATGAATTTTACTACTCTATATACAATATTCTGAAAAAAAAAACAAAAAGCTCATTTCTTAAAAAAACTGAATCGATTAAAAGAGCAATAACTGTCAGAATAACCTGGAGATCAGGTTTTTAAGAAAATGTTGAACTCTAAAACTTCCCAATAGATGTGCGAAAGAAGAAGAGGAGGCGGCACAGAACTAGAGAAGTAAACAATGGGGAAGAATGAAATGCCTATCATATATTCCAATATAGTAATAAAAATAGGGGACATAAAACGAACACGTTTAAAACGAATAACTTCAGTACAGTACAAACTTGGATACAATGTTTCACATTACAGTCGCAAAACAGCCGAGATGCAATTGCAAATTACAATGGATATGATGTTGGAAAATACCAGGAACATGCATGGTTGGCACTTTTAAGCTCAACAAACCACCTGTCCTTCCAAGATGGCCCAAAAGCGGCACCACTAGCATAGATACCCTCCACAGTTGAACATTCGACCTCTGGCTCACCTGCATGCCAGGCGAACGTTCAATCCATTAATCTATCAGTCGGAGGACGGGCTAAATGTGATCTAACCTACTACATTACAAGTACTGATATAGTTGGATTGGATTAGTTTCATGGGTTGGGGAGTAAGCCGAGCAGCCATAACAGGACGAACCCTTAGGAGGCTGACCGCGGGAGATGAGGAGGTAGGTAAAGAGGACGAAGGAGAGGGGAAATTCGCAGCACCCAACGTTCTTTATCAACCACCCTTGTTGGTATTGACGTGGGCTTGCGCTGCTTAAGTACTTTCATGACGGTCCTAGAACGGGTCAAGAAACATTCCGTAAGGAGTTAGATAATCCTGCAAGTATTTCAAGATTGTAAAAGCTTTTAAATTTTACAATAGGCCCTACTTATAAGCTTCTACCTGACAAATCTAACTAAGGTGCTGATGCAAAATTCATCTAATTTAAACATGTTTAAAAAAATTCCCGTTTCTATAAATAAACTGACCACTTAAATAGAAACTTACAGAGCACACTGTTTTAGAAGAACGGTTCGCTTTGACAGGGTATTATTTTGAAACGTGCAAAGGGGAATAACGGAGGATTGCAGAGAAACTGGGTTAAAATAATTATTATTTACCGGTGGCAAACGTTTTAAAAACGACATAAGATTACTACTTTAACAAAATAATGCCCTCTACTCTTTTTTATAATCACACGATGGCAACAATGAGTAACCATCACCATCTTCCATCCTCCACCAATATCTTTCATAGATGGCCCACAAGAGCAGTTAATGGCTTGGTGGTCTTTTCTTTTTTCAATTGCAAATACGAAGACAGCAAGATTTCATTAATTAAATACCTTGTCTTTCCTGATGAGAAATAGCATGTCTTCAAGACCAATACAGCGGGCGCCACGCAATGTGGCAACTTCAGCACTTTGATGAAGCTGCAAAATACATTTATAAGAATACTACTACAACAACAACATTTTAGTAGAGTTCATAATAGAGTATTTTAAAGCTGTTGAAAAACTAAAATCCTAGGAAAAAAAAACTTGAAGATGTCAAGGATAAATAAAAATGATTGTTTCCGCCAGAAATTCATAACAAATGTCCCGGAAATAATCTTTTAAAGGCATGAATATGCTGTAATTTAGTGAATGGCCTTCAAAATCATTCGGTGCTATTCATTCAAGAGAACCTACATCACGCCTAACGGTTACTAATTGGTCAAGAAGTTCATTTTTCATTCTATTAAAAAATATATTAAACAATTTTAATCTAAACCTCACGAAAACCAACCATTAATCAACGTTAGTCTTTTACACACCAATAAAAAGGCTATTAAAACAAAGACGACGTGCTTATATTGACAGTTTTTTTCCGATGCCACCCAACAACAGCACAATCCCTTCATCTTTCAAAGATCACATTTTCACACCTTTACACAACCCACGATGCCAAAAGGAAATTGACATGGCCATAGCTAAAATAGACCAATGATCTTATGCAGCACTTTGCAGTTTAAAAACAACATCCTGTATAATAATAAAAGCAAAGATTTAAAGGAAGAAAACACCTCATGCAACCTTCTTGGATGGACTTTTATTGCCAATCCAAACGTCATAAAACTATAAATGAAATTTAATAGCTACATTAGCCATAATTCATCCTTTAAAAATTTTAGCACAATTTCAAGTTCATATGGAAAAACGGCTTCATGAATGTAGCATGTTTTTGCTATGTCGATCAAATGTCATATCCTATGAAAAACTGACACAAGATAATTTAAGGTGCGCAAATGAATTCTTTATGTAAATGAAGGCAGCCGATCCCATACTCAAACAGTTACATTTTAGAGTTGTGAACGTCTTAACTCTATAAACACTTGTTGTCGTACATTTTGTATGCATTAGGAATATTTTCTAGCAACCAAACAGGAACATCAGTGCCCTTACTTGGAAGTATTCGTAATCAGGTGCAATCCGTAATCAAGAAAAGCAGAGAAAAAGCATCATAAATTAAATTCCCATGAACAGGTGCTATTCTGCAGGCAGCCAAAACAACACAAAACAAGGCCCAATGCGCACATCCGATTTTTACTCGTGCGGCGCAGCTGCGGCATCGTAATTTCGGCATGGGATACATTAGTTGCAATGGGGAAGTACACACATACCTCCGGCGCCGCTGCGGCTCCGCATATCGCAGTTGCGTCTGAAAATGCCCGCAGATCCCTACCGAACCGTAAGGCAAGGCGCAAAATGAGACGCAGGTGACGAAGATGACGCAGGTTGAAGCAGTACATAAAAAAAACTGCTAGCAGACATTCATCGCACATTGAATCGCAGTTTTTGGCAGTTTTCAAAGCAAACGTGGGAGTAGGATATAGTAGTGTTGTGGACGAGGACCTGGTGCAGCGGGGGTTCTAGCCCACCACTTCTGTCTATCTTCCACTAGGTCCGTGTCCACCCCACACTACCATATCCTTACGGACAACCTGCTCCCACGTCTGCTTTGGTTTCCTTACCCAGGGTGCTTCCAACCACCTGCATTCCTGAAATGGGCCTAACGAGCTCCTCTTCCCCTCTTCTCCTTACGCGTCCATACCACCTCAACTTACCCTCAATCACTTTTTCCTCGATGTCCACTACCCCAGGCTACCTCTAATTTACTCATTCCTAATTTATCAGCTCTCGACACCCCACTCATGTACCGCAATTTCTGTGCTTTTCATGGCTTCAATAATTTGTTCATCTATTTTTCTTTGAAAGTCCCGTTCAACTTCACGCAGGAAACTGTGGCATGGGGACTGCGGTCCACAGGGTCTCGTGGCGCAGAAACTGAGTCACGTCACGCTGCGGCTCGACATGCGCAAGTAATACTTGTATATAACAGTTGCCAAATGTGTACTGGCAACATTTCACTTCATGTGTGCATTGAATTGCTGCGGTGTCGCTGCGGCACCCGCATAAGCAAAAATCGGATGTGTGCACCGGGCCTACAAATTAATGGTGTTTTAGCCTCAGTGAGTCGCTTGCCCTCCATGGGGCTCAGTAATAACTCGCTTCTTGGCTCATAGTTACGCGTGGCGGGTACTTTGTCATTACTGCACATAAAATGACATTTTCTAAGAGGAGACCTATGCAAGGATGTCGGCGAAATTCACATGTAACCAGCTGAAAACTTGCCGATTTGCTGAGAACTTTGAAATTTTGACGATCTACACGTATATTGCCCTCCATGTAGAAGGGGTTCCTTTAGGCAAGGAGCAAAATGAGACTCAGGGGGCGAAGGTGACGCAGAGTGTAGCAGCCCTGCGAGATTCTGCTAGTAGGCAATCACCGCACATTGAAGCGCAGTTTATCACCATACTTGCATCAAAGAAGAAGAGAACTTCTCTGTTTCGCACCGCATTTTGTTATTGTCACGCCAACTTCACGCAGGAAACTGCGGCATTGGCACTGCGCACCGCAGGCACTGAGTCACGTCACCCTGCGACTTAACATGCGCAACTACATACTATCATGTGAGCCACAGAAATTTATAGTGAGTCACCCTGCGGAGACTGCGTCTCATTTTGAGCTGGGCCTTACATGCAGAGGTGAGACTGTTCACTGCAGTATCAGGTCACGGTTTTATCTCCCATCCGACAGAAGGCACCCTTAGGGCCTCTCTTTTTGTCTCGGGCAGGTACGATTTCTTCCCATAAATGTTATTGAAATTTAAATTCCATATTGGAGTCTCATTTTTTTTAAATGGCCTCATTCATTTGATGACACAGATTAAGAAAGGAGAATCAATGAATAAATTAATTATATAAGTATTAAACTTAATAAACTGCAGCGCTAAACATGGCACCCAATCATTGCTATCAACTATATGAGGCTAGAAAGAGGCCAACATTGATCAAAATGAAAGCGCGAAGCCTAAAAGAGAACTCAAGACGAATACCAAATAGGGACATTAACATCATGAATTTGGCCGTAAACCTCGTTAGCTATAATTAAGGCATTTTAAGAAGTAATCACAGGAACTGCACTATCATTACATTACGCGATATCTCTTACAGAAGTCTTTTGTGAAATTTTACATCCAAACTGTTTAATCAGTGTTAGGGGAGAAAATATTTGCCAAGAAACTGTTGGTCGTAAAATCTTTGCTACTATTACTACTACTGGTTATGTTCGATCTATTTCAAGTTACTGAAGAGTGCCCTGAGCACCGTTTTCAATGAAGAACACAACAGGGAGTCGAATTTCCTTCCCAACAAATCCAGTGATCCGATCAGCAGCCACAAATATCTTCTGTCTTTGACCACTTGATGGACTAAGCTCTTAGAAAAGCCTTTCGGAATTACAAATGGTTCATCAGTGTTCTTGAAGAGGCCTAACTACCAGTAGTACAGTTTGTTAGCTGGACACTGGACGTTAGACTGCCGTGTATTTACAAACACATTGACTAATTATATGTATTAATTTGTGGTAGTGATGAATCCAGAGGAACTTTACCGCATGCATGACCTGAGGGTTACTTAGGGGTTCAGACACACTTATCAATCTCCAAGCATCATCAACCAATTACACGTTGATAAACCTAACCCCAATAACAGGTAACAGGGTTCAATAATTACTGAAATATGAATTTCTCTGAGCAAGGAGGGAGGGGAAGGGAAACATCTATAAGCAAGTACCTCTAGCAAATTGGTAGGATGTAAATTCGTGACCCTGGGTGATGTGTTAAATGTTAACTGGACGGCGACCTCCTGATCTGGGACGATGACCTCTTTTACACGGGAAATTCACTGATAGAAACATGTAGGAGTAACCCTGGGCGCCCATGAACAGACTTCTCAGCATTTAAACGTTGGCATTATAACAATAAGCAACTATGGAGCAATTTTAAAAATTATGATCTGATTTCATTTCGGAGTCGGCTCTAAAAACAACCACAGAATCTTGGGACCGCAAACGTAATTGATACCTAATTAATGACCAAACATTCGTATTCAAAATTTAGCTGCAGAAGAACTGGCTAATCTACTTTTCCTCCCAAAGAAAAAAAAATGATTTTTCTTACCAAAGTTAACATTTGTTGATATAAAATTGCTTCTACCAATTTGGCAGATTCCAACAACGGCTTGCTACAGTCTCCAAACCCATACCTGTAAGCACCAAAAAAATGAATAAAATGTTAATATACTATTTAATATATGATCAATATCTTAGCCTTAGGAAATTTATATACTATTAAATGGTTCATATAAATATGAAAAATTAAAATTTCAATTTTTTTTATCCATCATAAAAAATCGGAGACGTAATAAATATTTCGAGAAGTCATTCACAAACCCTTTGAAGTCCGCAATATGATTTTTTTTCATAAATTATCATTCATTTACATATAAATAAGTGAACTATTTCAACTATAAGTTTTTTTCGCCTAAATACAGACCACATTATATATAACAATATGTTTACAACGCTAGAAGGAAAGGGCATTATAAACTAGAGTCAATTTTCAAAAGCTATATTTTAAAATTCAAAAAGGAGGAGGAGAAGAAAGTAGACCCGAAAAAATGAATGGCAAAGTTTGTTAACTCATAATTATATGCATTTCAAAAGCAAATCTTTTTACTTTCTAATTTCATACAATCACATTAGCGAAATCATATCTATATAAAAAGAGTCGTTGCCATCCATTTACATATCAAGGGGTTGAACAAGAAGCATAAATTTATTCATGTTGGTCTACAATCTAAAACAGAGGGGAAACAAAAAAAAAAAACGGAAGCATAAATTAAAACCGTCATGTTCAAATAATCATGCAGACATCAGACTGATAAAAAATATCAACATCACTGACACTTATTCGACCTCTAAACGCATACCAAAAATTGGACCGGAAGAATTTAAAGTGATTACTCAAGTATAGAATGCTTCGTGTTAAGCAAGGGGTAACAACAAGAAATCAGACAATCACAGTTGGGTGTTTTAATACGAGAGGAAAATAATCCTCATTAAAATGAACACATGGTTCAAATCTTTGCATAAATATAATGCATAAAGGGCAGGGAATAAAAATTCAATTCCCTTCCTCCCCACAGTCCTCTTGTTCAGAAAATCTTAAAGGCACGGACATGTTAATTGACTCAGCTGAAATAATGATGATCAGCAAACTCACCATCATTAGAACGTAATGCCGCCTATGGCAGGCATGTGTCTACAAGGGTCCCAATCAACTCTGCCGTTTACTTTGGCTTACCGTTTACCGATACCAAGTCTGGATTGATTTCATGGGTTGGGGATTAAGCCAAGCAGCCATAACAGGATGAACCCTTAAGAGGCTGCTCGCAGGAGATGAGGAGGAAGGTGAGAGGAAGAAGGAGAGGGGAAATTTGCAGCACCCAACGTTCTCTACCAACCACCAAAGTGGGTATTAACGTGGGCTTGTTCTGCTTAACTTCAGTGATCTCACGAGAACTGGTGTGTCCAACGCAACTTGGCTGCTCCCTATAAATCTGCATCCCTGAGATGGACCGAACTAAGCCCTGCTCCCTGCCAACTCAATCAAATCTTCTCATTCATCTTTTCCAAAGTGCTCATCCCCCTCAACCCCCCTCTCCTACACACATGCAACTTAGCCATGCGAATTTCTGCTAGTGGCACCTTCTTTTCATGGCTCTATCACACTGTACAATATTCTGATCAATACAACATTGTTGGTGGAACCACTACCCTGTAGAACTATCACCTGGAACTTCTGAAACTAATGACGACCCACCGGACGGTGTCGAGTTTATTTCAGTAGCCTCTGAGTAGCAGACTGTATACTGTCTATATTTAGAGTATTTCTTAGAGAACTGGTTGGAGACTAAACCAAGCAGCCATAACAGGCCGAACCCTTAGGAGGCTGCTCGCGGGAGATGAGGAGGTAGGTATAGAGAACGCAGGAGAGGGGATATTTGCAGCACCCAACGTTCTTTACCAACCACCCATGTTGGTATTAACGTGGGCTTAGGCTGCTTAACTTCAGTGATCAGAGGAGAACTGGTGTGTCCAACGCAACTGGCAACTTGCATACTACATGATATCGATTGTGGGGACCGCATGCGGCCCGCGGACTACCAGTTTGACACCCCTGACCTACGAAAGTTGTGCTTCATAACAACTGAGGTCCGAAATGACACTTATTTGCACCGAATTTAAAAAGTTTGAGTTTATTGTACGTGAGCTGAAGAAGAGGAAAATGAGGAGAGAAAGGTATTCGGACCCAGCATAGATTAAAACGATAATTTATTCCAAACACCACAAAATACAGTAAGTTGAATGCCCTTCGCATTAAAATTTGAATTTTAATCACACACCTGTAGTATAATAATCACATGACCAGTTAGTGTTCAAGAAGATTGCATCTCTGTGAGTAACTAACAGCCACGACAACTCCAGCCACCGTCACCACTTCAGCAGTAGTTGGTCAAAAAGAGGCCATCATGTAACCTTTAACCACCAGCAAAGAGGTAGCTATCAGACGAAGGCGGTTTACTAGATATTGCGGTTAGCCAGAGCAATGAATGGGCCCGACGTGTCTGACCACGACACCCAGGCTATATTTAAGTGGGGAAAACAGCCTCTGTCTCCTTCCTTAGCAGTTTCACCCTTACTTAATTCTTCTTCGTTCAACTTTGTTTAAAAAAAACCTCATCTTTTTTACTACACGCTCTGGGGCATTCTAGTCTTTAAGGGGGTCAAGAAGAGGGCCGAGTTTGAGGAGGATACGCTGTCAAGATTTTTATATACTCACAACAGAAAAATGTGTGGGAAAAAAAATCAACCACAACAACAATATATATATACAGTATATACAGTATAAGTATATTCTTATACACGTAGAAGTGGTCCAAACATTTTTTTTCATAAATAAAAACGACAATAATTAAGATTACTCCCTAACATGCCAATGCATGTTACATGAATACAATCGATAGGTCAGCTATAAAATTTATGTTTCAGGGTGGTCTCGCGAAATGGCTTCAAAGAATCTATCAATACTTAAAGTTTTCTAGATTATTGCAAATTATAAATATTGTATGTAAATCTAAAAATTCGTTCTAGATAATTGAAATGACAAGTTTACAGAACTGTCGTTAGGCCCGCTATGGTGTATGGCTCAGAGTGTTGGGCAGTTAGGAAGAATCATGAAAGGCAAATGCAAGTGGCAGAGATGCGAATGCTGCGCTACATGTGTGGGGTGTCACGATCCGACAGAATCCGAAACAATTATGTTAGAGGTAGCTTGGGGGTGGGGGACATTGCAGAGAAGATGAGAGAAAAGCGTTTGAGGTGGTATAGGCATGTGATGAGGAGGGGAGAGGAGGAACTTATTAGGTCCATTGTGGGACTGCAGGTAGTTGGGGGCAGTAGGGGTAGAGGACGACCAAAACGGACGTGGGAACAGGTGGTGCAAAGGGACATGGAGGCGTGTGGGGTGGAGGGGGAATGGGGGGGGGGGATAGACGGGAGTGGAGGATTAGAACCCGCAGACCCGACCCTGCCTCGGGCGGGAGAAGGGTGAGATGATGATGATGATGATGAATTGAAATGACAAACTTTTGCTTAAATGACTGTTGTTGATTGAGTACTGCAACAACATGACGATAATTTTTCGGGCCTCAGATCGAGGCCCGAATCAAGAATTTCTGGCTTTTTTTTGCAAATATTTTGAGGTCTCGCCGATATCTTTTCCTGAAGATTCGCAAAATCACCAGCCGGCCCTAGGCGCACGAGAACAATCCCTTATTCTCCTGTATGGAGTTCGCGGATATCTTATATTTTAGCAAAGTAATTCATCGACCTTCCTATCTTTTGCTCAGAAAAGTCTTTGGTAAGTATTTCGTCAACCTATTCCTATTCTAACCGTCTCAGTCAGTGCCGGATTTACCACTAGGCTAAGTAGGCGGAAGCCTAGGGTCTCAACATTTAGCGGACTCCAAAACTTAAGAAAACGGCCTCAACATTGAAATTGTCTTGGGCCTCTCATTTTCCAAACCCGGCACTGGTCAGCTCATGCTTGCGTTTACTATATGGCTAATTCTTGGACCATACAAAACGCCCACGATGGCGACACTCGGCACGACTGTTAGTATGTTACGCCAACGGGTTGGGGAATAGGCCAAGCAGCCATAGCGGGCCGGACCTTGTGGAGGCTGCTCACGGGGGAGAGGGAGGTAGTATTTGGGGATGTAGAAGAGGGGAAATTAGCAGCACCCAATCTTCCCAAACAACTCCCACGTCGATACTAACTTGGGTTGCGTTGCTTAACTTCAGTGATTTGACGAGAGTTGGCGTGTCCGACGCAACTCAGTCGCTCAGTTACTTGAGTCTACAGTTGCTCCTATTCAAGTAGCTTCAGTGGCCCTTCCTTGAGTACAAAGTTGTTAAATTGAGAAATGCTGTCGTTCAGGTGTTTTTGTTCAACCCCTAATGTTTTGTCTGTTCCGTTGGTGTTTTAGGGCCCTTCAACTACAAGGACATTAGAGCCCCGTCCACTGCATAGTTCTAGTGCAGAGACTGCACAGACTCTACACTAATGCAACGATTATTGGGTATTAGCAGTTTTCCCAAGTAGCCGCCATCGTTAGTACTAGCTGGGCTTGTGTTGGCGCTTAACTTCAATGATCAGACGAGTACTGGTGTGTCCAACGCAATAAGCCACTCCCTTCAACCTCTGAGTAAATTTCGGCAAAATTCCCAGATATAGGAGTTCACTCCGTGGTGTTGGTGACAGTTAAAATAATCGATGGGTGTTCGCCTATGTGTTCCATGATATCAACCAACGATCCTACTTACAAAGGAAAAGAGACAGGAATGATGTTGACGAATTTCCTTTACCTTTAAGAGCCATTTGGCAAGTGTCGAAGGGTTCAATCCATGGTTCACTAGAATCGCCTTGCACGAGTATAAATCAAGGTCTCAGAAAAGCACATGTGTGTACGTATGCCACACATGTTTTTTTAATGGGTAGTAGTAATATTAAAAAGAGATCTAAGAGATGGTTGCCAAGAATGTTACAAAAACTAAAGCCGTGTACATTAATACCACAGACACTAAAAAAGCAGAAATGCACTGTCGATATTGTCTAAATTCTATCTTAAAAAAAAGTAAATTCATTTTTTTTGGAGGGCTGTGAGGGTAAGGGTTAACAGTCGCTAAATTAGAATTAGTATAAGATCAAGGAATATTACATTTCCCGCAGAAATGTTGGCATGCCACGAATGTATTGAAAAAATGCAGTTTCTGGAGTCAAATTCTTTGAGTGCCACTTCCTTCCTTTACAGATGTAACCATATAAATACAGCAAATTATTTCGCATGGATAAAAACAATCACAAAAAATGCAACAAACAATTAAGAAAGAAAGAGGGGGGAGAGAAACAGGAAGGGTAGCGAGTAAAAAACACAACCATTTCCAATGAGGAATTTTACAACACAAAGAAAATTTCGGAATTGCAACACAAATTAATTGGTTACCAATATACCGCATGCCACAATAACAAAAAAAAACGATAAAAGCGAAATTAATTTCGTCAGAGCAAAGCTAGAAGTCAGTGTAAGAAGTACGTACTGAATGTGCGCAAAAAAGTATGTAATTAATACGGATGTAGATAAAACATAGAAAATTCAGCAATTCTTGAAAAAGTTTTGTGATTCGGTTATGATATATTGATTACATTACTTATTTTAAAGTGAAAAATACGGTGTAACCCAGTGTAATGAAAGAAATAAGTTTGTCCCGACTTCGGTTGTTTTCTGCCTTGTGTTAGGGTCCATCAACTGCCATCACGGCTACTGGGTTCCTATCTAGCTTATGGTTTGATCACCCTACCATGGCTGCCCGTTTTCCTTCTT
>JAAFCE010001036.1:19889719-20110695 GCA_013389805.1 Trigoniulus corallinus
GTACTGCTAATACCCAATAATCGTCGCATTAGTGTAGTTTATGCATTAGAACTATGCAATGGACGGGTCTCTAATGACGTTGTAGTTGACGGGACCTTAAACACCAACAAACAACAATCGGCTACTCGCATTCTATTTACGTGGCTCTTCCTCACTGCCCAGCACTCTGATCCATAGAGCATAGCTGGCCTAACCACTGTTCTGTAGAACTTCCCTTTCAACTTGATTGGGACCCTCCTATCACACAGGACGCCACTTGCCTGTCTCCATTTCAGCCACCCCCCATTGATTCTATGAGTCACGTCCGAGTCTATCTCCCCATTGCTTTGGAATGTGGAATGTGGTACTTTACCTCTTGCACCTTTTTCACCAGTTCACCCCTTGAGCGAACGTCACCGTTGTTTCCCTATCCTTCCCAATTGAAAGCTAAATACTCTGTCTTCTTCATGTTAATCTTTAGCCCTCCCTTTTCTATTGCTTGTCTAACATCGTTTAGTCCCTTCTTTATCTGTTCTCTGCAGTCACTGACTTTTCCAATATCGTCGGCAAATGCCAGGGACTGAGGGGCCCAATCTCCTACCCCTGTAAGCAGTTCGTCCAAAACCAGGATGAAAAGGTATGGACTAAGTGCAGAAAACTCTATCATAACGCTCAAAATCTAAAATTCAATGGCAGTACTAGATACAGTCTCAAATAGCAACAACACTTCCCTGTTAGGAGGGTTGTCACTCAAAGACATGGAGACATCAAGGAATTCTTCATCATGTTTGATGTATTATTTGGTTAAGTAGTGGAACCTATTCTTTGTGTTTTCAGGACCATAGAATTCCTGAATTGCTCCAAAACGTGACAGCCTGGTCAGGTGCAGGGTGCGCACGCTTTCAACACAATGATTTTTGCACATCACAAATATCATCTTGACTTTTGCCTAGAGGCAAATGTAGGATACGTCCAGCAACAGTTCCCTTGGGACAAAGAATCATCGTCTTAAGAGGAAATGATTTGATGTCGAGATACTGTATATCGGGGGGGCTGGTTTTCCGAATTTTAATTCATTCGTTGTAGTTTTCATTAGACTGGTGCTTGCAGATAGAAAATACTTACTGAATTCTAACATACAATTGCTCTTGCTTGGGATAATGGTTTAAGCCTGCAGCCTACAACAGACCCTGCGGTTCAGTTACTGTTTAAGCATGACAACGTTAAGAAGAACAGCAGTGTCATGACTGAGATAGATCAGGAGTCTAAAATACACTATAGGCAGATCACAGCTAGGAGGACCATTGCCTTGGTCAAACACCAGAAGTATGAGGCCCTCTATGATCAGTTAGAGACCAAGAAAGAGGAGAGAGTTTTTAAACCGACCAGGCTAGAGATAGGGCAGTGAAAGATATACCTGGAGCGATAACAGAGAAGGATAGAAAAGGTAGGGTTCCGTTTCTCTCTGCAGAGATAACGAAAAGGCGCGAAGACCAGTGGTGGGAGAGGACGACATTGACACTACTATTTCAAGGGTGGTTGACGGGGTAACGGAGTAGGAAGTAGTCAGGGCCCTTAAGACGACGAAAGGTCGAAAAGCGGTAGGCCCAGACAGAGTTCCAATTTAAGTGTGGCGTAGCCTAGAAATCAGGTGGGTAAGGAAACTTTTCAATAGGGTAGCTAGCGAAGATAGAATGCCTTGTGCATGGGTCCAAGATTGATTCAGGTGATGTCCAACACTGTGGTAACTATAGAGATATCAAGCTTATGAGCCGTTCTATGAAGCTCTGGGAGACAGTGTTAGAATGTTGCTTCCGGGATAGAACTAGTGTACGTGGAAATCAGTTCGGGTTCATCCCAGGTAGGTCCACAATGGAACCAAACTTCATTCTGAGGCAGATGATAGAAAAGCATTGGGTAGCAAAGAAAGATCTCCATGCCATCTTTATTGACTTGAAGAAGGCTTATGACAGTGTCCCACGACAGAAGAGGGAAGGAGGAGCTGCTTAGGTGCATTACAGGAATGCAGGTGGTTGGGAGCACCCGGGGCAGGAAGAGACCAAAGCAGACGTGGGAGCAGGTTGTTAGTAAGGATATGGTAGTGTGTGTGTGTGTGTGTGGTGGACGGGGATCTGGTGGGACATAGGCGGTAGTGGAGGGCTTGAACCCGCAGGCCCAACTCTGCCACAGGCGGGATAAGGGTATGATGATGATGATGTCAATATATCGGAATCGTAAAAGATGGCAAACGGAAGAATTGGGGCAATGTGCAATAGCCAAGCTTTGGGTCAATTTCATGGTTAGAAAGTTACAGCATCCATACAGCAAAGCAGACAGCATGGTCAAAAAGTTAGACGTGCTTGAGTTAAGCAAATCCAAGATGTCTAGGTATAGAGGACTCAACAGAAAAGTAGAGGTCGATGATTGTTGCTACAAAAGTTTCTGTACCCAATCAAAAACCATGTTAAGATTTTGAAGACTAAAACTGTCCTGAATTCAATAGCCTTCCGCTTTTCACGGAATAAGGAAATCACGTCATATAATATTTGAAATCCCGATAAAAATCATTGTTTTATTTATATAAATTTAGAGACACCCCACTTTGTCAGTGTTCATTTCCCCATTATGCTTTGTTCCATATGGAAACCATATAGTATAAATTTCAGGTCTCCTGACAAAGTTATCTTTTCTTTTGTCAATAATAATAAAAAAAGTTGAAAGCCGTTTTAAGGAACAAGTCATATATCAGGTTCCTGAAAAGATTTTCATGGTTTTTAACGTGAGTAAAAGGTTGTCAACTGTCGCCATTAAATATGTTGCTGAGGATGACCTCCTATAGTTAAATCAGTATTAAGGTCGAGAGGTCCGTGGTTTGTACATTTTGTATTACAAAAAAAAACCTTAGAAACCCTTTCCTAGAATATTTTTAGACACATCTGCAAATTTCACAGATAGTGAGGATGTAGTATCAGCCAGTGGCCATGAATATGAATAGTCTTAACTGTCACATGAAAAATAACGAAATATAAAGAACAATTTAAATGTCAACCATTTCTTAAAATATTAAGATGATTTAAATACAACATTTAAACACGTAAATATCAACAGTTAAATCTATTCGTTTGTAACACTGTCCTGAGTAAGTTATGATACCGAAGTGGAATTCACCAAAATTCTTTGAAACTCACCTTAGGTGTCGCCTAAAAAAGCGAAATGTCACCTTTTTTTTTATCAAGGAAAAAATTTCTCATTGTAAAATTGTTATAATTATATTATTTTGAGAAGAACCAAAATGTGCGTTATTACAACGCCAGTAAAGACTCATTCCAATTATAGTATTAAGAGGAGTATAAAAAATACCGCAAAGTAATATATTAGGGCTATAGGTAAATTACACCAAACATTTTCCGCCCAAGAAGTTACGTCAGCTAAAGATATTAATGGAATTAAGAATTGTTAGGCTATTTTATTACTGTCAAAAAATCCGTGATGCATCTTATAATAACAAAAAAAAGATTCAGCTCTAGAGCTCTTTTTTTTAAAAAAAATGGTTAGAAATTTTATACTGCAAACTTCAAACTGCACTTAAAAACATAAATCATGGAAATTTTCTGAAATCTGTATAGGAATGTTAATTAGTTTTCAAAATTTTCTCCTCCAACATCCTATTTATAAAGCTGAAATACACACACAAAAAAAAGTAAAATAGAGATATGCTGGGGTTAGGTGGATGCTGCCGAATTTGAGCTAACAACAGTCAAACTAAAGATTTATTAGTCGTATGAGCACACAAATTCATTAGATCTCATAAATAATGAAATCAATCCTGTCTTGTTTTAAATAAAGTCTCTCTTATACCGATTAATTTCATGACAGCAGAAATATTAACGGTCAATAGGGATCAACAAACCGTTGTAGAAGAAAGATTTTCAAAATTTATGGCAAAATCGTCTCTTCGTCCAAAATACAAATTCAAATTAGCGAACACACGTTGTCCAGTCAAGAAAAAAGAACCCCATGTGAAAGATTTTAAAAACAAATTATCAAAGGAAAAAATTAAGCACTGCTCATCTTTTAAAAAATTAAGAGGTGATCATGCAGTTAAGTAACTCAAAAATGTAGTACAGTACAAAATAATTACACTGCAAATTATTGTCTTTCTTTTTTGCCAAAATAGAGGATGGGCAGGAGAGCAATAAATAATAGTTGGTGGTTTATCTTGGGTGCTTATGGAAGTTACCAGAAAATTAGCCATGATGCTTGTTGCCATATAACCCCGCCGCGGTGGCGTAGTGGTTAGCACGCTCGGCAACTGCGTCAGTAGTTCTAGGTTCGATACTGGAGCAAGGTGAGTCGGCTTCTTTCGGGCGAGAGAGAGGCCGTGAGTGTGCCTTCTTTCGGATGAGAAGTAAAACCGAGGTCCCGTGTGGGTGTACGATGTCACCTGCACGTAAAAGAATCCTCTCTACTATGCAACGGGTAGATGAGGCAAAATTTCCAGGTGTAGGAGCTCGACCCCTGGCGTCGGTAGCATTCCCCAACGAACACTAGACCGACGATAAATAAGCGTAGGGGTGCAGCTTTGGCCGGCAACCGGCTGCAGAAAAAACTATGACCAATATATCGCCCTATGTCCATTCAGAGGGACAAGATGGGTACCCGACCCTGCCATAGGCGGGAAAAGGGTTAGGAGTTGCTTGCTTTTACTTGTTGCCATATAGTGTACTTAGGGACCATCTCTACTTGTCTTGGAGGCAGTCTCATGTTAAAAACTGATGTGTAAAACTTAACTGCAACGCTGCTATTTAGCTTCCAAGAACAACTTCTACGCCTTCCCCCTTCCGCCGGTCACGTACCAATTGTTTTCTCATTTGGGACGTACATGGGCTACCTGTTGGACGATGTTTTCCCCGCACCCGGCAGCTGACCTAAAGCTGCAACCCCTAAGCTTATTTATCATCGGCCTATTTTTCTTCATTGGGGCACTTTCTTCTACCGATACCAGGAGGCCAGCTTCTATACCTGGAAAAATTAAGGTGTAAATAAAATCGTACACATCACACGGGGGCCTACACTTCCCATCCGGTACGAAATGCGCACCGGGGGCCTTTCCCTCTCTTGACCGAAAAAAAAAACAATCCACCTTAGCTACTTATATTCTCGGACCCCATCACTGAAATGTTTTCAACACAGTGATTCCATTGATGGCCAAGTGGAGGAATTAAATATGTATTCACTTGGACTGAGTTCAATTCCAAGCCGTGAGAATTGAACAGCTTGGGAATTGTTGTACTCCTACCTCTCTACCTTAGTGGCGGCACCATAAAAATGCTACTGAATTGTGTCCAAAGCAAAAACGTGTTATGATAATTAATTAATAGTGCTGTTCAGTAGTTACAATAATAAATGCTACAACTCGAGAATTCGGACTACTCCTGATTGAGAAACTTTTTTATATCCTGTGATAATTAAAACTATTCAGACATCTATTCCTCTAACTACGAACTTTCAAGATTCTCTTCCAATATATATAAAATACTTTTGGAAAAAATTTTATTTCAACTCTTTTTTTTTTCAATAACTCCGAATCCACTCTTGTTGCCATTCTGAAAACAACTCGTGGGAAAATAAAGGTAAATCTCTGACCTGCATGATCTCTGACCATAAACTACTTAGAAAAAACAAATTCTTGCCTTTTTAATTCATCAGAACACCAAGAATAACAATAAAGAAGAAAAATGGTTACAGATGAAGGTAAAAAAACTATATATATGTACATACACAAAAACTGGACCATGCAAAAAAAGCAGGTTGTAAAAATTCTACGGCAAAGGTTACAAGGGTTATCAAGTGGTTAAAAAGTGCTCCTGCCTAAGTTTAACTATTTAACTGAGTGGCCAACCACGACCCCATGCGGTCATTTGAAATTTCTTTTTTTTTCCTGAATTCCTTTTTTAAATGTCTTACATTTCAGGTTGATTTTTAAATGAGAAGGATAAAAAAATACTAATGTTCATTAGTTTTATTTCACATTGAGACAAATGAACATGGCGTTAACATATCCAATTCATAATAGTAATAATAATTATTATTATTGAATGATATATGAAGAAAACAGAAAAGGTCTTTGTGTAGAGAGAAAGAGGCAGACAGAGAGGACGGAGTGGCCAAAGGCAGGACAATGGCCCCACTCTTCTGCGGTATTGCAAGAAAATTCCTACATTCCTAAAATAAAAATGTTCACAAGGCATGACTGAATAATATAACTCCTCACCAAGATTCAATGGGGTCATTTTTAAAAGTTGAAATCGAAAAAGTGGTTGGCATTACGACTAAAAACTAGTAAATCCATATGTAAATAACCTTAACATTAGGAATTACCATCTACTTCATCTACTTTTTTTTGGAGGGAAAGAGGGGGGGGGGCATCTTAAAAAAAGTGCACCATATATATCCCAAAAGTTGATCAAATCCTTTCAACTGATATTGTAATTTAAAAAAATTATTGAATATCTGATCAAAGAACAAAACATTTATAATGCAATCATCTTCAGTATCCGGGACAAGTATACATTGAATCCACCGAACAGCCTATTGAATAGAAGTGACCACAACTTTTGGATAACAGCAAGCACCAAAAAAAGGATCCAATAATAATTGGGGCAAAAGTTGTCTAAATAACGCCCTTTATTATAAAAAAAATTCAAAAACACGCAAGGATGAAGCCCTAAAGGGTATCAGGTGAAAATTATGTTAAGGAGGAGTTTGTGTTATTTATTTTGTGGGAAACCAAAGAATTTGAGACAATGACGGGTTCAGGTCAGTAATAAACTGAATTTTTACAACGCACTTTTACGTTCCTCTCCGATATCTAACGATTATAATGACGATAGAAAGTAGGGTAGAGTGTCGAAACTTTCAAATACCCCCTTTCCATTAAATGAACCCTATAACATTATGCATAAAGAAATATATATAGTAGAATATAAATTATTGTTATCATTATGATTATGTCATCATTATCTTACACTCTCGTTTTCAGTTGAAAATTACTCACATATAATGTCGACGATATTTTAAATAGTAACTTGGTTTTAACATGAAATTACAGAGCAGGAATAAAACGTCATTTTAAAAACTTTAACCATCAACGTTGGCCCTTTTTTTAAAAACCCTCCAACAACAATAATTCAATTTCCGTACATAATTTCATGTTATTTCTCTTAATTACCAACATTATGACAGTCTCTTGATATATACATTAATTTATATAATTTAAGTACGAAATTATAAACAGGTCCCAAGACTTCAACTTTTGAATATATTTCAAATGCTGTAAGACTCATTGAAAGTTGTTCTCCACAATGATATATTACAATATCCCCTTCATCAATGTGCGGGGGTTGTAACTACTCCAGGTAACCCATTTGTTAGTATGTTACTGGATTAATTTCATGGGTTGGGGAGTAGGCCAAGCAGCCATAACAGGACGACCCCTTAGGAGGCTGCTCGCGGAAGATGAGGAGGTAGCTGTAGCGGACGTAGGAGAGGAGAAATTTGCAGCACCCAATGTTCTTAACCAACCACCCATGTTGGTACTAACGTGGGCTTGCACTGTTTAACTTCAGTGATCTCACGGGAACTGGTGTGTCCACCGCAACTTGGCTGCACGGCTGAGAAATTTGATTCATCATCACCACACCCTTATCCCGCCTGCGGCAGGGTCGGGTGTGCGGGTCAACTGAGGGTCAGGCGGACTGTTGAAAATAGGGTACGAGGGTACTCCAGGTGGAAGCCTATCCCTGGCAGACTATAGGGGGAGAAATGATCATCCAATCAAATTGAATGCGATCAGCGCACGAACAGACTCATATTACTGGTCTTTTCTTCCACGGATCATTAAGCAACGCAAGCCCAGTTAGTACTGACATGGGTGGTCGCTCGGGAAAGCTGGGTACTGCTAATACCCAATAATCGTCGCATTGGTGTAGTGTCTGTGCAGCATATGCATTAGAACTACGCAGTGGACGGGTCTCTAATGACCTTGTAGTTGACGGGACCTTAAACCCCAACAAATAAACAATCCACGGATCATTCGCAATGGAATTCTCTTAGTGAGGATAATGTGAGGAAGTTTCTGCAAGAAGATGCCATTATAGCAGGTATGTAATATATGGCAGATTAGATGTTATGCTTCAGGTTCCTTGGAGGTTCAATAGTTTAGAAATTAGGAATAAGAGTCATTCTCTCCACTGCCAACTTGGCCTATCAGGGCTGCTTGCAGTGTATTCAATTAGAATATGTTCTGATTGGGGTCACCCCAGCCAGGCGTCTGGAAACCGCAGGAATATTGGCTAAGTTGTCTGGGGGGGGGATGCCGTCCTACCCCACGAACTGAGACGATGCAAACGAATTGAAATGTCGACTGTTTACTCAAATTTTCTGGCAGATTATCCGTTATACCGCATTTACACATTCGCGAATACGACGAGTCGAATGGCGAGGCGAGACTTTCGTCGAAATGTTCGCATTCATACTTTGAATGAAGAATGACAGTTCACACATTCGCCGAAAGTCTCGTCAGATGGTCATTCTCCAATCGCCTCAGGTCACTCGCGCCCTTTGACTCGTGTCAAAAAAACCGCTTTCAACACGAGCGCCACGAATGGCGAGGCGAACCACGAGGTAAATGACGAATGTAGTGTTCACACATTCGTCGAACATGCTCGCCTCGCCACTCGCCTCTTCGTATTCGCGAATGTGTAAATGCGGTACTAGAAAATTGAGTCGATGGACGTTGCAATTCCAGCATTGACTTTCATTAGAGCGCAATTCTCCTTTCGTCTCTTCTGACATCTGTTGTCCAAAGCAGCTGCATCTTGGATATGGCAACATAGTTTTCAGAAGGTTCCTTTCAATAGGTGGGATGTTGAATATCAACTAATTATTGTTCAACATACTGTATGCTTATCGATCACACATTCAATTTAAAATGGCGGCCCGATGTCCAAACTGTTCCTTTCGTTCAATTTGTAAAATTGCTGGTGAACAATATCGAAATGAAGTTTTAAAATTTGGAAGTGGCTTCTTTTGTCAGGGAAGTAATGAGGGACTTTCTTTAAAAGTTGATTCCAGACGCGATTGTCCCTCAATGTGAAATTGGATTATTAAATGAAATTCAAACGGGTTGTAATGTCTTTCATTATTAGAAATAATGTGGAAAGAATAAAAAAGTAGACCTAAGTTCCACATCATACACATAAGCTTGAAAAAAAAAACCATAGTTGCTACTTACTTTTGAACTTCTATTTTCAAACTGTAAAACGTGTATTAAAAATTTCTCCGAAAATCATTATCGAAAAATAGGTTTTATAGTCTCATTGTCACACATTATCGTAAATGTGCAACATACAATTATGAGTAAGAAAAAATACAATTTGTATACTGAGCACCTAAAATGTGTATCGTAACTACTTGCAAGGTAATTTTGGTCCGGTCATCAACATAACTAATTTTCTTTATTTTATATGCAGACATTCTCACCGTTCGCATCCCCCCTTCTATTGGTATTTCAGAGAAAGCATTTAGGAGAACCGAATTATGTAGTGGGAAGACTGCCCAAAGGGTTCACCCCTGAAAGTGTTATAGCATCATCATTGTCTCATTAATACAACAGTGATGGCTGGTTTTACATGTACAACACTAGAAAACCACCGTTCATTTTCAATGCTTCAACTCCGTGTTTCTTAGTTCGCGACAGGAGCTCTTTTTATCAAGAAACAACATTAAGAAGTGCATTTTTGTAGTAGCCTACAATTTCGAGTAGAAACCTCATATAACAAAATTACATTTAATACATTTCAAAGAAAACTATTTATGCCTCCAAAATACAAAGCGATAATTGTCAACAGCAATAATTTGATGTTAAAACAGCTGTCGTTAAGTTTTGGTTTACGAGATTATTAGTTTAACGATTCCCAGCAGCTGAAATAGAGAATACCTGATGGAAAAAAGACTTAACACCAAAATCTGTCACGTCAAGAGAGAGAAAATGATGTTGCAACTGACAAATATCCTGAAACCGGAAAAACGAAAGTGAAAAACGCCTTTACAGGAGCATTCACGAACTATTATGTGAGCGGCGAGTTGCGTTGGACACACCAGTTCTCGTCTGGTCACTGATGTTAAGCAACGCAAGCCCAGTTAGTACTGGCATGGGTGGTCGCTCGGGAAAGCGGGGTACTGCTAATACCCAATAATCGTCGCATTAGTGTAGTGTCTGTGCGGTGTATGCATTAGAACTATACAGTGGACGGGTCTCTAATGACCTTGTCGTTGACGGGACCTTAAACACCAACAAACAACAACAGCCCTGTCCACTGCATAGTTCTAATGCAGAGTCTGCACACAGTCTAAGCTGTTACGACGATTTTGGGGTATTAGCGGTACTCAGTGTTCCCAAGCGGCCACCCATGTTAGTACTAACTAGCGTTGCTTAAATTCAGTGATCAGACGAGAACTGGTGTGTCCAACACAATATCATCCAGCGGGAGCTAGAAGTTGAAGCATATAACGTTAAAAAACTAGAATTGAAAAGTTGGGGTCAAACTGTTTGTTAAAAAGACAAAAGCCAGGTAAAGGATGTCAAAAGGGCCAAAAACTACATCGGCAAAAACAAGCGCCAACAGGCAAAAAAAACCAGGACCAGGCCAGGGTGGGGAAAAATGGCCAACCTATAGCCTGTGAAAGAGACCAGTTTCAGCCCGTAGCTCCTATGGGGTGAATGGTTTGTTATACCCCTGGGAACTACCACCAGAGTAGTTTATTAAAAATCGTTCGGTGGCTCTTTTACGTTACAAAAATGTTGTCATGTGGTGTTGGGAACTGGAGACAGCGGCAAACGTCCCGATGCAGGATAACACACATCCCGTGGACGAGGAGGCCAGAGACACATGACATGATGATATGTATTTGCCCTTAATTTTCCGTAGCTTTTCCCAGACAACTTTCGGCGGTGTATGGAGGGTCAAGGAGGACACATACTGACTTCAGAAGGAGGGTTTGATCCTCACAATCACCCACCTTGCGGAGGCTCGTGCCTTCATTGCGGGATGCTGTTTGCCACAGTGGGGTAGGGCCAGAAGATGTGAAGAGCCTGTCTGCTGTACCTAATCGCAGAGCGACAGTCCTCTGACCACCATGGCACCAGGGTACACAGGGTAGTAATAGAACTCTGGGGATGAATGCCAAGGCAGTTCTCACGACTACATCCGTGAAATGGTTAATGAGTTCATTAACCCCACGAAACGCACGAAGTGGTCGGAAGGAGATGGGTCTGCCAAACTTCCCCCAGTCTGTCCGATGCAGACACCACCGCGGAGGAAGATTGGGGCGGGGGGGACTCGTCCCCACCAAAATATGTGATGGGGAAATAGTTACTTCCACACAGATTCGACAGCACCTCTAACTGCACACCACGGACGAGCCGTGGTGAGCGTGGTCTATACAGGACTGGGCCCCTTGGCAACACCTGTGTGGGTGGCTACCCATTCCTTGAGAAGGAGCCCACAGGAGTTCCAACTAACAGAGCCCCATTGTGGGTTGCTAATGAGACAGGTCGGCTAATGAGACATCCATCCCAGGTGGGAGATGAAGGGCAATAGCCATTTCCTACAGTGGGGTCCGAAGGGCAATCGGCGCATGCACACACCCATTCTTCTGTTCCATTCTGGGACACAGACCTTAAAACCGGATTGTCGCATTAGCGTAGTGTCTGTGCAGTCTCTGCATCAGAATTACGCAGTGGGCGGAGGTCTAATGACCTTTTAGTTGACGGGCCTCAAAATATCGAATGCAAACACCAAGGTGTCCGATGGTTGGACTTCCCCATCACGGCGGACCATATGCTCCCCTATCTCGGTTGTGATGTTTTCATCAGTATCCTCACGGATATCGGGGCACCGTACCACTCATTTGCTGGTATGTAGGGTGCGGTGGGGCTCCATTTTTATGGGACACTCACCAAGCTTCCGTGTTCGAAGGAGGTTATCAATCTGGTGGGGCATCTCAGCCTTCACCAGCAGGGTGCCATTATGCCGGTTTTTTTTAACAGATTTGACGACTTCTTCTATACCCTTTAGGGCTTTGGCGACGAGGAAGGGCGAAACCCTTCCCAATGATGCATCATCTTTCCAATCACGGTTAGTAACCGGGGGGGGGGGGTTGTTAATAACCTTACATCCACTGCATGACGGCGCCTAAGACTTTCGTGCGTCTACTAAACTTCTAAGGCTGAGACTTAACTCCTACCCCAGGATGATGGGTATTGGGGGTTAAATTATTTTCATTTTCCATTTTCGTGTAGCCATCTTGCCTCTCCGAATAGACACAAGGGCGATCTATTGGACAGTTTTTTACCTCAGCCGGCTGCCGACGAAAGCTGCCACACCTATACTTATCGTCGATCTACTGTTCGTTGGGGCACTCTACCAACCCCAGGTAGCGAGCTCCTACACCTGGGAAGTTTGCCTCATCAACCTGCTGTACAGTAGAGAGGGTTCTTTTGAGTGCAAATGCCATCGTTCACCACGCGGAACTTCGGTTTCACCTCTCGTCCGAAGGAAGGCGCACTCTGGGGTTCTCTCCCGCCCGAAAGAAGGCAATCCACCTCGATCCAGTATCGAACCTGGAACCATCGACAGAGTAAATCGAGCACGCTGCCTATTGGGCCACCGAGGCAGGTCGCCATTCTCCATTAAGTACTGCATCAGGAAAAAAATGATTAGACTTCAAAAAAGTATGAAAATATGGCGGTTTTAACGAGTTAAATTTTGGGTTAAATAAAACTGAAACTTGTAATATAGAGGAAAAAAACGACTGTCCATGTCTCATACACAGCAGTACGTCTGATACGCGTTATTATTAGTGAAGTTGCATCATGACGGCGATAGTATCTCTAGGAGACCGATAAATATGGTCTAGTAGACCTTTAAAACTTAAAATGAATAACATAACTCCGTACCCCCAAGTGGTTTTTATGGCAGCATCTTCATCTGACTGAGAAAAAACTTCAGAAAAGCACAATAATAAATGACTTACGTAATTTTGAAAAAAAGGGAAGATTCGTTGGAAACATGTACGCTGTAGGATGCAAACAATCAAAGGAGAAATTGCTCCCCCTCCTAAGAAACAAAAATCTTTCTAAGCATCTATCCCCATTACCACCTTTAATTTTAGATGTACACTACCACCAAACCAAGAAAAGGGGGAATGTACAAGCCATGGGGGTGGAGTGTGGCACAGAGGGAATACTCGTGTAAAAAGTTGGCAGCTGAAGAATTCTTCCGAATGCCTTTTAAGAAATAAAAAGTAAAATATAGTTTGATTCTTAATGAGTAGTTAGTTTTTCATTTCTGTTGTCAACGTCTCACTTTTAAGATATCTTTCTTTTTTGCATAACATATGTCTGGAGTCTTCAAATCATCTACATGAACCCTTTCACGTTAGGTAAAAAAAAATAATGTAGGAAGGAGGTGAGGTGGGATAAAAAATACCACAAGGCCTCCTGTGGTCAAAACATAACCACCTGACTGAATTTTAGAGTTATTCAACCGAGGGCACATCAATTAGATTATAAGACTTCAATCTTGACCATCTGAAGGGGTACCGGTAGTTCATTTCTTGAAGTAAAAAAATAATGTTAGGTAAGATAACTTCATAGTGCGCACAAAATACAGTAACATATAAAAAAATACATTTATTTTAATAAACATAGGAAAAAAATATCAATAAAAAGTATTGAAAAATGTGAAATGGTTAAAAGAAACTAGCGTATGATACGAACAACCACTAACCCTTTTCCCGCCTATTGCAGGGTTGGGTACCCGTTATTGTCCCATTGGGACACTGGCGATCTATTGGACTGTATTTTTAGGCAGTCGATTACTGAAGAAGTGCCTCAACCCCTAATCATTTTTTTTATCGCGTAGGTCTTCATTGGAGCACTTTTCCTCCTCTGTTGACGACAGGCTGGGGGAAGGGGGGAGTTAGCTCCAACACCTGGAAATTTTGCTGACCTACTAGTATATTTCGCTCCATTGTTTATCTGCAGATGACACTATAGACACCACACGGGTTTGTTCTTCGCTTCGTTGGTGCTTTAAGGCCCTTCAACTACAAGGCCATTAGAGCCCCGTCCACGGCGTAGTTACAATGCAGAGACTGTACAGACACTACACTAATGCGACGATTTTTTGGTTTCTAGCAGTACACAGTTTTCCCAAGCGGCCACCCATGTTAGTACAAGCGGGGGGGGGGGGGGGTGCATTGTTAAGGGAGCGGCGAATTGCGGTGGACACACCAGTTCTCGTCTGATCTCTGAAATTAAGCAACGCAATCCCAGCTAGTACTGACATGGGTGGTCGCTCGGGAAAACTGGGTACTACTAATACCCAAAAATCGTCGCATAGTTCTAATGCAGTATATGCATTAGAACTATGCAGTGGACGGGTCTCTAATGACCTTGTAGTTGACGGGACCTTAAATACCAACAAACAAACAACAACAACATTGTTAACTTCAGTGATCAGACGAGAACTGGTGTGTCCAACGCAATAAGCCACTCCCTATACACACCACACGGGGTCATGGCTTTACTTCCACCCGATGGCAGGAGCACTGGGGGCCTCTCTCTCGCTCGAAAGGAGGGAGCGGCGAGTTGTGTTGGACACACCAGTTCTCGTCTGATCACTGAAGTTAAGCAACGCAAGCCCAGTTAGTACTGACATGGGTGGTCGCTCGGGAAAGCTGGGTACTGCTAATACCCAATAATCGTCGCATTAGTGTAGTGTCTGTGCAGTATATGCATTAGAACTATACAGTGGACGGGTCTCTAATGACCTCGTAGTTGACGGGACCTTAAACTCCAACAAACAAACAACAACAAACTCGCTCGAAAGGAGGCATACCACCTCGATGCGGTATCAACCCTGGAACCACCGACGCAGTAGTCGAGCTACCTCTCTGCATTGTTTGAAGAGGACCATAACAATTAATTTGCAATTCAAATTGTTTTTGAAGGGGGGTTATAGTCAAATATCTAGACGGCCCCTATTTGGAGACAGACTAATATTTAGCTGAAATCTCAAAACGTTTATCTGATTCTTAACGCCAACTTTTGAAAAGCGGAAGGAAGTGACGTATTGGTTTTTACATGATGAAACTGGAAACGCTGTGTATAATAATAACCTTACCATGTAAGAAGCAGAGATAATATTTTACGAGTAACCTTTAATGCAACCAATTTACCACATTAATGATATTTCAAAATCTAGTTTTTTAATATAACAACATAGAAGTGCAATGGGTGAAAGAAGAAAGATTTGTAGTGGGGAAGAAAAATAATAATAACAATTGTAAACCTATAAAGTACACATATTTGCAAATAATTCTGAACTGAAACTACTTATCTTACCGCATTAATAAATGAAATTCAACTTGTTTTTAAAATTGTAATTGCTCTGGCCTGAGGTTTCGGGGGGTGGGGGGGTGATAAAAATTATATTTTTCGTAATCCATCAACTAACCAAATGTAAAAAAAAACCTGATAGTGAAGGGGAAAGATGGACCGGGCAGAAGGAAAGAGCAGCGTTGTGAAAAAAAATGAAAAAGAGAGGAATAAAAAATAATAACGATAATAAAACGATGGCTTCCAGAGTGGTTGGCAGCAGCAAAACAACTAACGAAATGTGTATACATCTATATAAAAAGGGCAACATTTAAGGTAACCCACAAATCATCAAAGGCGCACTGGACTCTCATGATAATTTTTTGGCTATTATAACCTATCATAAAACAACAGGTAGCTGGTTCTGACAAAGTCAAATGCCAGTGTTAAGCTTCTTATAGCCAAAGGGCTGATCTTGTCTAACTATGCTTAGTGGTAGAGGCAACATATTACACGGTGATGAGACTTCCTTTTCTTTCTTATATATACTACATAAATATCATAAATTATATACACTCCGTGTGGATCTGTGTGTCTACATCAGACCTAACTATGTATTTGCAATATGCTTTTTCAAGACAACCTGTCCCGCATGTGAACATCAGCAACGTATAAAAACTCTTCACAAGATCTCGGTGATCATAAAATTGAATCAAATAACCTGTAGAGCTAACAAGAGACGTGGGTAGCACCATTTTACATTCATGACCACAACTTTCACTTGAAACGAATGCTAGCAGTTAACGATGTAAACGTCTACCGCGATTACAGGGTTAATGGATCGAAACCAAGGACACAGAATATAAACTGCATCCAATTTCATTATTTATCTGGCATTTTCACGGTTTTATAACTCATTGTAACCGCTGATACAATGTTCGAACCAGACACAAGTCAAGTGAAGGACCTCGATGAAGAGCCACTACTGGCGTGTAGTTCACACATGCAAAGGGCACATGAATTGGTTTAAAAACTATTTCTGACACAAGCGTTCCATTTTTATTATGCACACGCCACAGTGGGTCATCTTAAATCTTTACTCTCTTTCCGTACATCGCAGGGCAGGGTTGGGTACTCATTTGTCGTTGACAACATAAACCCTACTTATTAAAGTCGGTTTATCTTCTTTCTGGGGTTATTTTCCTTTGACGACTCTAGGGATCGAGATTGCTATACTGCAACTAGAAATTTTGCCGTTCTATACGTACATTTTTACTCAACGTACGCAGAATACCAAGTCAACCTTCACTAACCTTATTTCCGCCTATAGTAGGGTAGGGTGCCCACAGGAGCTATCTGTAAATGATATTTCGGGCAGTCGGTCTATCTACTGCAACTTTTATGCTTATTTATTCCTTCTTGGCTGGGGCACTTTTGGGTCCTCCACCGAAGCCAGGGAGCGAGCTTCTACCCCTAGAAAATTTGCCGAGCTGCTTCCCAATCGACGGAAAGCGCACTAGGGCTTCTCTCTCTCGCCCCAAAGAAGCAAAACTACCTCGTCCCTTGCCGCCATGCCGTACTCTGGCTCTATATCTCTACGTCATGGAGGTGGGTCTTCCTATCCGACAGAGTACTCACTTTGATTTTTCCTCACCGCGCAATGCAAGGCATTGGCCTCTGCCACAATCAACCATGGACTCACGAGTTAAGCACGCAAACAATGAGTCACCAAGGTGGACATCACGTGAGAAGAGAAGGATATTTAATTGAATACTAGAATTGCTGTTGTTAAAGTCGACGTGTATTCGTCTCCACATTTTTATAATAATCTGAAAATGTTAATAAATTACAGTATTTAAAAAGTCTGGGTGAATGATCAATTACGAGTATAATTTAGTGGTTAGATCTCGCCTCCTGCACAGAGAAAGCAAACTAGCAACTACTAACCCTTTTCCCGCCTATGCAGGGTTCATGTGTCCGTCCATAAGGACAAAGGTACCAAATTTGTCCCTGTGATCTTCCTTATAATAAATTTGTTAAAATTATAAAAAAAATCCCGCCTATGGCAGAGTCGGTTACTCATATTTGCCTCTCTGAATGTACACATGGGCGATCTGTTGGACGGTATTTGTACGCAGCCGGCTGCCGACCAAAGCTGCAACCCATATGCTTATTTATCGTCAGCCTACTGTTCGTTGAGGCACTCCACCGACGCATGGGGGCGAGCTCCTATACACAGGAATTTTGATTGGTCTACCGATACAGTGCAGAGAGGGTTCTTTTTATGTGTAAATGATATCCAGAGGCTATCTTCACATTCCATTGCTAACCCAAATATAAAAAACGATGAGATACCGGTAATCATTCTGCGTGAAAATCGGATTTAAATAAAGGTCCAACTTGGGGGCTCAGTGGAAAAGCGCTTAACTTTGAGTCCGTAGACACAGCTTCGACCATCGCGAAGATTGGTGATGGTTTCTTTTGGGCTACAGGAAGCTCTGAGTCTATCTTCCGTCGTATGGGAAGTAAAGCCACAGCACGTAAAAGAATTATTCCACAATCGGAAAAATTCCCAGGTGTCCACGCTCACCCTGGGAGCGGCGAGTTGCGTTGGACACACCAGTTCTCGTCTGATCACTGAAGTTAAGCAACGCAAGCCCAGTTAGTACTGACACGGGTGGTCGCTCGGGAAAGCTGGGTACTGCTAATACCCAATAATCGTCGCATTGGTGTAGTGTCTGTGCAGCATATGCATTAGAACTACGCAGTGGACGGGTCTCTAATGACCTTGTAGTTGACGGGACCTTAAACACCAACAAACAACAACAACACGCTCACCCTTGATGTCGATCCTTCAGAAGTAAAGAGGCCGATGTTAAATAACTAAACAAATGTATTATATCAGCTAGGATATCGAACTGCAATTCAGAAGCACATTCTCATCATCATCATACCCTTATCCCACCTGTGGCAGGGTCGGGTCTGTGGGTCCAATGAACATGCTCTGACTGGGGGCACCCGAGCCAGGCGTCTGGAGCCCACAGGAAAAATTGGCTGAATTGTCTGTGTGGGGATGCCGGCCTACCCCACTGTTCCAACAGCGCATTACACAACCAAAATATAAATTTTTGGTAGGTATATTAATGCTTTGTTGGTTATAATACTGCATGGCGTTCTGACCTTTCACACAATAACTACAATGCAACAGGAGTCAGGCTCATGCCCAATTCAGAAGCACATTCTAAGGGGCAATAATTAGAAAGGAAGATAAGTACCGCATTATGGACTCCTGGTTCGCAGTTTAATCAAAAACTAGGTGTTCCTAACAGGGATCTCATTGGAAAGAGTAACTTAACAGATTTCAGTATTAAATGACGAATTTACAACGCTGTGATATTTAACAAATACAATGGATGTGTCTAATAAATAATCAAGGTAAGAGGAAACAAGGAACTTCCTACAAACCCTAAAATAAATATTATGATTTGTTGTGTGCTAAATACTAAGGTAACGAAGTTATTTATGGAGTTAATTAAACAAAAACCAATTTTTTTGAATAAGCTATGGGCAACAACCACTTAATAAAAGCAATTTGTAGTGTATTTTTTAACATGATTTAGCCTACACGAATAGGTACGAGGTCGCAATATTTTCCAGCCTGTTATAATTTAAAAAATATACCTAGACAACTGAGCGAGGAAACAGTTATTATGTTTTTAAATGTTTATATCTTACTTTGACATAAAATGTAATATATATAAATAAAATATGTGAAATGCTTTATGTTTCACGATAAATTTCATGTAGGACTTTTAGGCTTTCCTTTCTTTTTGAAGAAAATGTTCAACTTCAATTAAATGTCATCAAGAATATTAAGCACATGAACAGGCACATTAACTAATTTAAATTTTTAAATTTCCTATTTCGAAGAAAAAGGGTATTAAATAATTTAAGTGTTAAAAATATCTAATTTACCGATATTTGGATTAATCAACTATTAACACAGTACAGTGAACGAAAGGCCATGACATCACAATTTAACTTATTACCTGGAATTTCGTTTTACTACTTACTTCGTGGTTGCCTATCCTCTTTTGCCAATCTAGGACAAGGAAGCAAACCAATAAAATAGTATAAGATTGTCAAAAAAGTTGAAAACAAAGTTAATGAGAAAAATCCACTTCAGTGATTCAAGAGGGTAACGATATAAAAAGGTGAGGGTGGGGATGTTTCTGAAAGGAACTGACCATTGCAAGTGACCACCTCCTTGCCTAAGTTAATTCATAATTTCTTTTTATCGAAGTAACGTTCAAATCGTGACTGCCTTAAAAATATAATTATAAGGTTTGAAGCTGAAGAATTTGGCAGAAGTTAAGCTACTGCTCATTAATTCAGCACTGCTACCTTATTTACGGTGGAGAGCTATACAGGAATATAACATGTCGAGACGGCTCTTAAAAGTTGCCATCAATTTTTTTTTTACAACTCTTTTCAAAGCCGGCCAAAATAATGCTTCATATCCTCTCTAAATAAAGTCCTCATTTGAAATACTGCTAATCCTTAAACAAAAATCAAGTGACAAAGATATATCGTCTACTGGCAGTCTACAACCACTAATGCTAACCCCTTTCCCGCCTTTGGCAGTGTCGGTTACATCGACCACCTATTGGACGGTAGTTTTACGCAGCCGGTTGCCACCTTAATGCTATAACCCTTATGCTTATTTATCGTGGGCCAACTGTTCGTCGGGGCACTCCACCAACGCCAGTGGACCAGTTCCGTCATATGGGAAATTTTTCCGATCTACGTGCAAGCGGCATCGTATACATCATACGGGTCACGGTTTTACTTCTCATCCAAGGGATTTGGTTGGGTTGGGTTGGTTGGTGTTTTAGGGCTCTTCAACTACAAGGTCATTAGAGCCCCGTCCACGGTGTAGTTCTGATGCAGAGACTGCACAGACACTACACTAATGCGACGATTTTTGGATACTAGCGGTACCCAGTTTTCCCAAGCGGCCACCCATGTCAGTACTAGCTGGGGTTGCGTTGCTTAACTTCAGGGATCAGGCGAGAACTGGTGTGTCCAACGCAATTTGCCGCTCCCTCTCATCCAAGGGAAGGTGCACTAGGGTTCTCTATCACTCAAAAGGAGCTTAACCTCCTCGGTACAAGATCGACCCTGGTTGTTGTTGTTTGTTGGTGTTTTAGGGCCCTTCAACTACAAGGTCATTAGAGCCCCGTCCACAGCATAGTTCTTATGCAGGCACTACACTATTGTGACGAATTTTGGGTATTAGCAGGACCTAGTTTTCCCAAGCGGCCAACCATGTCAGTACTACCTGGGGTTACGCTGATTAACTTCTGTGATCAGACGAGAACTGGTGTGTGCAATGCAATTCGCCGCTCTTGATCGACCCTGGAACCACTGACGAAGGAGTGAACCATGCCTACCTCTATGCAAAATAATGTCTACCGGCAGTCGAATATTCATATTTTTTGCCATATTGATAAACGGCGTTGATATTAAGTAGGTCTATTATGTATAAAACACTCAAAAACCTTTCAAACAAACAACTCTGCAGAAGGGGGAAGTATGAAAGTAGACGACGCCAAAAAATAATGCACACTCATGCTTGGGGCCATCAAGTATGATGGTCAAGAGAGTGACTTGTTTGATGATAATAATAATAAAAAAAAGAGTTAAATTTCCTTTGCTGTCAAATGTCAACTTTTTCTTACTTCTTTTTCCAAAACTGATGCTATCACTTAGTTGTTATAAGCTGTGACACACTACTTTCTACGACTTGGTCTGATGCCTTTGGACGTACAGCTGATGGACACTATCTTTTGGCAAACGTTGATGATACTTTTGAAAAAAAAACCTCAGGACTGAAAGAAAAGCACGCGAGAATAACGGCAATGAAGAAAGCAAGAAAAGTGAAGATATTGAAGAGGTGGTTTTGGGGCTGACTTAAAGGATAGTTTTGCTTAGAAAGAGAGGGAGGGTGAAGGATAGTGTGGATGCACAGGTAGAGAGTTGCCAGGACGTCAGTAAAAAAAAAAAATAAAAGATGTCACTACATCTAGAATGAAAATGGATTGGAGGAGGAAAGTCAGATTCCTCTAAAGAATCAAGGTAAGGATACCCATGACAGCTACCAATGATAGCAAAGACGTCAGAATAAAAAAAAGTAAATGAAAAGAAATCTAAAACATGCCCTGAATGCTTGTCTTGTTTTTTTTTTGTTGTTGTTTGAAAAGTTGATTTCAAAGATATTTAAACATTTATATAAATTGATCAAATGATAATGATTCACTGGATACAACAAACCTGAGTCTTGCATCTCAACAAAAAGAAACCTCCAATAGCCTCTGAGAGAGGAAGGTTAGCCAATAACAATCAGGACAATGTGGTTCTTGTGGTGCCATGGAAAATCTTTCAACGGTAGGTCTACTAGAGCCTTCTGTTACATTTCAGGGATATCATCAATGAAATTAACTTCACAATAATAAAGTTCTCTATTCGGACACATTAAAAAAAGATGAAATAAATGATAAAATTTGCGCATATTTAATTTAGTATAGTATTTAAGAATATTTCTCTATAATTTTTTTGCTGAAAATAGACTTCATTTCATAAAACGTTATGCATCATTTTATCGATACGCATCAATGAAATATAACATTTTTGAATAATATTTATTGACAGGCTTTTTCTGAAAGGTCCTACACAACTTCTCTCCAAGTTCAGTCAACAAATAGACAAATGTAGTGTATATATACTTTCAATGGAAGAGAAAGAGAGTGATTGTGTAGTAATTTCAGTATTTGAAAACGAAACAAAATGTACTGCGTGCTTGTCTTTCTTAATTCCATCATACTACTTCAACTCTGAGGCTTTTACATTATTAATGCCTTGAAGCAGGTAGTCATCTGAGACTCTAAAGCGGAGTCGATGACGAAAAAAATGCAGCAAACAACGAGAAAATCGTGCATAGAAGCATTTTGAGATAGAGTGGATGCAAGAAGCATATCACTTTTGGCCGGCGCAATAGCAGGATATTGTGAAAAAGAGAGAAGATAGGACATTAGTCAACTTAAAGAATTTCAAAATGATAATATTACAGTGAAACCTTAGCCTTCCTGTGGGAAAATGTACTATCGTAGTGAGTGTACAATCTGAAAGTACCACGGCAACATTTAAAATTATATGCAACCGAACTAGGGTATACAACTGAGATAAGAACTCTAAGGGAATAAGCACCCTGCCTCACTGGTTCAAAACCTGAACATTCAATGCCAACCTTCATGTACTGTACCTGAGGGTGTTTGATGAGCAGTGGCGTACCGAGGCGGGTGCGGGGGGGGGGGGGGGGGGGACCGCACCGGGTCACACTCTTGCAAAGTCACAGGTCCATCCTTTTCCTACAACACTAATTGAATTTTAGTTTCAATGAATGCGAATTTTGCATGGTACACAGTGTTTTAGGACCTTTCAACTACAAGGTCATTAGAGCCCTGTCCACTGCATAGTTCTAATGCTGCACATACTAGAGACTGCACAACCACTACACTAATGGGACTATTTTTGGATATCAGCACACTGTCATAAGTTTTCTCCAAGTCAATGAAGAATGCTTATGACAGTGTTCTATGACAGGTAGTTTGGGAGGTATTACGAAATTGAGTTAGAAGAAGGGATTATGCAAATAGTTCAGTATATGTATGGTGGTACCATAGCCAGGGTAAGGACACCTTGGGCAAAATACTGGGGGCTTCCCAGTAAAGGTGGGGGTCCACCATGGTTAAGTATTTTACCTGCTCATTCTGGTTATGGACGAGCTGCTGACGGGAGTAGAACAATGAGCCCCCAGTCCGTGATACTTGCTGATGATATTGCAAAACTTAGTGTTTCCAGAGAACAAGTAGAGAAAGGCCCAAACGATATTTGAGGAGCGATAGAAAAGGGAGGGCTAATGATAAACAAGAAGAAGACAGTATTTAGCTTTCAATTGGGTAGGGCAGGAAAGTAGTGGTGACGTGATCACCAGGGGCCAACTGGTGAAAAAGGTGCAAGAGGTAAAGTACTTAGGATCAACGCCAAAGCAATGGGGAGATAGACTGTGACGTGACCCAAAGACTCAATGGGGGATGGTTGAAGTGCAGTCCTGTGTGATAGGAGGGTTCCATTCTAGTTGAAAGGGAAGTTTTACAGGGCAGTGGTTAGACCAGCTATGCTATGAATAGGTTGACTCATAGGAATGACTCCTATGAGAGATTTCCTCATATGAATCAGGGAGTAAAGGTTAAGGTTCTATGGACACGTATGAGAAGAGGGGAGGAGAAGCTCTTTAGGTCCATTTCAGGAATGCAGGTGGTTGGGAGCACCTGAGGCACAGAGAGACAAAAGCAGAGGTGGAACATTGTAGTGCGTGGGGTGGATGAGGTTCTGGTGGAAGATAGGCAGTAGTGGAGGACTGGAACCCACAGACCCGGCTCTGCTAGAGGCATTTTTAGAGCAATTCTATATGATAGTTAAAAATACCCCTATCTATCAATGAAAAAAATGTCAGTCTCCCTCCATCAGCTATAACTTTTTCCACAACATTACATCCCCTACTTTAAAATTTACACAATATGTATCATCATAATCATACCCTTATCCCGCCTTTGTCAGGGTCGGGTCTTTGGGCTCTAGCCCTCCACTCCCGCCTATCTTCTACCAGGTCCCCGTCCACCACACACTACCATATACTTACTGAATTATTCTTACCTATTATACGCATGTGTGCCTGAAACAAGCATTAATCTAAAAACATTTGAAATGTTGATGACTTAGATGGGGCACATGGCAAAATAAGTGTTTATGGGAAGGTCAGTGGTGGGGGTGACACCAGGATTTGCCGCACCGGGTGACACCAAGCCTAGGTACGCCTCTGTTGATGAGGTCAAAAAAACTTCATGGATTTAGAACTGTAATGTACGTTCAATTAACATCACATCCTAACCATTGATCCATGTCATTGATCTCTTCTTCAACAGCTTAGCCACTTAAGGCAGATTCTAAAGAAATGTCTTCATTCAGGACTAAACAACCTATCAAATTTATTTTCTCTAGGTCGTATAAACGTATACTATAAGAACGATATTGTTAAAAATATTATTACTTCGCGTGATTGTGACGATGACAACAGGTTAGAGAAAAGCGAAAGTAGAAATGCAAGTGAAGACTCTTTGAAAGGGTTGAAAGCAGACCATAAACCATTAACCACTAACCAGTCCACTACTGTATTAAAACCTGAATAAATAAGTTAAAGTTTTGCACGAAACTATAAATACCTTCGTATAATCAACAACCATGATTACTACGGCCCATTACTAGCCAGACTTATACCATAACTGCTAAATAAATCAAATTATTATTCTAAAATAGTAATTTGAAAAAAAAAACAAGAAACACTGGAAAACTCGACATATAGATTACGAAATTACTGCTTCAAACACAAATCACATATTATATTTAAATGCAGAATCCAGTACATAACGTAGAAATGGCTTCAATTGCATTTTATAACACCCAACAACGAAGACTTGTTTGATCGCTAAGTTCAATAGTGTGGCATTTAGTTTCCAATGAAATGGATTGGTCATTTCATCAAAGTAATGGGGACTAATAACCATGTGTTAGTAATATATTAATCTCTCTAAATCCCTTTGACAACTTAGCCATATTTTAAAGAAATTAAGACAGTGAAAATCCTATCAAATGAAATGAAAATATGCATTGACATGATTTTTTTTTAAAAAGACGGTATTTCATTCTGAAAACCCATAAATTGGAAAGACTAAAACTAAGAATAATGGAGACATAACGTTTTGGACAACATGTTGCAAATTAAAAGTAGATAATTGTGCATCATTCAAAGTTAATTAATGCTATGTTAATTCTGATTTCTCTGTCTAGTACGAGTCTACGCTATAAGTATTAGGTCAATACTACTCAACCCTATCTCGGGCTTTCGTTTTTGAAAATATACAACTCTTTATTTACTAAAATCTGCTACTCTTTATCTCAATGAGTTAGACATATATAATCTAACATAACTTTGTGCCGAAAGTTCAAGTCTCTATCTACCTTTTTTCTTTTCCTTTCTATAAAAGATCTTTTTTCTCGACAAGCAAACGATAATGTCTTATCCTTGTAACAATCAGGGTGCCACTTAAATATAATAGGCAATGCCCATCACTTGCCACTAGGTTAAGTGGCATTTCCACCTTGTTTGGTCAGCGGTAAAAGAGTGCAGTCAATTTGCTCGCTCTCTCTCTCTCTCTCTTTCATCCTCATTCGCTCACTTACTCATGCATTTACTCAATTTAACCACCCACAATGAAATATCCAACATCGACATCTACACATATTGCTTCTTCAATGACCTGGCAAAAGTGACTGAAAATAGGAGCTCAATTGCTTGTCATCTAAACACAATAGCGGTAGGAATGGCATTGGATTGTGGTAGCACTGGTTGTGGGATGGAAAAAGACAGATGAGGAGGAAGATTTGAAGACTCAAAGAATGACAGCGAAGACGAAAAGAGAGAGAACAGGAGAATGAGATGAGATGTGGTGGTGATGGTGGTAGTGTAGAAGAAAAATCCCTTGCTTATACTTCTCGATTTCCACAGCACCCTCGATTGTGTCTTACACCCACTCCACCACTCTCAGCTCATTCGACATTTTTATACAGTAACAACACTACATGCATTGAGTAATTTTCCAAGTGCCCACCTTATTACCCGATGAAGATTCTTGCGTCCAGGTCATTCGACAAGAACGAAGAAGCGGCGGACCTCTTTGAAGAGCACTTTTCTTTAAATGACAACATACAAAAGGTAATTGTGAAAGGAGATGGTAGATGGACAAGGTGGGTGATGTTAAGGGGTTAGAGGGACACAGACAAAGATAGCAAGAGCGAGAGAGATAAACAGTGAAAACTTGGAAACTAAATAAGGATAGATGAACTCTTAACTGGAATGGACACATGTCTGATGCTTAATGAAAACTGAAATAGGCGCATAAACCTTTTAATATTTCAGATATCAAACATGATAATTAAAAAGACATGATGCTGACGTACAATATGTTTATCTACTTGCAGACATACACAGAAAGAGGAGAGAGAAAGAGAGAGAGAAGACAAAAGGTTAAGATGAATGTTTGAAACCTGAGAGGTCAGAATTTTAAATTAGAAGTTTGGTCAATTATTTTCTGCAGCACATAAATGACCATAATTTGCAAATGCAAAAGTTTCACTTCAGTACCATGTTAATTAATTAGGCGAGTTTTAAGAAGGATGATATGCTAGCACTGAATGTGCTTAGGGTTAGCATAAAAAATAAGACATCAGAGGCTAGAGCATTTCTTGGGGGAGACAATCATATTATCAACAACAGTCCCATATCTTGTTCATGTCTCCCTCGCTCAAAATGTGAATATAGCGAGTAGCGACTACAGTATATTGGCTATTGTGGTCAATATGTGCGGCCACATAAAACAGATCTAGAAAGAAGAGAGAGAGAGAGAAAAAAGCATCTTTATATACGTGAACCCAAAAGAAAAGTCGGAATAACAGTAGATTAAATCAAATTAAGGAAAAAGTGCATTTAGCTCTAGACCACTACAAAATAAAAGACGATATAAAGAAAGAAATAATGTTCAGAAAGGATGTCACAATGAGGTAGGCGTTCATAGTCAAGGGCCTTTTTTCCTTGGGAATAAGGGAACTATCAAAATAAAGGAGAGTACAGTTAGATTGAGAAAATTTGGTCCCATTATCGTTTCTATTGGCTTTCTTCCATACATTAAATTACTGCAGATTGTATGAAACCAGAAAACGGAAGATGACCATTAGCGAGACAAGTAGCCACCTTGAGTGGTCAAAACGGACTACAAAGTCCTTTAAGAAATGGACATCACCATAACCGCTTTAATGGACTTCTGACATGGAACTTCTAACAAAAGATAAGATGATGGGCAACTACGCCATAAACAAATACAACTAAAATATAATCGTAGTCCACGTTTACTTTTCACAATTGTTATTATTATAAGTACATTTAAGATGCTTATTTATGCGTCATAAAAGTGTATCACGGTTGGTTGCCCAACATATCGCAGTTATATCCTAAGGTTGAAAAAAAGACATTTCATGATATTAAGTGAGGATTAAATAACTAACTTATTTTCGATTTCATTTAAGTTTAGTTCGTCTTAAAAAAAAGGTGCAATAACGATGCAACTGAAAAACAAAGATGACAAAAAGGTTAATTTTTTTTAGCTGGATGCATAGGCACTACAATTTTTCGAGGCGTATAACATCCATAACAACCACCATATAGAGGTATACTCCAGCGTCAATATATCTAATCTGCTGCAGAATTTTATTATTACTTCTGAGGGATAAAAATCTCATCGCTGATACCCTACGGTGATTAAAAGGCAACCAATGTGACTATAGAAAAATGAAAACCCAACTTTAACTAAAGCAACGAGAAAGATGGAGAAAAACAATCAAGTTGAGATTGCCACTTTTGTTTGTTCAGCGTTTTTACTAGCCTAAAGATAATGGCAACTAACATCAACAAAATAATACAAATTGACAAGACAAGAGTGCAAAAAAAGGATCAGGGCGAGAAAAAATAGTAAATATCAACTCACCTCTACCATGTTCTCCAAAACCTGTCAATATATCCGCTCGGCGTGCTGGCGGACTGAGTTCAAGCCCCCGCATCTAGAGGCATATGGGAGCAGCTGTATTGCGTTGGACACACCAGTTCTCGTCTGATCACTGAAGTGAAGCAACGCAACCCCGACTAGTACTAACATGGGTGGCCGCTTAGGAAAACTGGATACTGCTAATACCCAATAATCGTCGCATCAGCATAGTGTCTATGCAGTCTCTGCATTAGAACTACGCAGTGGACGGGGCTCTAATGACCGCTGTGGTTGAAGGACCCTAAAATACCAAAAGTAGCAGCAGCTCTAGAGGCATGATGGTGTTACTAACGCGGTTCTCCTTCCCCTTCTCTTTCGTATCGGAGCCCATGTGAAACAAGGTACAGAGGTAGCGAGTTGAACTACTTCGTTCAGCGCCAGGGCTCGATTCTGGTTTGTTTGCTTTCTAGTGATAGGAAGATCTCCAGTGCGCCTTCCGTCGGATGAGAAGTAAAGCTGTGGTCCAGTGTGGTGTGTGCACAATGCCAAACGTATAGTTCGGCATGATGGTGAGGGGTAGGAGCTTGTACTCCAGTTTCAGTGGAGGAAGAGTGCTATAATGAAGTACACTACGCCGACGATGAATAAGCTTAGGAGTTGCTACACTAGGTTGACAGCCACTGCCTAAAACACCGTCCAACACATCGATCATGTGCCCGCAATTGAGCAAAAACGGGCACCCGATCCTGCTAAGAGGGGGATCGGGTTAGTGATAATGATGGGGGATCCCAGAATTCGAAGTGTTGGGCGTGCAGTGCTACAATTTTATTTCCTACTGACCTGTGTCTGGGGTAGTGATGTGCACGGGAATGGTTTTTGATTCCCGTCCAGTCCCGTTCCCGTGTTAAACTATTGTCGTGCCATCCCGTTTCCGTCGCTTTAATAGTTTTCGATTTCAATCCCGTTCCCGTCATATGGTATTCCCGTATCCGTCAGTTTTAAATGTTTTTGCTACCGTTACCGCCGGTTTCCGTAAATTTATTGCCTAATTTCTGTCAGAACAAAGAAAACAATTTTTTTCGAAAAATTATCTCTTAAAAATCGAGGCATCAGCACAGCATAGCACGCGCACACAGCTGATACAAAGGCCATCATTAGTAGAGAGGGTCTTATTTCTGCTCAGAATTGGTCTCGATTCAAGCTCATTTTCGTCCTTCCTCATTCCTGTAGCGTTACCATTACCACCCAATTCAATTACCGCCCCGTTCTCGCAACCGCCTAGCTTTCTACCGTTCTGTCCCATTCCCGTCAAACTCGATGATTTTAGCTGCTGTTCCCGTCCATTCCCACGGGAATACCGCGGGGACGGTATTCCCGCACACCACTAGTCTGGGGATAAGCAGATGGGTCTATTGCAGTGGTGGCGAACCTGTGACTCGCGGGTCACAAAGTGACCCACCATGCAATTTTAAGTGACCCGAACGAGAATCATATCTAGTTTATCGTCTCATAGTGTGTGAGGTGGATGGGGACCTAGAGGGGTAGAACCTGCAAACCCGATCCTACCACAGGCGGGATAAGGGTATTATGAGGAAGTTCTCTATTTGCTGCTTTAATGAACTAATTTAATCCTTATTAATCATATGTTTTTTATTCATAAAATTAAATAGTGCTTGCACCTGACCCGCGGACAACTTTTTGGTTTTTTTTTTCGTCTTATTGTGACCCGGCTTTAAAAAAAAGGTTCGCCACCACTGGTCTATTGCGAGTTGTCAGTGATAAACCGAAAAAAAGACCCCCAGGTAAGATTTGAACTTCAACTAGTCAAATGAGTCAAATAAGGATAAAAATGTTGCTTAAATGGTATCTACACCAATAACTTTTCTAATGTGTTCACCGAGATAAATAATTGATCTAATTCGTTAACAAATACTGTTAAATGAGGCAGAGACACATACAAAATGACAAATCTTTTAAAAGGATATCAAAGTGAAAGGCTAAGAACCACGATGAAATTGTGGTGACAATAATATCTTCGGTGACAACATATGTCTAAGTTTTGCGTGACGAATTTAAACAAAATCTGAAATAATATATAGGATCTAGGTTCGTATAGTATCAAATTAATGGAAAGATACAAATTATCTAAAAATAATACACCTTAACAGGAATCATGCTTGGTTAACGAACAAAACGCTTCAAGTTTAGATAACAAATGATAAGCAGAAAAGAGACGTTCATATGGACGAAAAACAACCTTTACATGACATAATGAAAACGTGCAAATTACTAGGTAACGGCGACCAGTGGATAGCACCAATAAGCTAAACACACACAACGCTTACAGTACACACCATTACTTGATGCCTAAAACAATGGAATTTCGTAGCTTCGTACATGAAATGCAAATTCTTATTTTCAGCTGGCGACCAAAAAGTTAGGTAGCCAGCCACCTTTAGGCCACCTCAGCCACCACCAACCCAACACAGGTGCTTGACGTCTATTTATGGGTATGTGACAACGTCAGGCCCACGGTTCCACTTTCCATTCCGAATGTACAGTTAAGCTATGGCCTCCAATAAACAAAATCTAATAACCTTGACTAGATGACAACTCGCATAATTTGAGCTGAAGAAACGGATGTACTCTAGAGTTAGCAAAGACACACACAGAGGAAATAGAGAAAAATATGTGCCCAATAGCAAAGGAGAAACTGACAACGACGTTGCTACCAAAAGTTACCTGGTAACTTATTACGTTACTTAACAGGCTTATTTAATATATGCTAAAATTGTCTGCTGGCACCTGGCTCGGTGGGACCCAACCCAGCATTTTGCTGTTTTTGTTTCGTTGGTGTTTTAGGGTCCTTCAACTACAAGGTCATACCGCTCCGTCCACTGCATAGTTCTAGTGCAGAGACTGCGCAGACACTACACTAATGCGACGATTATTGGGTATTAGCAGTACCCAGTTTTTCCAAGCGGCCACCAATGTCAGTACGAGCTTGGGTTGCGTAGTTTAACTTCAATCATCAGGTGAGAACTGGTGTGTCCAACGCAATACGCCATTCCCACGTAGATTGGATAATGGGACCTTAATATGTTAGTATGTTACACTAAGGGGTTGGAGAGTAAGGCCAGGCGCACACTAAGCAAAAACTGTCTCACCACAGTCTTATCTGCTCAGCTTGGGCAATGAAAACCAATGGGTAGCCGCACACTTGAAACAAGCCGTCAAGCAGACAAAACTCATGGACAACCACAGAGCACATACTGTAAGACTGTCGTGAGACAGTTTTGGCTTAGTGTGCGCCTGGCCTAAGCCAAGCAGCCATAACAGGCCGAACCCTAAGGAGGCTGCAAAAACTCAATTGCTGATTACATAACCCTTTTATTTGGAGAAGATAAAAAAAGAGTCTTAAAGTCTTCTCGGCGCTTAAAAGATGCTAATTAATATCTAAAGTATTTAAAAAATATTATGAAACAGATTTCATGAAAAGGGTGAAGAAGGAGTGATATATGATGTCAACACTATATAAAACAAAGCCCCTAACTACTGTATTTAGTACCCCTTGTAATATATAAACATAGTCTGTGTTCAAATGCATTGGTATTATTACGTATTGTATATAAAAAATTGCCTCTAACCAGACCTCTATCATTTCAAGTTAGAAAAATCTTAAACTATGCGGTGTTATAAAGCCTTACCCTTCCTCAATCATTAATATACACTGACCGTACAATTGATTTTTTAGCCTCAAGGATACACGATCTTTTAAACCTACTAAATGTGTTCCATATGATCTTTATATAACATAGATATATAGCCACCCTTTGGCTCTTTTCAACCGCATATAATTGGATGCAAATAGCTTAAAACAGTAGCCGCGTACGAATATTTGGGAGGAGGCTAACAAATGACAACCTCTTTGTCTGGATGATGCCGCCGAAAAATCCAGTTTTCTTGTAAATAATTTGATATGTAGTTGAAATTTTTCTTGATAAATCTAAGGAAACCGTATATGCCTACAGTATGTGTGTAACACGAAAGTATTCGGCCAGTCAACAACGGGGGAGGGGGGGGGCAGAGAAACCACCCAGCACAAGTAGCACCGCCACCATCACCACCACCAACACAGAAATTCCTCTCACTCTTTTGCTTTTCTGTTCAACCTATTCAATGGTTTTATATCCATTTGTTGGAAATTCACTAAACAGCGCCGGTCACTACAAAAAAAAATCCCCATTTTGCAAAACAAGTCAGTAAATGTTTTAAAAGGGGTCGATAAGTTCGTACAAATTGAAAAAAGTAATCTTTCAAGTACCATATAAGCTGTAGGACCCAGACAGTAATTGCAATTTCTTCACTTCAAAAACACAATTTTATTGACCACACAGCCTATGTATTTAGGGCCTTAAAAATGTGTATTTTCTGCAACTGCTTCAATTTCAATATATCTCGCATTATGAAAAGTAAATCCTACAAAAGAAGATAGTACAAGTGATTTCATGAGTGCATGACTTCCGGTTCTGATTATTCCCTGTCCAGGTGTTAGTATCGTTTAAATGGGCACTTGATAAAAGATCTTAGCTTTTTCCTGTATATCGGGAGGCTCATTTTAGGATCACAGAGAGAACACCGATATCTGTCAGGAGCATATAGTGTATCGAGAGTTGAAGCTCTGTCAGTGTCATCATCATCACACCCTTATCCCGCCCGTGGTAGGGTCAGGTCTGCGGGTCCACTGAACATGCTGTCTGGGGACACCCCAGCCAGGCGTCTGGAACCCGCAGAAATATTGGCTGGGTTGTCTGTAGGAGGATGCCGGCCTACCCTACTTGTTCCAACACCGCATTATACAACCAAAATAGAAACTTTGGCAGGTAAATTAATGCTTTGTCAATATCTTATTACAAATTATATTCTACAGAAGTTAAAATTGCCCCTATTCAGTGGGAAGCCCTGGGTGGCTGCCTGTACTCAACCACTGTGCCATGAGATTCCTGAAATGCACCGCCACTGCCAATACCCATACATAATCACGTCAGACAAATAGTTCAATCGCTTCTGCCTTCCTAGGAGGGACTGGCTGAACCAATGGGCATGAATATTACAGTTCTCACTACTGGCTAACAAAGCTATGTAGTATTTTAGTCTACTAGTCACCCGCTTGATGTGCGCATAGGGCGCAAGTAACTTCTAACCCTCTTCCCGCCTATGGCAGTCAGATTACCCATCTTATCCCTCTGAAAGGACACAAGAGCGATGGATGTATTGGACAGTTTTCCTACAGTCCGTTGCCGACCAAAGTTGCAATCCCTACGCTATTTATCGTCTTTCTACAGTTCGTTGGGACATTCAACCAAAGCCAGGGGGGCGAGTTCCTACACCTCGAAATTTTGCTTCCTCTACCCGTTCCATAATAGAGAGGGTTCTGTCACGTGCAGATGCCATCGTACACCACACGGGACCTCGATTTTAATTCTCTTACAAAAGAAGGCTCACTCGGGGCTTCTCTCTCGCCCGAAAAAGCCAACCCACATTGATCCAGTATCGAACCAAAAACTACTGACGCAGATACCGAGCATGCTACCCACTTCGCCACTGAGGCGAGATTTTGCATAGGGTTAGGTTACAACTAATATATTTTCTTTGGCGTTTGTGTGCCCCGAAATGTGTCGTTGTTAGTGTGCCGCCAAATTTTTTAATTATTAAAAGTGTACCGTGACGAAAAAAAAAGTTGAGAATCGCTGGTCTAGCAATTCATTCATGACCACTACGTATAAGAGTAGAACTGTAGTGCAACCCGAGGGGTGATCATTGTCGCCTACTTGTCAGTAGTTACGTGATTGACTAGTGATTCCGTGATTATAGGTTCGATTCTGCCCGAAATTGATTTTTTTTTGGAAAGGGGAGGAAAGCATAAGTGTACCTTCCACAGGTGAGGAAGTAAATTCGTAGTCCTCTGCGATGTATTCAGTGCCACCACTGCTCATTATGCAGTAAACATGCACGTGTTAATCGCTTAGACCTGTCTCGGTGCCGCAATAGGTAGCGTGCTCGATTTACTGTGCCAGTAGTTCTAGATTCGATACTGGATCGAGGTGGGTTGGTTTCTTTCGGCCGAGAGTGAAGCCCCGAGTGAACCTCCCTTCGGATGAGAAGTAAAACCGAGGTCCCGTGTAGTCTACGATGGTATTTGCACGAAAAAGAACCCTCTCTATTATGCAACGGGTAGATGAGGGCAGAATGTCCAGGTGTAGGAGCTGGCCCCCCTGGCGTGTGTGGAGTGCTCCAACGAACAGTAGACCGACGGAAAACCATCGTCCAATACATTACCCCTGTGTCCATTCAGAGGGACAAGATGGGTACCCGACCCTGCCAGAGGCGGGAAAAGGGTTAGGAGTTGTTTGCACGTATTGATCAGTTAACCTATTCACTATCTTCACTAACCCTCTTCCCGTGATTGACGAGGTCGGGTGCCAAATTTTGTCCCACTGGGACACATGAACGGTCTACTGGACGTTATTATTTTGCAGTCAGCAGCCAACCTAAAGGGCTAAATGGGTCTTTCGTCGGCCTGTTTTTCTTCAGCGGGGTACTTTTCCGTCACCGACACCAGGGGAGGGGCTAGCTGCTACACCTGGATATTGTGCCTGCCTACACGCGTATTTAATTTCATGTAGTAAGGCTTCTTTTTGGGCATGAGCCTGACTTCTGGTGCATTATAATTATTGTGCAATAGGTCAGACACCATGCAATATTACAACCAACAAAGCATTAATTTACCTGCCAAAATTTTCTATTTTGGTTGTACAATGCGGTTGTTGTTTTTTGTTGGTGTTTTAGGGCCCTTCAACTACAAAGGTCATTAGAGCCCCGTCCACAGCATAGTTCTTATGCAGAGACTGCACAGACACTACACTAATGCGACGATTTTTGGGTATTAGCAGTACCCAGTTTTCCCAAGCGGCCACCCATGTCAGTACTAGTTGGAGTTCCGCTGCTTAACTTCAGTGATCAGACGAGAATTGGTGTGTCCACCGCAATTCGCCGCTCGTACAATGCGGTGTCGGAACAGTGGGGTAGGCCGGCATCCCCCATAGACAGCTTAGGCAATATTTCCTGCGGGTTCTAGACACCTGGCTGAGGTGCCGCTCGTTAGAGCAGGTTCATTGGACCCACAGACCCGACCCTGCCATAGGCGGGATAAGGGTATGATGATGATGATGATGATGTAGTAAGGCTTCTTTTACGTGTAAATGATCGGGAACACACCACAGGAACAGCTTTACTTCCCATTCGACAAATGTCTCATCCGAAATCACTAGGGGTCCAGGATCAAACCTAGATGAATAAGGGGCAAATTTTACAGTGATTACCAGTAAAATTTCCCCGGTATCCAAATAAAACTTAGGATTTTGTCTTCAGGCACAATCCATCTTTTCACTTCGCCAAGTCATCAAATGGCAGTATGAATGAAAAGGGGTGCGCTGCAAGCTTCAAACTGAGCTTCATGTATGTTTGCAAATATCTCATCATTCTGAATAAAAAAGGTCCTACCAAAGTTTATGACGTCAAGTATAATAGCGCCACATAATAGGAGCATATCTAATAAGAAATAGGGGATATAAACTTCAAAATAAGTGAGCTTACAAAGAAGAATATCTAAAAAAAGAGAGAGAAGCTAGCAGTGGCAGGCCTACATATCCCATATTAGAAGTGAAACTATATAAAAGATTATGAAAGCGCACTGAGTGATAGCTCAAAATAGTGAAGTTTCCTTTTAAAAAACGTAGGATGGGAGCGAGTAGATAGAGCATAATAGGGTTGCTACTGGTAAATTTTGACGGTAACGAAGTCCATGATGGAGACCTGGCCAACCGAGATAAGGAAGTAAAGTCTTAGCGGTGAAAATATGGTCGCACTCCACAGACAACCTGAAACCTACTTTATTCTTAATGTCTTTTCTGAGAAATCCATATCAAGTGAAAATGCTGATGCTTGAACTAAGAAAGGAGAGAAAAAAATGTGCGTGTGAGAAAGTGGAAAATAACATATAGATGATGATGATGATGATAATGATAATAGTTGGTGGTCGAAAGGGGAGGATGAATAAAATGGCAGTGATATTGGGATAAACCATGGAATGGTGCAATGAAACGAAGACACGTAGAGAGGAGGGGGACTAAAAAAGAGATCGAGAGAGAGAGAGAGAGAGAGGGTGTAAACAAGTTGTGTAACAAAATATATTGGATCTCAAGAAACACATCGCTAAGGATTTAAAAAAGAAAAATATATGAGCACATAAATATAGGACGAAGTTTTCATTGGAACCTAGCAACTCAAGACTTAACGTGAAATAAACATATAAGAGATTCTTTGGAGTCAACCAACCTTAACCACCAAAACCAGCACTTTATTTTAGCCCTCCTTCTTATTTGATCTCCTCCCATCCCATTCACCACTAAGTTAAGAAAAAGAGAGAGGGAGAAAAAAAATAATATCTTAAACACACAATCATAATTCCACATTTCAGGAAAAATGTCTTAAGAATTCACCCAATTTTATGAGCTAGACTCACAGCAGGAAAGAAAATCCTCACTCTATTTGAAAACGTAAAGCGAAATTTATATTTCTTCCTAATTTGTCACTTTTTTGACAATCAAACTGTAATAATGCTTACAGTGAACTGCTCAACAATGGTACAAATACCAAACGCCATCTTGAAAACACATCCAATGAAGGCATTATTTCTTAAATAAAGAAAGAGTGAAAGAAATAAAAATCTGTCTTGAAAACTATACAAGAAAAAAAATTTTTTTTCCTCTAGACAGAAAAAGAAAGAAGGAGGGGGAAAAGATAGAGAGGAAGGGTCAAAAATATTTTACTATATATCGAAATATCTAAGATGACCGTTAACATAGAACTATTCAGTTTACGAAACATATTTTTGTTTCGTATATAAAGAGCTATAACATTTTATGAGAATTACTTTATTCCCAAAATTACTGGAGCTCAATTCACTTCAATACAGCTAGGGTTATATGTATTTGCTATTTTATATAATATGTTTTTTCCCTTCTCTCCTAGGTCTAACTTGCAGTAACTTTTATTTTTAAGAAAATAAAACCACATCTTTAGTACGCGTTTTCAGACACATCACATAAAATATCAACAACTAATAAAATATCATGTAAGTAATGCGATGAACGAGTGATAAAAAAATCTGCGAACAACCAAAAATAATTGCATTAATATCAAGAAGAACATCGCAAAAGGTTATAATTTTAGTTAACGTATCATGAAAATAACCTTTAACAAAAGACGAAACAACAACAACAAAAAAATTTTCTTTGGAGGAGAGGGGAGATTAGACGCTCAATCACGTAAATAAAACTTATCTGCCCAATGACCACGTCACACTTTAAAAAAATTCAATACACCGTAATATTATTTATTATATAAGATAGAAAATATATATTTTTTAAAAAAGAAATTCAAGTCGCGCCACAAAAAATAATACCTTTAATAAGCACAGTCGAAACAATAATTATACTATTTTAATCATCGAGCCCCATAATCAAAATCAACCTAGGTTATAAATTAATCTTAGGAGTTTATAAAAACTTCACCTGTACATACAAGCAGCGTAATTATCTAATTAGATGACTAGAGTATGCATAATACAAGTTTCCAGGTAAATTTCAAAGTAGCCTGCACACACACCTTTTCACATTTTGAAAAAAAAAAGTTAAAAGACGAGAAGGACGACGACGACAACAACAACAACAACGGGTCAGCATTTTTTTTATTAAAATAAATGCAACTAACTCCTAAAAAATCATCTAAATTGTATTTAGTATTCCGAAAGGGATGCGAAAAGCAGCAACTGCCAACCATGTGATTTGTTATTAGGCAGCCGCCAACACACTTGTAATTTATTTGCAAAGAATAATATTACAATGTGTAAAGAATTAACAAAAACTAGTGTATGTGACACGAACTATTTATCAATTTTTCTCAAATTATTTCTCTGTCTCCTAAATTTTTTAGGCATTACTTAAAAACAGGCTAAGTCAAGTTAGCAGAGGGGCATCACTAAATTCAGAAACGACAACAAAGTCAAACACTAAAAAAAAAGCCCAGCGCAAACTTAAACGTCAAATTACTTATTTCTTGCTTAAATATACAGTATAATAAGATGAAAACCCCCACATAGTACACTTCTCGGATGGCCGGCCATAAACGCTCATTACAAAATCACTCAACTCAAGTGACACAGTACATACACTCTGAAGAAAAAAAATGTATTTTAAAGTAACTCTTATGATCCTGCAGGTAAGGTATTCGTAATACTCTTCAAAATTTATTTTATTTTAATTGTATTACTGCTCTAGGGCAGAGGGACAAGTTAAACAGCTGGCGATAACTATCATTGTGTCCACCATCATTGTATCCAGTGGTGGCCAACCTGTGACCCATTGTGCAATTTTAAGGAACCCGAGTTTGAATCATATTTAGTTTATCGTCTCATAAGTTCTCTGTACGCAGACCTGACCGTGCCACAGGCGGGATATGGGTATTATGATGATGGTCTCTGTTTTCTACTTTAAAAGCAAAAGCAACTGTTTTCTACTTTAATAAACTTTATTCATTATTAATAATTATTTATTTCTATTCGTAAAATTAAATAGTGCTGGCACCTGACCTACGGACAACCTTTTGTTTTTTTTTCGTGTTATTGTGACCCGTCTTCTAAAAAAGGTTCGCCACCACTGCTCTAATCTGTCCAAATTGTCCAAACCAATATGTTGAGATGACCACGTCAAAGATTCGAGGGTCTAGTCGTTGACCATTCATCGGGAAAGCTTTCTTCCTGATTAGGCGCTTTCTAAACTATTTTACCGGAGGTACCCAGTGACTGCTTCAGTCCAACATCGCCCAATACAATAGGTCCACTAATACGTTGATGACGTGGTTGGCAAGAAGCGAAGAACGACTAAGGGACATCGGTCAGGGAGTCGAACCTATTCCCTCTCAAAATAGTGAGAAGGAAAAATGCAGGATGTAATGTTACAAGTCACTAAGCATCTGAACAAAAGTGCATCAATGAATGTATGAATGTGCAACCTACAGTAATTCAAAAAAAAGATGTCTGTCCAGAAATGAAATTAAAATGAAGTCAATTATGACATTACAATATTTCGGAGGTGAAACAAGAGCTTTGTTTATAGCTTCGGCTGATTCATTTGTTGTCCCATTGAGTTGGAGTGGCGTCGTCTTGCCTTTAGGTCCCACAGGGACTATACGTCGCATGCTGAACATCGTCTAGTGCAAAGCGCTTAACTGAGTTAATAATTACACTTCTGCACTACTGCTAAATAAATAAGCTCTATTGGGTCCCAGATGAGATACAAAGGCCAATTAAATAAGCTTACAGCTTAAGAACACAAATTGTAACAGAGACACAGGCGAATACCATCCTTTGTCACAGATTGGTGAAAGTAAAGACAGGAAACTAAGATTTCACGTGAAAGTTACAAAAATAAGAAAAAAATACTGAATATATAAACTAGAGAGGAGGTTTTTTTCCAGCAACTCAGCTGCTTAGGGAGGCGATGCGGGAAAACCTTTAAGTTCTACATTACCGCCCTAAATTGGACATTTATAAGTATACTATTACGTAATTCCTTTAAATATTCGATTAGAACATTAATAGGAATATCACCATCATATACCTTTATCCCACCTGTGGCGGGGTCGGGTCTGCGGGTCCTGGTCCTCCACTTCTGCCTATGAACCACAAGGTTCCCGTCCACCCACACACAATCATGTCCCTTTGTACAACCTGCATCCTCGTCTGGTTTGGTCTTCCCCTGCCCCGGCTGCTTCCAATAATCTGCATCCTTGTGAAGGACATGACCAGTTCCTCCCCTCCTCTCATTAAATGCTCATACCACCTCAGTCTATTCCAGTGGTTTTCAACCAGGGTTCGCCCAAGGGTTCCGCCAATGGCAAGGTAAAATATAAAAATAATGAAAACACAAGAAACGAGAACGACTTTTGTCTGTCAAAGATGAACTTCGGGTGTCTCTATCAAACATCAGGCCACGAATTCAACTCCTTATGCCAACACACACACCTGTATCAATTAATGTGTCTTTCGGTCACTGTAAGGGTTCCGCGAGAGGTCTAAATGTTCCAAAGGGTTCCGCGAGAAGTCTCAATGTTCCAAAGGGTTCCATTCCAATAAAAAGGTTGAAAAACACTGGTCTATTCTCTCTCATCTCTTTCGCAATGTCTACCACCCTCAAGCTACCCCTAACATACTCATTCCTACTTCTGTCTGCTCTGGACATCCCACCCACATACCCCAGAATTCGCCTTTCAGCCACCCTCATTCTATTGTCATGGCTCTTTCGCACTGCCCAACACTGATCCATGCAGCATAGCTGATCTAACCACTACTCTGTAGAATTTTCCCCTTAAGTTTATTGAGACCCTCCGTTCACACAGGACTACACTTGTCTGTCTTCACTTCATCCACCCTACATTGCTCTGCGACACTTTTCCTAGGTACTTTTGGGAGTTGAACTCTTTAATAAAAGTATCATGTCGAAAACACATGTTGTCACCAAACTCCAAAAAAAAAAAAATAAAAAAAAACAATGGAGTGATCGTCCTGTCCTTATGGAGAAAAATAGAACTGAGGGGCGATTCATCATTACTTTAAAATAGGCAGGTTCACCCCTGGTTTAGGTCGGCGGTTTCCACTCTGATAAAAGGGAAACAACCTAAAGTGCACCTTCCACTAAATAAAATGTAAAAGCCGTAATACGGTGTGTGGTTATGCGATGTTATGTAAACCTTGATATTAAATTACCTATACGAGAAGTGAAGTTGTCAAAAACAATCGAATTTCATTCACAATGTAGCAAAACAGTTTAGTGTCATTAAAAACGATTTTAAACTGATCAAATAAAATATTCACCCTTTAAATTAAATATCTTAGCTTGTAAGTAATTTAAAATCCATGGTACTTCTCAGGTTTCGTTCGTGTACAAGTATGAAGAAGGAAAGCCCACACCTGACGTAAGGTGACCACACCAAAAATTATAACCAAGGCCTCATCCTTCATCTCCTTCACTGTGACAGTTTACCTAAGTAATTTTGGTTTTCGTACATCTATTCGTGGTAACCTAAAGGAACCAACTGTAATAAATCATTTTCAAAGTCTCTGATAATACCTAATTTTTTTTTATCTTAGTAAACTCTACTTATTACACCTACCACGTAAATTTAACATCATTTTTTTGTTTTAAAGGAGTAATTTGTTTCTTCAAAAAAAAAAAAAAAAAAAAAGAAAAGAAAAGCTCTAACTAACCAAACTATCCAAGAATAAAAATAAATTAAATACAAGCATATTCTAGAATCTGTTAACTCTTTACTAGACTACAATAACAGTACTGTATTATTAAGAAATTCATCTCATGGTCTATACCGGTGCCTGACCACTTCAACTCTGAGCCCTGAAGCACAGTAATTACAAATTCGTATAAACAATAATCAAGTGCTATCAAAGACCAAACCGGTTGGAAAATCGTTCTTCGTAGAAGGACCTAAAGGCAGCAAGCATTTAAAGAGTTAACTGTGCCTAATCCTCTGCTCGCTGTTTTGCTATTTTTTTACAAGAGTCAGACTGGACAGGCTGCAAGTGAAAAGTCAGCCAAATGATGGATCAATGGTTTATTTTTGAGATTGAAAGAATCTGAAAAGCACAGTTACAATTCCATCAAAATTTGAGAAAGGTAGTAAACGTTAATTACGTTAACCGAGTTATTAACTGAATTGACAAACATTTTATAATTTTAACTACATAAAACTATAATCTCTGATAATTATTGGCTACCGTGACGTCTATCATTCTGCCAATCTAATTTTATCAAGATAGACAAGGTAATGCCTGAAATCAAACCTTGTTAAAGGCGTAGTAAAGTGAACAGAGCGTCTTAGGAATAAAGTCCATCATAATGTCAATTAAAAATGATAACCATCTTTAAGGAATATGAAGAAAAAAGCATTCATATTTTTTTATAATTAAAGGGCAAATACAATTTTTTTTGGAGGGAGAGGGATGGAGGTTATTGCACAAGATGGTATATATTTTCTCGGCGATTCGCTAAAAATTTGAAGACTAACATGGGCGTGGATGGGAATATCATAATCATAATAACAACAGCACCAACATCACCATCACCAACAACAGGAGCAACATAACACACAAAAAAACCTCAACTAGTAACCACTTGTGAATATGGCTAAAAGGCAAACTAAAACGCACCCCATGTATATTATTGATTAGTCACCAACACACAGCGGCATCCCGAAAAAACAGTAGGAGAAAATGAAGGAGAGAGAGAGAGAGTGAGAGAAGGGATGGCGGGAGGAAGGGAGATTAAACCAGAGGGGTTTTCTCACGGAGGGTCAAAACTGAGATGGCGCAAAAATGTACACGTTTGTGACCTGCAAAGTGAAGGTATTGCATGCAAATGAACCTAAGATAATACTACAGGAGAGATGATTTTAAATGTGCTTAAAGATTATAGTTTCTTCAAGGCACTTAAAACACCACGGGGGAAAACCCCATCTTGATACATGCCTGCTCTTTTGCACTCTAGACTCAATAAGTCATTTACTACTTTACAGGGATGACTTTTTATCCTAATAACAATTCAGTAACTCATAGATTTACAACATACATCTCATTTCTGAAGCCGAAGGAGAACACTTTTTGAAAAACAAAAAATGAAATGCTTTATAGTTTGGACGGGGAGAACAAAACTTTCATATTGTGTTAACTACCAACTCTGCCATTTTTCTCAATTCTGCGAAATTCACATACAGTAAAGTGTTAAATAGTTACCACTTCCTAAATCACCTATTTACACCAGCATTTCTTCAATACCAAAGTGTCCTCAACATATAAATATTTCAATATTCAACTCAGGACTTTGATCTGAAGAAAAAAATTGTTTATTATACATAAAAGTCGTTTTGGAATTCAAAATTTTAACAGTAGTAATGTGATGTCTAGCACCTCAATGGTTTAATTTAATAACTTAATTTGGCGATTTTTTTTTTTTAGCAAGTACTCTTAATTATTAAAAATCTACTCAAAATCAACCACCTCATCACGCGCACATTACATTGGTCTCTTTGTTGTATACACAATACGAAACAAAAAGGTGACCTAAACCACAGTCCTATTCTTAAACAGGTGACTTAATAGTACTAAGCCAAAAATAATGAAGACATGTCTCTCTCTCAATGTGTGATTTTCATTAACTTTACAACAAATTATGAGGCTAAATTTAGATCGTAAAGTTAACAATTAACCAACTTTGGTTATGTACAAAATTACACGCAATCAAATTACAGTATTTGATGAATTCGCGATTGGGGGGGACTGAACCAAAAATACGACCGCGTTGTTCAACACAATTAACTTAAGAGTACATTTATTTCATTTATCTTTTCCTCTCGACGTCCTTTGTAACTTGGTAGTAAAAACAAAAATTATAGCTTTGGCACTGAAATCTCCCTTTTGACCACTAAAGCCCTCCAGACAAATGCTCATACTTATAGCGACTAACCAATTATTTTCTGTACCTAATTTTTTAATCTACGATTGTGTGGCTTGTAGTTGACCATACGAAAGAGGTTCTATTCCCTAAATGACCAACTAGTAAAAAAGTACGTCGCTTTTTTGTGCAACTAGGCAATGAAAGTAGTAGCATAGTGTGCAAAATAAACTGTGGGCCTTCATACAAGATATCGCGCAATTTCAAACTGCTACTTAAATTCCTTATCAGAATTTTGTTTTTTCCTCTTCTGGAGTTTTCCTCCTTTCTTCTGGTCAAATGTAGCCTACCTATTAAGTAAGGCCAGTGCTATAAGTTCTCTTCTCCGTCAACCATTCCCATTCGTCAACTCTCACAGTTAGGTATTTACTTCGTGGGTATGACCAAGCAAAGGGTTCCTTTAATTAGTCATAGGACCTGATTTTTGTCGACATCTTTACAACCTCTAGTGATCACAAGAAATAACTAATGATTTTTAAGACTCAATTTTTATTCCATCTTTTCCAAAGCAAAGCAACTACTAAGCCATTTCTCATCTACAGTAGGGTCGGGTACTCATCGTTGTCCCTCTGAATGGAAACATGGGCCATCTGTGGAACGGCTGTTTTGCGCAGCCCGCTGTCGACTGAGGCTGCAACCCCTTAGCTGCAGCTCCTACACCTGGTAATTTTGCCCCATCTACCCGTTGCTCAGTTACCCGCCTCGGTGGCGTAGTAACTGAGCCAGCAGTACTACGGTCGATACCGGACCGAGGTGGGTTGGCTTCTTTCGGGTGATAAAGACCTCAAGTGCACTTTCTTTCGGATGAGAAGTAAAACGGAGGTCCTGTGTGATGTACGACGGGATTTGCACGTAAAAGTACCCTCTTTACTATGCAACGGGTAGATGACGCGCAATTTCCAGGAGTAGGAGCCAGGTCGATGGAATGCCCCAACGAACAGTAGACCGACGATAAAGAAGCATAGGAATTGCAGCTTTGGTCGGCAACCAGCCGGGAAAAACACTGTCCAATATATCGCCCTCGTGTCCTTTCAGAGGGACAGAATGGGTACCCAACCCTGCCATAGGCGGGAAACGCGTTAGTACAGTAGTTGCTTTTTTTCTACCTGTTGCGCAGTAAAGAAGGTTCTTTGGTGTGCAAATGACATCGTACACCACACGGGGCCACAGCTTTAGTTCCCATCCGACGGAAGGCGCACTCGGCCCCTCTCTCGCCCGAAAGAGCCAACGGAGCCACGGAGGCGGGAACGGCTTATTGCGTTGCACACACCAGTTCTCGTCAGATCACTGAAGTTAAGCAACGCAACGTCAGCTAGTACTAACATTGGTGGCCACTTGGGAAAACTGGGTACTGCTAATACCCAATAATCGTCGAATTAGTGTAGTGTCTGTGCAGTCTCCGCATAAGAACTATGCAGTGGACGGGGCTCTAATGACCTTGTAGTTGAAGGGCCCTAAAACACCAACAAAGCAAGCAAAAGCGCCATGGAGGCGAATTCTTTATCCAAGCTTTTATGATTTCTTAATTATCCTTTCTAATGACAATTAATTTGGGATTCATGCACAAAACCACACCGGAAGTTCGCATTTTCATAAAGCCATAAGTAAATGGCGATATCCGATTGAAACCAACTTGTATTTACAAAAGGAATAACCACAATGGGTCACTTATAAACAGCGTTTGTCTCACACAACTTCTCTACGTACAACCTAGATTATTCGACATAGCTGTGGGTCATATTTACAATTATTTCATGTCAACATTCGAGATAAGTTAATGACACTGCTCCCGACATTCGTACACAACGACCAAACTTTCATCACTCAATGTTTCTGATGTAAATGATTTAGCACCTACGTTCACCTCGCAAACTGTTTATAAATCAAAAAAATCTTATATTTTGAAATAACTGAGTAGCATAGGCACATCTGACAAATTTGCATTTGACTTGACGAGGCAATTAATATCATTTAATTGGATATACAGCGATGGACTTTCTTCGGCAAAGGGTGCTTTATCAATGCCAGGAGACGAGCTCCTGCATCTGGTATATTTTACACTATGTAGAAAGGGCTCTTTTATATGTAGGTGACTACTGCATTTCCTCTCACGCGTTGGAAAGTCTCTTTGAGGTTCCCCTTTTACCCCTGTCACTCTCGGCCAGTGTTGAACCTACAAATAGCAAGTTTCAAATCAATACGTGATACAATGCAACGATTTGAAAGTGAGCAGAGTTGTGGGAAGGGAAGGAGAGTCCGTGGCAAAGAAAAGATCGAGATCGGCTCTACGTGGTGGACCAAATGGAAAGAGTTAGGTCAGCAGTCAGTAATGTGATTCCACCATCCAACGGTTTGGTTCCCTTCTCTGTTGTCTTTCATTCTATCTTATCTGACTGCTTCCCTTTGGGTCCTTCTAGTGTTTCAGTCTCCTCATCCATTCCATTGTTACGAAATACTAGAAACTAGATTCTGCCAGCATACATGGAGAAAGGGTTCGGTAAAAAAGAGAAGAATCTCATTTTAAAAACAACTGGCATCTTAACAGTTGTTACCTGATAAATTTTGGCTGGTTATAAACACTGCACAATTTTTGTACACCTCTAAAAAAGTGTGTAGAATTTTTTTTTCTTTAAAAAAAAAAGGTGCACCAAAAAGTTTTAAGTAGGTCCTGATTTCTTGTGTGTCAGAATAAGACAGGAGAAGAAAAACCTGAAGTCCGAATGCAATTGAGAGTCGTTTCATATAAATCTTCTTGACTTAGAGACTCCTAAATCCTTCAAACTTCATGTGTACAGTTGTCAACTTTACAATTAATCCATTCTAACATTACACACTGAGAGTTTAGATACAATTTCGGTTAGTGTGCGTGTATGTGGTCGCCAAAATACGAATTAAAAAGGCGTTTCGAGCAAAACATTCAAATGATAGATGTATAAAATGAGAGGATGATTTTTTCGCGTCCTATCTATCTTTTAAATTTGTCAGGTAGGCCACCCACTTTGTCAACCATCTAAGGAGTGGCAGTAACCCCAGTAAATTATAATCAAGGTTGGTTTCAAATATCTAACTTATCTATGAAATGCACAGGTCACAAAGACAGAAAGCAATCATGGGTAAGAGACTCTTATTAAAGAGATTAATTCAATCTGGCTTACAATAAATGTTTAATCAATGCCCAATGTCCTATCTGCGACACAAATACTCGAGCCAATTTCATGATACACAACGATAGGTAAAAAAAAAAACAGGGGGACAAAAAAAGTCACTAGTAACCAGTCTCAATTTTCCATTAAGAAAATAATAACGAGAGACGGAGTATAAATAAAGACAACGGGCGATTCAATTTCCTAATCTGCGAAGAGGAAAAAGTCTAAGCAAACAATAACAAATCAACTCGATGAACGTAAATGGTGGTTAATTTCACATATCTTTCAAGATTAAACCAATTTAATCTGACAAGTGAATTACATGGCCTACATAACTACTTATATGACACATACTGTATATACTAAATAGATGATGAAAGGAGGAAAAAAATGCATTTTATACAAGATGAATTTCAGGGTAGCATATGCAAAGAAAAACTTCTTCCCAAGTAAGAAACCAAAAAACAGGAGAATGATGATGTATTCAAAAATGTTGAAGATTTTGAGTTTAATTAGTGGGACGGAAGAGAGTAAAAAATGTGGTTTGGTGACCCATAAACATGATCTTAGGACCACCCTGTATCACAACAGCAGCAGTAACACCGTCAGACGCAATGAATTCACCAAGTGTAAGTAAACGAGAAGAAAACTATCGATAAACATAGAGAGGAGAATGAAAAACGACAGAAAGCCACGGGCTGTATCTTTTAGCATATCAAAGCAATACAAGTAAGTAACAATCTACTTTTCATTTCCCTCAACACCACCATAAATATTTAATATGCAATTCAAGATATGCACCATGACATTATGAATAAGAGAGAGACAGAGAGGAACAAAAGTATTCTCCTTGATTCAGAGGAGGAAAAAAATGAATGTTTTGTTTCATGATAAAAAAAACTGCGTGTAAATAAAGACAAAGATGACATTATGACGAAAATTTCACATACATGGTTGAAAACCAAAAGCGGATAAAATATATATCACAGTATCTCATTTCCTACTTTATTTCCTAGTCATTTCAAACTGGACATTCATTAAGTAACTTTTCATTTCAAAGAAGAACCAAAATTGAATAAGAGTCCTTGTAACGTCTGCACCACTAAAATATTGTGGGTCACAGCAAATTTACTAATGCTATCGTGTGTTCTTCTCCTTCTTGTGGCAGATTGAATAACAACCAATAATCCATGTTGTGCTACAAAAAATTTTAATTATACGTCGTAATAATATATTGTAAACGTAAAGTGAAATTACAAACCATTGAAACTTAATTAATTCCACGAGTGACGAAGTAGAGTGAACTTGGGACGATTTTAAAGATGAAATAAAGGCGTTTGACACATTAATTCTTTAATATAGTTTGATAGGAAAATGCTGTAGGAAAATCACTAAAGAGCTTTACAGTTACCAAATACTTCAGCAGGTATCTTGTTGTCGACGTAGTAGGATGACCCCTAATAGTCAAGAGATCTTACTAAGATGAAACTGAACAGTTTGAGTGATTCAGGTTGATGCCATTAGATGCTGAAAGTTAACTGAATCAATTTTCTACTACTGAAATTACATGCCCACTTCTCCTAATATAGGTTTCAAAAAGCTTTCCCATTATTATGGACAACATTAAAAAAGAACTTTGAGTTGCTTGTTTAAACTTTCTAAAAGTCCTTATTACTCATTCTTAAATTATTAAGAAACTACTATGCTTCTAGGGCGAATTTGTGTCAATTTTCAGCGTACAACAGAGAAAGTGGACATGTACATGTAATTATGATTTGCTTTATGCATCAAAGGACAGTCTCTTAACTTTAATTTCAAGAAGAATTCAAAAGAGCAGAAGAAAGCAATTATGGCCAATCCGACAAGTTAAGGGGTTGACAAGAAGGTGGAAGAGTCCGTTACTTGAAAACCTTCAGAAGACGACCACTACCCCACATTCAGCAGTTTACTCAAATTGTCTCTTCAAATTTAATTTCTGCTAAGTACACATCCAACTGAACTAGTCACCGTGTCATCAAATTGGACAATAAACGCTGAATGGGAGGAGGTCGTGAGAAAGAAACGGGGGATGGAGAGAGGAGAAAGAGTGAAGAAGACTATCCATCGCTCAACTCAAACTCGTTTCTTCAACTGATGAATTAGACATTGACATGCAAAGAAGAAAAGTAGAGACGTTTGATATTAAAATGAAGATGATGATTAAAATATGTGCACTTGAAAACCAAATATAAAAAAACCTATCTATTAAAGATAAACATTAAAGTCTTATTTTTGGACTACTATTGAGATAGGTCCCTCAACGACATTGATACACACACAGTCACCCCAAGACCTCAGAAAAGGCAGCGTGCACTATATCCACTGTATAATTTAGCCTCCAACCTCTCCCTCACCCATCTTAGATAAATTATTAATAAAAGGCCTTGAAGTATATCGCAAATGTGCTTTGAAAGAGGTACACCAATATTACCTGAATGGCAAAACAAAGTGCGTATAATAATAATTTAGCTTCAATTTCCCAATTCCGAGGTTGCCCTTAGATCTTCTTTCAACTTGCACTATCGCCATTTCGCTTTGTTTTAAACATAATACCTTTTCCACATGTCTCTTCCAAAGATGAAATCTGATCTAAAACCATTAAATCAACGGGCTTCTTTGTGATTCCCTAAAGGGATGAATTGTACTAGAGAAGTGCACTACGGTGAAACAATGTTATAGCAACAATCGTGTAATATCATGCCCAAAGTATCACCCTGATTAACCCATAGTTTGTATTTCATACAGAAATACACAGAACAGTCTCCATTAATTTTGAAGAGGCACATGATGTGCAATAAATAATGTAGGATTTACAAAAATTATATTTCGGTCAATCGTTTAGAAATGGATTACTCTGTTAATGACCATTTGACATTAAAATGAACAAATTCATTAAATAGCTTCAATAAACGAGGTGAACAATGCTGAAATTACTTTTATCATTTTGAATGGCTACTATTAATTTTATCAACAAATTATATTTATTAGCTGTTAAGGTCAGCCTAAATTTTAACATCTTAGATTTACGAAAAACACTTGGTTTGGAATGTACTGCATGAGCGTCAGCGAATTACACATACAAACACGAATTAATTACTGTATATAAAATGTTTACAGTCAAAGGACCCAAGCGCCCAGCTAGTAATTGGCAAACGGATGTGATCATTACAAAAGTAATAACTGGAGGTATGGCCCTTAAAACAAGACATTTCAATAGTGAACAACAATGTCCCAACAATGTCTACTAATGACGAGTCTGGAAAAATTTGATTTATGTACTCTATTAAGCAACAGTAGGTTTAGCAAAATCGATGTAGTTTTTAGAACTTGGTGTAAGGCTCCCCTTACAGCAGTGGTGGCGAACCTGGGATTCACCGTCCAATTAAGTGACCCGATCGTGAATCATATATATAGGTATAGTTTATCGTCTCATACACAACAGTAAATTTCTCACTGATGTATTACAGTATATAAAATGAATATGTTTTGTTTTCAATATTTTAAAGTTTGTTCTCTATTTGCTACTTTACCGGCTGCGGAAAAAACCTATGACCAATAGATCGCCCTTGTGTCCATTCCGAGGGACAACATGGGTACCCGACCCTGCCATAGGCGAGAAAAGGGATAGGAGTTGCTTTTATTGCTTTGTCCTCTATTTGCTACTTTACCAAAGAAGACATGGGATTAGGCTGTCTGTAAGGATATGGTAGTGTGTGGGATGAACGGGGACCTGGTGGGAGGTAGGCGGGAGTGAAGGGCTAGAAACCACAGGCAGGATAAGGGTATGATGATGATGATGCTCTCTATATGTGCTACTTTAATAAACTTTATTCATTATTAATAATAATTTATTTCTATTCATAAAATGAAATAGTGCTTGCACCTGACCCGCGGACGAAACTCAGAAAATACTGTCAGGATGAAGAGAAATAAATATACCTTACGCCGGGTCTCAGCAGAATCTCTATACATTTTTGGTGAAGACGACACACGAACATGAAAGAAAAGCGTTTGAAAAGTTCATCCAGAGTAGAATGACGAAGATGCCTTTTGCTGCACAGGTTCAAGCTATGTTTGCAGGATGCACTAAGAATCGAATCGAAAACATGCTCATATATGAATATGTAATCCTTTGTGACGGGATCTTCACCAGTACACCAGCAAAATCTTTGCCCTTTTCGCCCATCCTAGTCGGTTTACCCAAACAACCACCACTACCACGACCTCTTCCAATGTGCGCACAATCCACAGCCCTCCCCCGCCTGTGATCTTTGTGTGCGGCCAAGTTGCGTTGGATACACCAGCTCTTGTGAGATCACTGATGCTAAGTAACGCAAACAAACGTTAGTACCAACATGGGTGGTTGGTTGCGAACGTTGGGTGCTGGAAGTTTCCCCCCTCCTTATCCCCTACACCCACCTCCTTACCCGCGAGCTGCTTCTTACGGGTTCAGCCTGTTTGGGCTGCTTGGCTTACCCCCAACCCATTACCATAACATAGATCATTAACATCCTCTGTCTCGTCTCTAGTGACCCAGCTCTTGCCCGAAACAGAAATGAGCTCTCCAACGTGTTATCACAAAATTACCTCCCTCTCAATTTTGAGTTTGTTCTCATTTACCCTCAGCGTCTTCTTTGCAGTCCTCCCGTCCATGTTCTGTCGCCACCGCCCTAATCCCCATTCCTTAACTTTTTCTTGTACTAATATTGTATTTGCATTGTTGTCTCCTCCTCATCCTCCCCAGGGTGCAAGCGCCTGCACTTGGAAATCTTCGTGTGCTGTGATGACATTGTACACACGCATACACCGGGACACCGTTTTTACTTGCCATCAGACGGAAGATGCAATAGGGGTCTCACCCTCTCGCCCAAAGGAAGCCAACCCCAGTTTACTCCAGTATCGAGCCCACTGACGCAGAAGTCTGTGGACACCCGAGTTGAGCATGCAATAATCGTTCAATGGTTCTTCGTGACCAGTACATATGTGAAAAGGTGTGCCATATTATCTCGTGTATAATATGCACTGGTGCATAATCCGCACCCCAAGTTTCAAGATTTACGTTAATGTAAAAATTTCAATACTCATGTATAATACGCACGTTAACTTTGCCAGTTAAATCAGATGACGATTCTGAAGAATTTTTAGGGGTTTAATATCGGTATTGTTGGACATAACCAGACGTACTTCTTAATTTTTTTTAGTAGTACACTGGTATTATTATATCCATGGTTATCATCATCGTCATCACACCCTTATCCCGCCTATGGCAGGGTCGGGTCTGCGGGTTCTAATCCTCCACTCCTGTCTATCCCCAACCAGGCTTTCATCCACCCCACATGCAATCATGTCCCTTTGTATAACCTGCTCCCACGTCTGCTTGGGTCTCCCCCTGCTCCTGATGCCACCCACCACCTGCTGCCCCATAATATATAGCATGAGCTCCTCCTCTCCCCTTCGCATCACATGCTATTTATAAAAATAGCTCAAAAGAGCACTAATAGAAGTTAAATGAGGTTAATAAGCACACGTAAGTCTCTGTTGTTGCTTTCAATGGATGATCCAGTATTCTGCATGCGTGCTTAGTGTTCCTCTGAAAATTGCTGAAATTTTTACTCCTATGTATGCCTATAATATGCACCCAGACTTTTCCCCAATTTTTGGGGAAAAAACTGCGTGTTATACGTGAGATAATACGGTATATTAGAAGTATGTTAATGTTATGTCATGTGTTGTTATACAAACGGGTTGGGGAGCAAGCCAAGCAGCCATAACAGGCTGAACCTTTAGGAGGCTGCTCGCGGGAGATGAGGAGATAGGTGTAGAGCAGTGGATGTAGGAGAGGGGAAATTTGCAGCACCAAATGATCTTTATCAATCACCCATGATGGTACTAACGTGGGCTTGCGCTGCTTAACTTCCGTAATCTCATGAGAACTGGTGTATCCAACACAACTTAGATGTGGCAATTAGAAGTTTTGAAATGTTTGCAGCATCATCTTAAAAGATGATTTGGATATTACTCAAGATAGCTTTAATGGGAATATCAAATGAATGTATGCACTCCAAAAAATCCCTGTTGCCTGCTTAGAAAAGTAAAAAAAAAGCCTCTACATTAAAAAAGCAGTGCTGCTACCCACGAGCAACACGCAGAAAACTCAAGAAAAGAATTTTCAAATGAGAAAATGTCCAGTATCTAAAAATGAACAATGATTGGACATATTTATACGCTTGGACATTTTCTCATTTTGAATTTGGTCCCCTATGTTTCCTGTGGGTTCGCATAAAAATACATATGAAATTACTTTAAAGACAAACATTGAAGACAGCGGACATATGCAGCCAAGTGCTAAAGGCAAATTTCCAAGGGAATCCATTAGCTTTTCTGTTCAAACTTTTATTGTTTGAATCCAACAAGGCACTCATCTTTCATCCGCAAGAAATAAAGACCTTTTTATACAAATATTGAAAAGTTTGCAGGCGTACTGAAAGGACAGTTTGTATTTTAGAGGGAGGGAGTAAACCCAAGACGGTCAATCATAGTTAGAAGAATATATAGCCACCCATGTATATGCAGCTACCAAATTCTAATAAAGCACATATGTAATTTTAATGTCGAGCATAGCATGAAGAAAAATAAATGAAATGACCACTGTGTGCTCACTCATTCCATTGGATTGCAAGTACTATAATAGCAGCAAACACTAGCCACGACGGTCTTGATCACCTCAACATCAGCAACGTGCTAGGGGCCAAAATTTTTGAGGAGGAGGAGGAGGAGGGGGCAAAACGCCATACGTGAGGATAAAGGGATGTGAGGGACAGAAAAATAAAGCACCCAACTTAATGACCTTAACATATCATTGTAAACTTCAACCCTCCTACTATGCTCGAAAGAATGGTCATATAACGTCCAATAACTTACAGTGATAGTGTTCCATATACAGTACGACGGATGAAAGAGAAGGGACATAGCGAAAGAGAGATTCAAAGATCTACCTCTCGCATGCATTGGTTCTCTCAAAGTCCCCATTCTCTCCCCCACCCCCTTAAGGTTATGCCTGTAATTAGATCTTGGTTGATATAAAAGATTATTCCCTGTCCCATCTCTACTTCACCTCATATTATTACCCGCTTTAATCATTATAAATGACCATGCAAAAGAACGCAATCTTGAATGCCCATTAAATTTAGAACTGGATTGTGAAATTCAATGATCTGCATTCCAGTCTTGGGATGCTGGCAAGTGATTTCAAGACTCATTCATCCAGAAAGTATTTTTAATAAAATTCCAATGACCACCTAATCTTTTGTTGCGTACCCTGCATTCAACATCTTTTGTGCGTGCATATATATATTTACGCCTCCACTTATCTTATACTTACGGCACAAGATGAAGTGATATTTTTGTAAACTCTAGAAGGGTCGCTCGCTATCTGTTTAAAACCAATACCGTATAATAAGGACCCTTCGTCATTTATCTTTTCAACTACGTCACCCTCTATCATTCCCTAAAACCTATTAAAATAGGAGAACAAAATCCGGTATACAAAGAAGGGGAAGGGGACATTCATAAAAATAATTTAATAGATTGTCAGAATAAATGCAAGAAGTTTACACACAGTACTCTCTTAAACCCAAAATATATAGTATGCCCTAATATATTTTATTTATAAAGGCATTTTCAAAAAGTAAAGTGAAAGATGAGAGAGAGGACAGACTGGGGTGGTAGGGCCATGTTATGGGAAGAGAGGAGGAGTTGGTTAGGTTGGTTGAGGATTCAAGTTATCAGAAGCAGTCGGAAGGCTGATTGCTTGGGTGGATGGGAACCTTGTGAGATAGAAGGGAGTGGTGGGCCAGAATTCGCAGACCCGACCCTGCCGTATGCGGGTCAAAGGCACGATGATGAGGACAGCAGCAGACAATGAGAGGAAACATGCTTAATCAAATGATGTAGAGTTGTAGATCCTTAGGTTTCATATATTAATCAATTTAATTCATTTTCCTGATTAAAAACACCTAAAGGGACCCAAAGGATATCTTCCCCTGTCTGCTAGGAGACTTACTGAGCACACTACACAATCTTTCAAGAACATATCTGCAACCAGAGAAATACGTAGTCATCATAGTGGTGATAGTAGCGGTTGCTATGGCAGACCTCCATATACGTCTATATATCTACTGGCTAACCAGACACTAATGGAGAGGCTAAGAAGACTAGTGGAAACCAGGGAGAGATTAAGGACTCCTAAACCTCAATATAGTTGCCCTATTAGAAACAAACTGAGAGAATATAAAATTGGGTATAAAAAGGGCGTCTTTACTGTCAGAGAGCTGAAGTACATAGAGTCTTCATTTTTAGAAGAAAAAAATAGGAAGGGGATCAAGAGGAGAGGAAGAGAGAAAAATGACAAGAAAGAAATAAGGAGGAGGACTTGTAAGTAAAAAAAAGTCTCTTGTTAACAAGGTTACAAGTAGCGGTGAAAAATGACTATATGTTACTCTACTGAAAACTATGCAGAAAATATAAAGTAGACAATGTAGAATAACCACTTTCTCTTTATATATCTCGCTGTCCTTTTCAACAAAAAAAAATAAAAAAGCAAAGTGAGCGAAAGATGTGAAAAACAGAGAAAAGGGCCACTTCAACAACAAGTCTAGATATACTATATGCACATAAGTATGTTCTGTGTTTAATTATGCATTGATTAAGTTCTGTCACTGCTTGTCGGTGCATGGGACAATGTGTCATTTGTGGGCAATATGGAATGACAACGGGGTGAACCTTGCCACGTAATTAAAATTGAATGAACACCGAAATGGAGCTATTTTAGACAAAACTGCCATGTTTCTTGTTACTTTTCGAAGAGGCTTCTGTCAATCTGCCTGTTGAAGAGTCTTATTGGATTAGCTAAGTCAACAACAGTTTCCCCAATCTCTCTTTTCTGTCTTGCTGCTACAGTCTATATTCAGTGACATGTTTCCTAGCCCTTGATCATAACGCACTATGCTCGTTGCATTTACTCTATTTCTGATGTTGACTTACAGAATATATTCATGTGAAATCTATCCAACTTACTAGTAGCCAATGCGTTAAGGTGATGCTAGCGCCTTTAAACATAGTCATTAAATTCAGAAATAAGGTGGTAAAGGGCTAAATCACTGAGGTTAATAATAATGGACAATTTCAAGTTTTAAATAAGATTGAAGACAAGTCGTAATTGACGCAATTTCTAACTGGAACTTATTATTAAAATTTTTACTGGAGTGTAACCGTAAAAGGTGCAGCATGCCACCAGTAAATGCTACACTAAATCCTCTTCCTTAGCTTGCTAAAAATTGAAAAATATTCGAATAAATCTTCCATCATCCGAGAATGTAAAGTGATTGAGGATTCAATGCAGGGGATGCACACCGAATGGTATCATCGATAAGCGACTGAGGAGACTATAATACTTTTCTGGCAGCATCAATAAGTACATCAATATTGAGATGGGGATACAACGTGACATTTTTAAGTTACATGTTACTGTCATGATACATATTTACATAAATTGTCAATGACTGCAGCCATTTACCAACAGTCAACCAACGAGCACTTGCTCTGGTGGAGGGGTCATCCTTAAAATTTACTTTAAGTAAAAATTGTTAACGGTATTTCCTCCTAAGCAGTCTTCAGTATTTGTAAGTGAATTTGACTAATATTGACGACGGCTATTAATTTTAACAATGTACAGCACTTGGTGTGAAGGCGAACTAAGTTCAATTCCTACTAGTAGAGATTTATATGATGCCCAATACCTTTTTTTCTTGTCGTCTTTCCCTCCTTCTCACTGAGAACTTAAAGGGTGTTAGTCTACTGTGTCCAATGTAAAGGGAGAAACGAAATAAATTTCACTAATTATATGAACTTATTGTGGTAGCCCTGCATCGAAACCATGTGTTCTTAGTTTCGGCACGTTCTGGTCCTTTATTTCAAAACCAGGTCGCCATCATCATCATCATCGTACCCTCCTCCAGCCTGTGGCAGGGTCGGGTCTGCGGGTTCTTATCCTTCACTCTTGCCTATCCCCCACCAAGTCCCCCTCCATGTCTCCATGTCCCACTGCACCACCTGTTCCCACGTCCGTTTTGGTCTTCCTCTACCTCTGGTGCCTCCAATCACATGCATACTCATAATGGACCTAATAAGCTCCTCCTCCTCTCTCCTCATCGCATGCCCATACCGCCTCAATCGCTTCTCCCTCATCATTTCCGCGATGTCTCCCACACCCAAGCTATCTCTAACGTAATCATTACGGACTCTGTCGGCGCGTGACACCCCAGTCATGTAGTGTAGCGTTTGCATCTCAGCCACTTGCATTCTCCTTTCATGGTTCTTCCTAACTGCCCAACACTCTGAGCCATACAGCAAAGCGGGCCTAACGACCGTTCTGTAAACTTTGCCTTTCAACTTTATTGGACCCGGCGGTCACACAGGACTCCATTTGCCTGCCTCCACTTCAGCCATCCGGCATTAATCCTATGGGTCACGTCGGAGTCTATCTCCCCATAGCTCTGGAAAACTGATCCTAAATAACGAAACTTGCGCCACTGGTATACCCTCACCGCCACAACGGATCTCACCCCCTTTCCCTTGGCCGCTAATATTGAAAGTTAGCTACTCCGTCTTTTTCAGGTTTACTTTATGACCCTCTCTTTCCATGGTTGTCTTAATGTCTTGTAGGACCTTTTGTGCATCCTCTTTGGACCCCTTAATTTTCCCATGTCATCAGCAAATACCAGGCACTGAGGGGCCCATTCCCCTATTCCCGTCAGCAGCTCATCCATTACTAGAGTAAATAGATATGGGCTAAGTGCTGACCCTTGTTGCGCACCAACATGCACGTTGAAGCATGCAGTTTCTCCATGCTGTCCTCACCCTAGCAATGGAAACCTCATACATATCTTGCAGTATCCTAATATGGCCTTCATCAACCTCTTTCTTCCTTAAAACACTCTATAGTACCTGTATAGGGACACTATCATATGCCCTCTCCAGGTCGACGGATACTGCATGGAGGTCCTTCTTTGCTGCTCTATCATCTGTCGTAGAAAAAAGATTGGTTCCATGGTGGACCTACCAGACATGAACCCAAATTGGTTTCCCCAGACACTAGTCTGGTCTCTGAGGCGATATTCTATGACTCATTCCCACAGTTTCATAGAATGGCTCATTAGCTTTATGTCTCTATAGTTTCCAAAGTCCTGGGCGTCACTTTGCCCTTGAACAGTGGAACTAACCAACTCTCTCGCCATTCAGATGGCATCCTGTCACCATTTGCTAACTTATTAAAAAGCTTCCCTAGCCATATAATCCCTGTAGTCCTCAAGGTGCGCCAAACATCGATGGGGATCTTATCTGGGCCTATGGCTTTGTGACCTTTTATTTTTTGAAGGGCTGTGACTATTTCCTCCTCACTCACCCTGTCCACTGCCTGTGGAGTGATTGGGTTGCTGTCTGTGACTTCTGTACATGTGATAGTATTCCTCCCACCTTTTGATTACCTCTGCTGGTTGGAACAGGACCCTACCATTGGTATCCTTGACCGTTATAGCCCTGGTAACATCCTTACTAGTTCTATTCCTGGTCTTGGCCAGTCTAAAAACTGCTTTCTCTCCTTCCCTGGTCCTCCTGGCATGCTTCTTTGCCTGAACATAGTCTGTCTTTGAGACCTGGTCCCCTATTTCTCTCCTCCTATGGAAAGCTACTTTCTTTAGTTTCACGGCAGTTTCCACCTCCTCATTCCACCACCAAGTCTGCCTATCCTGACATGTTCCTCCTACTCTACCCCTACCTAACAGCGCCTCTCCACATCTAATCTTCCTAGCAACCCTGTCCCACATATTTCAAAACCAGGTATCCATCAGCCCGAATAGTGTCATGTCTAGTTGCATAATCTGTTTCCATATACCTCTATCTTGACTACAACCTATGACTTACATCTCTGTGATGGACCAAACGCCATGGGCCCTAAACGCAAACAACAAACGGACAGAACCAGTTACCCCTCACTACCTAGTAAAACGTTCTACATAAAATTGAAGATATACATGAAGTTGTACATGAGAAGTTTGGACCATCTGAAACGTGCAGCAAAATGCACGCTGGAACAGTAAAGGAATGCGTAGGTCAGGGTTGGCAAACCTTTTTTGAAAGACGGGTCACAATAACACGAAAAAAAACCAAAATGTTGCCCGCGGGTCAGGTGCAAGCACTATTTAATTTTTTGAATAAAAAATTATTATTAATAGTTTATTAAAGTAGCAAATAGAGAACATCATCATAATACCCTTATCCCGCCTGTGGCAGGGTCGGGTCTGCGGGTTCTAGTCCGCCAGGTCCCCGTCCACCTCACACACTATGAGACGATAAACTAGATATGATTCACGTTAAAATTGCCCAGTGGGTCACAGGTTCGCCACCACTGGCCTAGATCCTTACATTGGATTCGAAAATTCCATCCAACAGAAATGCAAAAGTGAAGCATAGGTACCGTAAAATCTCACGTAAAGTCCGCATCTCAAATATAGTCGGCACCCGTCTATAGTCCGCATCAGCGATGGATATGTTTCACATATAGTCCGCATTTTAAAATTCCTACTGTAGCCAGTGGCGCAACTTGCAGGGGCAATGGGATCAAATGAAATTGAACATGAAATGTCAGATTGCTTTGACGATGAAATTGAAATGTGAAAGATTTTATATTGCATTGTCATATAAATAAGAACGTACTGTGTAGAGCCGTGTTGTTAAGTGTAATAAAATGTTCAGAAAATGAGGAGCACTTTTCGTTAAGAACCCTTGGTTTCATTTAGAGTCCGCACTAAATGACCCTATGTTTCGCGTATAATCCGCGGGCACTGCGTGAGATTTTACGGTATATTTAAATTTGCCAATTTCTTTTATAAGCTCAGAAGCAGTCACTGTCACTGATGAGTGCAAAAATATTAACTGTAAATCATTTCTTAAAACATTTTCAGGTACGCGGTAATAGGATGTCTTGAATGAATAAACTAAAGTTTTTCCCACACACACACAAAAAAAAACTCAACAATATCGTGAGTGTCGTACATCACATTTCTCTGATGCTCTGCATAAACACTTTGAACATATACTGTATAAGTAAAGTGAAACATTGAATTTATAAGCTTTGAAGAAGTTGCCATTTTTATCAAACTTACATATTCAGACATCACATTGAATTTTTCAAAATGTCAAAGCGTCAATAAAAATATACTTAGTCATTATTTACAAGTCAGCAATGAGGGGAAAAGTGGATGGTTAAATGGCATAATGCGAGAGATGTTTTCAATCAGTATTTAACATATGCATATGATGACTATAAATTTAAAGCATAATATATTAGCGACAAATTCATTATATATGAAAAATTCCTTCATGTTTTATTACATACATAAAACATACTATGTTGATTAAATCAAATTATTTATTGATATTTGGGAATCTCACGAACGGCTTCATCTGAATGTAGCTATATTTTACCATTAAAATACTACAAGAGGACATTTCCAACAATTTCAGTACTGCAGGAGGCCAATCAGAAGATTGCACTTGTTTCCTGGTTGTCTCTGGTCAAGGTCGATGGTCTCCCCCCCCAAATCTGATCAGGGAGAAACTTAAACGCGGCCTGCCAATATATGAAACCAGGTGAGGGAAAGGATGGTACCTGTATATTCACAAACCTTGACCATACGAACAAGGCATAAAGAAGATTAGATGATGAATAAATTATGAGTATTTAATACCAAAGGGTGTATAGGTGCAAAAATAATGAAAAGTAACATTACCCCATGAAGTGATAAATACAGGAGAAAAAAATAAATAATAAATATAGCATTTTTGAAATGCAGATCTACTACTTTGTCACACCTAAACAAGATGCCTTTTTAAATTATTCGCAGTCCAACGCAACTCCGAATGGACGACTAAAATATTTGGAAGTAACACCTCTAACTTAATGTCTACGGTAAAAGGGTTATGAAGTTGAAAAGCCGTTCAATAAATGTCTTTGGACAAGATGGGCGACTAAAGACTGAGAAGAAATTTTGAAGGAGGAGCTATGGAAGGAATGATGTTAATTTTTCCATCCAAGATTTTCAAAAATCAAGCCAGTCAGTATTTCGTTTTGATACTTCTCTTAAAAAGGTCCAATGAAACAAATCTTGTCATCACTTTAAAGAAAAGTTGAATGACTGGACTTAAAATTGAGTCTGAGCCAAATAAAAAATAGTCTATGTAAGATAGATAAAAGAAGAAATAGGGTTGAGCTAAGAGGGATCAGCAAGGAAGAAGAAGACATCATGCAAAGTCTTAACACTTAAAAAGACTGTGAAAACCCAAAAACCAATAGACGTAATAAATTTGGCAAATGGCGGCCACATTTTACCCTCTGTTTCAATTTGCTTAAGTGACACTATATACACTTCATTGTTATCGCTTTATAGATGCCACACGCTCCACGAGAGACAAGAAAACTCAATGGGACTTTTTTTCCTTCCCTTTCTTTCTTTTTACAATGAAATGCTACCACATAAAATTTCAATGTGAACAAAATAGGAGGCAGAAGAAGAAGAAGAAAGATATCCAAATAAAATTGTTGAAAAACTCCTTCCCTTTAAATATTGAAGTTTTATGTACTAAATTGATACCTTAGTTAGAAGTGTAAAGCAGCTGTCGATTTTATGATGATAACAATGACTATTCAATATCAATAAAACCTAACAAAATGTCAATAATTTAAATGTGTCTGGCATAAGCATTTCTTTTTCTCTGACGGTGGAAACTGTAAAACTTGGCCATCATTACTTGTCAAATCGTTTAATATTCTCCGATTGTGCCTGTTCTCCCCCCTTTCTCTAAAAAATCCCGATTCATAATAGTTTTAAGAAATTAAATTGGATTGCAGAAACAAGGTCAGATTTTTTATCAGCAGCAATTTTTGAAACCAAAATCAGTTTGAATTTTGAAGTTGTATGCCTATGGGGGAGAATATTAATCATCTGCCTCTCGATGAACCTTGAACACCCATAACGGGTTAAATCAGGATCTGAAGACGATGTGTGCCAGGCATCAGTGAGCGTTCACACTTCCTCTGTATACTCCGAGTAGGAAAACCCTCAGGGTTACCTAAGATGCGAGACAGAGCAGCAGGAACCTCAATAGACCATCTTTTAAATTCAGATATACTGTACACTGAGCTGTAGAGTTTGTCTTGTGGAAGGGAACGGCCCTGAGTCCATGGTTGAAAGTTTGATCCTGGCTGAGGTGCACAACCTTTCTGGAGCAGCGGGGTTTTCATGGTGATGAAAAACTGGCAATAGTTTCCCCGTGTGTTCTCCAGTAGCAACGACACTGCTTTGGCTGAGAAAACGATTATGAATTACGTTGATTAATTTCTTCTACCTGGAAGAGCCTGTGGCGGGAGTCGGGTGCCCGCTTTTATGCAGCATTGGGTTGTCGGCTGCTGCTTAATGCAGCAATCTCTATCCTTATTTATCGTCGGCTTATGCTCTTCTTTTAGGCACTTTTCCTCCACCGACGCGACGCCACGAGGCGCGATTTTGCTAAACTACACTTCAGTACAGCATATTTAATCTCAAGTAGCAAAAGTTCTTTTAGGCTAAGTTGACATCGGACACACCACCTGGAGCCATGGCTTTACTTCCCACAAAACGGAAGACGCACTGAGGCCCCTCTTTCTCTCTCTTACAATAAAGAAGCCAAACCAGCTTGTTGTAGGGTCAAACCTGCAACTAGTACGTCCAGCGAGCCAAAATCTGAGTGATTTTCACAAACATGAGAGGTATCCGAGGCTAGAGGTCCGAGATTGATAGGCGAAAGGATAGGCCCAATCGTTCTATGAGCTTTCGCCGTCCAGGGCAGTAATGATAACTAGTCAGATACCAATTTTAGATTAATTAACAAAGAATACAAATCTATATAAAACGTAGCACATTATATGAAACTCCGACGTAGAAAATTAGAATTTTTCTGGCACATAAACATAAATCTAAACAAGAGCATAACAAATTACATTACCAAGTGTATTTATGGAGCCAGTCATTTAAATAGCGCCTATTATGTGTTCATGCCATAAAGTATACTTGCGAAAAAGTACGGATTTGTAAAGCAAATGCAAGCACTTCATAAAAAAAAACGGTAAAATAGTGCCCTATAGAGTAAAATAACACAAATGAGGTTGAATTTTTTTTTTGAGTTTTCAAGTAACGTGTTTCTCAGTTAACAAATCAAAACTATCATCTAAAATTGCAAATGCAATCAACCCATTTCAAGATATATTTCTCTAGTCCTTAGAAGTTGTATTCATTTAAATTTTTATACCAATCGTTATGACACTCTTAGGAAAATTAAAATAAAAGTTCAGAGAAATGTTGAAGTTGATGCTTATTACATATTTGCACAACATCAACAACACAATATATTTAAATAAGGAAAAAGGGTCAATTGCATATGAATCCCGTAGAGGATCCTTTTTTATTTTTCAAACATAGGCCTCTATCATCAAATGTAAAAGTTGATCGATTTATTTTACTCATAAATTTGATTGAATGACAAAAATATGCATGGAAATGATGTCCATTCTCTCTGCTTTAGAGAGACCTTTTCTTTTGGTGTCTATTTCCTCCCTAACTTACCCGATTTCACTTTTTAACACATAGCCTGTAACTATAAAGTAATATAAGTGTGAGATTTTCTACCCTGTAGGAGGTGGATGTGGATATGATGCTTATTACATATCCATGTATAAAATACATGAAGGGAATAAAATGAGATCATTTTGAAATAGTCGCAAGCTCCATATTTGAATAGCTAATGCCTCCTTTTTCCAATTCAATGCACATAATGGAGGAATAGGAGACCATTCACTGAGGGGTACTGATGACTTCAGTGGTGCTTCGGATACTTCATAATGACCAAACTGGACCATAATATTCCCATTATTTCTTTTCGCCCCTTTTTTTAGGAGTCGATATGAGCGAGGCAACTCCGGATTATGTAAATCTGTCGTTAAAAAACTGACTTTGTCTCAAGGTCCATCATATATTCAGTTTTTGACGATGCATTTTTAACGCTTGCAAAGGTCACTTCTTACTGAATATAAATTTAAGTTTTTCAAGCAAAACCTAACAAAGTGTTGGCTTCTCAGTAGTCCGAATGTGTAATTAAATTTATTTTGTGTATACAGTCTAAAATGATTGTAAGTATTGTGCTGCCAACTGGGTCACTTCATAAAAGGATGAACGTGAAAAGTTAGCGGCCCTTCAGCAGTTCAGCTCTGAATCTAAAACTGTGCGTGCGACCAATTGTCCACTTTTCCCCTTCCTTAGGCAATATGAATTTTAATTGAAATCTTGATCCATCATGTTCATTCCAGCGACATTCAGTCTTACAACTTGCATCACAAAGACCCTCTCTTTCTCTCTAATCTCTTATGCAAGGCAGGGAAAAAGCAACAACAAGATGGAAAAATAAAGCCCAGTGGCAAAATGATGGGGTTACCATGACGACGCCAATCTCCATCTACTGTTTCGTCGCCTAGTCCAATGACGGATGGCAATGACGAAGAGGAGGACAATGGACAGAGTCACGCTTGTCACTCCTTTCATTCGCCCCCCCCCTTTGTCATCTCGTCTCCCCTATTGTCTCTGCGCCTCTTTTAGTCCCTAAACTTTCACATCTCTAACCACATCAACATGGGCCCTTCTTTCTCTCTGTCATTACCATATAACCGACGTCATCACTGCGGCCTAGCGAGCAAAGCACCACATCAACCAATATGGACATAGTCAAAAACCAAACCAAAATCTCCAAAGCTCATATGGCGAAGTGACGTCATGCTATGGACCAGAGTTGTCGATTACAATTGCTGAAATCGATAAGTGAAATTTAAGAGTGACAAACGTAGCGTTTTCTACAATTTGACTTCAACGGGATAGGTACCATTTGAATAATGGTTTCCAAAATGCCATCCTTCTTCTAGTCTGCCTTTTGCTTTAGATGGCCTTTATTGAACATATTTAGTGACCTGAGTAACATCTTGAAAGTAAATCCGTTTTACAGTGAGGGGGTATTACATAAGGCTCGGGCAGACATAGTAAACTGGTACTTTTTTAAACTTTAGACTAGAGGTGATTGTTGTTATTGCTATTGGTCATTCAGATATCCGAAAGCAAAAAAGCAAGTTGGGCATTATCATTATTTTATTTCCATTCACCCCTTTTGGGGTGTCCTTTCTGAATATCCTAATTCCGACATTACTGGTATAACTTGCTGCTTCAATTTGTAATATTTTGTGAAATACGAATCAAATTTTTATCGGCATAGTCACATTGCGCACGTAACTGAAGAAAGAGATTTCAAAATTCAATTATTAATCCGTCTTTACGTAATGGATGACTGGCTGGATATGAATGGGCATCTTTTATCTTATCCCTCACTCGTTCAAAAACGACAAAACAAGTGATAAATATCCCATTGTACAATAATCTCTAAAGGCTATAAAAATTGATTTTTAATGCTAAAAACGCACCATTCATCCATCCTTCAGAGAACTAAGACATCAATTGTAAAAAAAGCAATATATCAATAGAGGAAAAATACGGACAAAAACAGATTTGTGCAATTCCACTTGAAATTTAATATAATTTTTTTGGTACTTTGAAATAAAAATATCAATAAATCTCAATTAGTAGGTAATTGCAAAAAAATGAAGACTTCATGTGCTAGTCATATAAAAAGATAAGTGAATGGCGAGCGTAAAAAGGAGGACAGAAATATCAAGAAATCAATTAGTCGGACGGACAGTCGACAAAAATCCACCCTTAAAACTACAGATGACAAAAAAAAAATGCCGCACAATATCAAATATATTTTTATCACTCTTTATATCCAACTTTCTATATAAAAACCAATCCAGAAGAGCTGCTCGTTATTTTCCCTTCACAATTGTACTTAAAACTTATTTATCAGATAAGTATTGTCATAAAAAAGGAGAAGAAAGAGTTTAGTCAAGCGCAAATGAAACGAGAAGGGCATCACGTGACCTACTGACCACCAGTATTCTTGTTAGTGGTCATTGAGGCTACGGATAAGGATTGGTTTCAATAATATCCCCGTGATGAGAAATAGAAATAGTTTCGAGCCAAGTAACAAGGGTGAGGTCGACATGTGGGTAGCTTAAAGAGCAGGGCGAGAATCAGTGGTCATTCGACTGGTCACTCGCATACACGCAACTCTGACCACAAAAAGCAAAGAAACTAAGACTTGAAGATCAGTTTCTGCCCAGTGGAGCAAAGAATCGGTTGCTTATTGATTAAAACCAGCATTTGGTAGGATGACGACGACGACGACAAAGAAAGGGGTGGCAGCGTTGAAGAAGGGGTTGACAGGGACTGACAAATATGGGGCTACTAGTACTCCCACACTGTTGTTACAGTACTATGACCAAACTCGTGGGTATATGTTTTTTATCTGCAAATCACTCGGTTTTACTGACCAATGCCTTGCGGTTTCCACAAGTGACCATCCATGCCTTATGGTCACTTCAGAACAGTCATCCTTGTGTTGGTAACTGACTAGTAAAATTGATGAGAGCTCAATTATGAGGACTAAAGAGGTAGATAATAAAATAACGTTGGCCTTTATACTTTTTTCCTCTCCCCTTCTTCATAGAAAACAATAGAAACCTGATGCTATCTGGATGTGTTCCACCAGCAAAATAATAAATTCTTGATATAATTACTCATTTCTTGAATGTTGTCAGAAATTAAGATTCTGTCAATCTATAGAGAAGTGTAGACTATTCGAAAAACATCATAATTGATCCTTTTCCCACCTATGGCAGAATCGGGTGCCCATTATTGTCCAATTGGAGCACAAGCAATCTATTGGCCGGTATATTACGAATCTGGTTGCAAACCTAGGTTGCGGCACTTTTCCTCCACCAACGCCAGGGGGCAAGTTCCTCCATACAGAAATGTTGCTCCTTTACGTGCAGTGATGACCATCGACCATACTGCACGGGGCCATGGTTTTCTTCCCATTCGACGAAAGATGCCTCGATCCAGGAGAGAACGGCTTATTGCGTTGGACACGCCAGTTCTCCTCTGATCACTGCAGTTAAGCAACGCAACCCCAGCTAGTACTAACATGGGTGGCCGCTTAGGAAAACTGGGTACTGCTAATACCCAATAATCGTGGCATTAGTGTAGTGCATGTGCAGCCTCTGCACTGCAATGACCTTGTAGTTGAAGGGCCCTAAAACACCAACAAAACAAAAAATCGATCCAGGATCGAGCCTTGTCCCACTGATGAAGTAATCCAAGACGTTACCTCTGCGCTACCTGGGTGGGGAAACTACAATGGTGTTCAAAATTAAGGGACTAAACGTATTAAAACCAATTTATGAACCCAAAACTGCAGAGCATGTCTTCAAATAATGATGCTATAGGTCAGGTATCGAATTGATAATTATACACCTATGTGTAGGTGGCTCTGTGACAGCTGTAATATTAAAAAGTGGTCGTTTGTTCTTCTACTGTTACTTCATTTGTAAAATTCTGTACATAGCATGAACAGCAGGGTATATGGAATCACTAATCACCATCGTTTAGTTGGCAGGATGCAATGGAGTATCGTTGGTAGACTGGATGCAGGACAATCCTAAGTGCAGGTTGTAAAAGACCTCAACGTAACACCTAGTGTAGTCTGTATTTGTGGAAACAGTTTCAGTAGACTGGATCCATACACAATAAGGCAGGACAAGAGGACTGCTATAGCCATACAATTTTCTTATGAGCTCTGCTGCCACTGGAACTATAGTTGCATAGGTTACTATTTCTTTAAGGCTTTGTGAGAGTTCTCTCTTCAGAGACGAATCAAGATTCATTCTACACACAGATTCTAGACAAACCTTGATCTGGGACCCGCTATCACCCCCTCCAACATAAGTGCCAAGGTGTGAACAAGCATCATGATGGATGGCCGCACATCATTCCACGTTTTTGCACAGGGTCCCTGACTACTCAAAGGTATAGAGATCTCTTAGACGTAGAGGTGTAGTTAACTCTCAGTTCCTTTATATGGATGCCAATGGTCGTCCACATAGGGCCTACATGGTGGTGTTGAAAGTGAGGATATTCCTCGGATTGATTGGCCAGCTAGCTCAACGGACCTGAATCCTATTGAACATGTTTGGGATGCACTTGGCAGCTAAGAACTGCTTTGGTACTCGAGTGGGTGCAGGTGCCTCAGGGATAGTGGTGACCATACCCCTATTAGCCTAATTTTCGGCACCATGTTGCAATGTCAGTTTTAAATATTCCTGCTCTCAAGTGAATTACTTATGATTTTGTAATGGTGCTTTCTCTGTGTAGGGCATACGTGGGGTTTGAAACATTTCAATAAATGTGTTATTCTCTTAATTTTCAACATGGGTGTAATTTGAAAGCTCATCTCAGAAGACCAATCTTCCTAGAACCTGAACAAAAATGTAAAATTGCATCCAGAATTTCTTTACAGATGCTGATTCTGACGCTCAAAAAACTTTCCCCACGCCTTTCTCTCTCCCTTTAAGATTATGCAGCACAGGGCTTGTTAAAGATAGGATCATGGAAAGTATGATAAGTAGTGAAGGAAAAAAGATGATGGAAACTGCGAATAAAAAAGGAGAAATGAAAACGGATGAAGGAAGTTGGTGGATTTAAGTAATTTTCGAGGCGGCGATGGTGATGATGACAGGGCCCAAGTTGAAATTGTGGTGGGCGGTGAGGTTAGTCGGGACCAATGATTAGAGAGTGAGGTGGCAAGGGTAGAGAGGGAGGAAAGGGGTGGAGGTGAATAAGTGTCGGAGGAAAGAGAAGGGGGTAGCAAGATTTCAGATCACAGTACTGTGACTTGTGACAAGGTTCTGGTAGGAGCATGTGCTAGCTCATCATTTGTTCCCTGGCAATGGGTGACACATTCCACAAAACTCAGAAGATGGATGAGCATTTTGCTTTTCTGATATTTGGTACAACGAGAGGAAAACAGTGATCTCTGGATACACAAGGGGGGAGGGCGAAAAGGACGAAGGCGGGGCAAAGAGGGAGACATACATGCGAAAGAGATGGTGCAGAAAAGGGATAAATGTTTCATATATACGTCGTTGAAAAAGAGTGAAGAATCAATAACAGGAGCAAAAGGTTTACCACAATCTGTAGACGCACTGCACCAATACACAAACACGCCAATAATAACTTATGATAAAAAGTGTTGCTTTACCGAAAGGGTACAGAAGTGAGCGAGGAGCAGGGTGCATAAAAAAAACGAACCAAAAATAAAGAATTTGAAGAAATTTATGCAGGGATGAATCAAACAAACTAAAAGCACATTTAGACCAGTGTGAGTGTGTTATGGAACAAACATAAATGGACCACCTAAGGAAGAAAACACCAAAATTCAAACGCGATTGTATAATGGGGAAGTTAACTTTCGTAGCTTTTTGAAATGATAAACATAAAACAAAAGCAACTCCTAACCCTTTTCCCACCTATGGCAGGGTCGGGTATGATTCTTGTCCCTCTGAATGGACAAAGGGCGATATATTGGTCATAGTTTTTACTGCAGCCAGTTGCTTTTCAAACGTGCAATTCGGAGAGATCATTCTTGGAATGTTGAAATCCACGTGGAAATCATAACATGATCTACAACAGGCAAACTTGGGGTACCCGGGGGCCACATTGGTAACATGTGCGTTGTCATGAGGGTCATGTAGTGTTGACTTTTATTCCTTAGTAATTTGTTTTTAAACGTACCAAGAGGCCATACCCGACGGTGTCGAGTTTGACACGACAATTTTTATCAAAATATTGCACAAGGCGGCCCCCCCTCCAACGGCGCCAGGGCAACTGTTCCCTACTTGTTCCGCCTCTGAGTAGCAGACCGCATATGTATACTACATGTATCGATTGTGAAGGCCGAAACTCTAAGTTTGAAGGGTCGCATGCAGCCCGCGGGCCACCAGTTTGAAACTTCTGATCTACATCATCTCCCCCTGCCCCGGGTGCTTCCAGCCACCTGCATTCCCGAAACAGACCTAACGAGCGTCTCTTCCTCTCCTCCAACGGCATATCAAACAATAAGAATCACACAACATCACCATCAGGAGTACAAATATCTGCATTTCTGCCAGACTAGATAGTGGACTCCAATTTCATAGGGGCGGCTTATTTGCGTTGGACACACCAGTTCTCGTCTGACCACTGACGTTAAGCAACGCAACCCTAGCTAGTAGTGACATGGGTGGCCGCTTGGAAAAACTGGGTACCGCTAATATCCGAAAATCGTCACATTAGTGTAGTATCTGTGCAGCTTCTGCATTAAGCGGCCCACAGACGGTCAACTTGGTTGTCAACCGTGTCGTCAACTTGCCATGTTGACAACAAAATTGATCGTCTGTGGGTAGGTTGAAGGTTGAAAGGCCAAGTTGAGGCAACGGTTGAAGTAAAATGAAAAACTTTAGATTTTTTATGGGAGGAGCCTATTGTGGATCAACCAAGTTGCTTCGTCTATGGCGGCGTTGTCAACTTCGCTGTCAACATTAATGCACTTCAAAAATTTTTGTGTGAAGTTGGTGTGGAATGATCTAGATACAGTGTCCAAAAGTGAAGTATAAAATTATTAAAGGGGTACAATTCATGCGCAGTATGAGAAGCTAGGATCCTACCATGGTGACTTGATAACTTCGTCAGTGGTTCTAGGTTAGATACCGGACTGAGGTTGGTGGGCCCCTTCGGACGATAGAGATGCCCGAGAGCGCTTTCCCTTGGATGAGAGGAAAAACCGAGGTCCCGTGTGGTGTACTATGGAATTTGCACGAAAAAGAACCCTCTGCTATGCAGGAGCTCCCCCTGGCGCCAACGAACAGTAGACCGACGGTAAATAAGCATTGATCGGCAATGGCTATGGCAAAGCACCGTCCAATACATCACCCGTTGTGTTAAGTCAGAGAGACAAGGTGGGTACCCAACCCTGCCATAGGCGAAAAAGGGGTTATTATTATTATTATTTTAATTCCATGCCCACCCGGGCACTAATTACAAAACATATACAAACACCTTGAATACACATATTAATAAATACACACATAACATCCTACAATCATCTCACAACCGTAGTACTCCAACTATTTACCAGATAATTGTACAGGGCGCCTGGGCATCTGCCACCACCGCAAAAAACTGAGTTAGGGGTTGATTTGTATCAGATAAATAAGAATTAAAATATTTGATACCACCAAAACTAATGTAATGTTATCTGCCGAGAACTGGAGTGTCCAACGCAACTCGGCAGCACCATAGTTTGAGGAAGCTGTGCTACACCTTTTCTCTGCAAATTTTTGGAAAAATTGATGTTGATCAAAAGGTTGTCAACTTGGTTGTTCAGTCTGTGGCAAACAAGTTGACGACAAGGTTGACAACCAAGTTGACCGTCTGTGGGCCGCTTTAGAACTACACAGTGGCGGGACTCTAATGACCTTGTAGTTGTAGGGCCCTAAAACACCAATGAGACAAAAAAATCCTATTTCATACATCTTCCATCATCAGTCATGAAGGATGGGCTTACATCAGACCCTTATTAAAAAGGAAGAAGAATACCAATAAAATATACTGCTCCCTCCGTCACTTTGGTATATGCACCCATTTTTCTGATAATTTAAATATTTAACTTAAAACAATGAGAAATAGGAAGAAGAGCACGTTTTCTAATGTCGCATCAAGTATCAAACGTGTGTCTCTCAACCCCCTTATAAAATTTGCAATTTTAAGCTCTTCCCCCTCTCTTCCAGCTTCCTGTTACTCCGAACGTTCTCTCATTCAGTGTCCTCTTCACACACACGATCTCCCCCTCTCTCACCTAAATTTTTTACACATCTTTCTCCTCTCCCAGTCCGGTTACAGTATAACAAAATACAAGGGTTAGAAAATTAGTTTATTGGGTATAGTCATGTAAAATTTGCTCCATTTGTAAATTTTTTCATTCATTTTGTCGACTTTACCGAGTGGTATGTGCGTTTGGGCATATAGGCTCTATTACGTGTGAGGGCAATTCTTCTCTCTCCCGTCCTCTCCTTTCATTCTTGGCATTCGAGGAGAAAAAAAGACAAGAATAAAAAGTGTTCAATCGCATAGGGTATACCTACTTCTCTTCCTATTTGTACCCAAGTACAACGACGTTGTATGCACATATAGTAATAGTGTTAGATGCAATACGACATACAACTAAGGGTAGCTCTGACTCCTCCTTTCATCGCTACCTTCCTCAGATCATCCCCTGAATCCCTCGCACCTCATCTTCTTCCCATCACCCAAGCACTTCTCCCCATCAACACCTTGTCATTCACCTCTTTTCGTCTCCCCCGCCGCCCCATCCCGAATGCAACAAACCAAATCCAATAGACTCCATCTCAACATCACACGCTTGCATTTTTCGTGTTGTTTTATCTCTCTCTTCGGTGTTTTTTTAGACACTTTTCGCTTCTTCGTCTTGTTCATTTTTATCAGTACAACAGAAAAAACTGCATATCCTTGTAAATCTGATTTACACTTGAAGTGGGTGTAAGTTAGATTGACAACAACGAGAAAAAGAGTGAAAGGGGCAAAAGAATCGACTTCTAACGTATAGCGTATATACGGCGGTATTGCTGCTAGTGGATACATCAAGAGATGTACTTCAAATAAAAAAATAAATAAATAAAAAACTCTCGATGACAGTCAAAGATACAAGTCTAAGTACTTGGCTTGCAAATGTTCAAAATCACTTGGTTGTATAATCGAATCAAAGGTGGAAGTCAGCCATACTGGTTGGTTGCATTTTTAGAAGAAAAGGAAGATGTTGCATGTGTGTGTACGGAGGGGAACTGGTGCTAAAAGAGATCGTGTTTATGGGTTGTGGGTAGCCCCTCTAGCTCTCTTTCTTTCGTCTTTTCTCTCTCTCTCTCTTTCTCTCACACACCCTCTGCACTGTATTTTCTTCTTCGCCTTCATGTCGATATTCCTCTCCATTTACACCCACATCATTGCCCATTTGATTTGATACTCAGCACCAATGTGGCAAACAAACCAATGGCAAGTACCACGTAGGGACCACAGTTTTTTGACCAGCAGTTTACGTTGGCCAGTGTAAACGATTTGTTCAAATATATTCCATGTAACAACTAGTCACTAAAAAGATAACCTTTTATCTAACTTCATATATACAGTATATGCTATGCATTTCTTGACCACCATCACTACCAATTACATTACAACAACCCTTAGGTGAAGCTTCTTGCTGTCCAAGAAGACAAAAAAAAATTTAGCTCTTCATGTGAACTTAATTCTAGAGATAAGAAGTCATTTCAGCACATCACTGTAGGCAACTTTTCAACTTCTGCTTTCAACACGACGTTATAAATTTAGTGAATAATAACTAAATTTCAAATTTAAAATACTGCACTCACATATAAAGGGGGGTGCTATGATAAATGCGCAAGAAAGAGAAAATAACTTTGAAAAGGAAAACGACAAAAAAAAAGTATCTTGAATTAAGTAGGCAAATGAAGTGGGGAGCTTATACAGAGTATGGCTCGAAACATATTTGCATTTATTCTTGTGATGTCGTTGAACATCTTCACATTACTTAGCACCCATTTTAGATTAACCCACTGCCAAAAAAATACAGATTTCCTCTTTTGTTCACTCTTTTAACTCTTTCCAACAGTCACCGCGATTGCATGGGAGTGTCACTGTCACCACCAAATAAACTAAGCGTGAAAAAAAAAACAAAAAAAAAATTTCTCATCTTTCACTTTACTTCTTTGATCTATAACTCCTCCCCTCCCCCTTTTCACAGTTTTTTTTCGCTCAAGACAATCCTTTAGATAACAAATCAAAATTCTTAAGATATTTCCCTTCCGTCTTGAAGTCACAAGCCGTGAAACCCTTCTCATAGCAGTCGTCCTTGTCGCGATGTGATGACAAAAAAGATGGCGGCAACTGTCTTAGAGAAGTAACCTTTGCACAAACAACATGAAATAATTTTAAAAAATGGAAAATTAATGGTATAATAAAATGTGATAATAGAAAATCTCACATATGCATTTGCAAAATTAGCCTAAGTCGACATTTGAAACTAACTCTGTTAGAGGTTGAGCGAGAGAGGTCACATGATCATATTTAGATTTTTAATTGAGTCAACTAATTGATTTAAAGGGTTGAAAGATGCGAAAAAGTTGTTTATTTCTCATTAAAAAGTAGTGCATTAATGAGAACTTGTAACTTCCAGTATCATTTCTAAGGCTCCTATTGTAGAGCTCACAAACAACATGGTCATGTGGCGGAACCCTGTTCAAAGTCGGTTACTGAATTAATTCTGCGGTTATGGTTGACCATACATAGTGTTGAACGGCTATTTCATTTGCATGATTTTCTCAGTCAAACCGACCTTAAGTGCTAAACGGTTTGTAAACCTGCTGACTATCGATATCTAACATCAAAGTCTTAGCTTTAGTAAACCAAAAAATGATACCAAGTTAAAAATACTGCAGGTTTGCTAAACTATGTGTCCATCAGTTTATTATTATGCGAAGGAAACGAATTTTAGCTTTGAATTACTGCTTCTTGCTATTTATTCATCGAATGGAGGATGTTGAAAAAACAGACAGAAGTTCAATACCGATGGGTGCCAATTCTCTGCTTATCTTCCCAAACATGGTTACAAATCATGCATCAAAATCTAATTTCGCGTTCAGTTAAGTGTCAACCCAGTCTGCGAATCAGTGATTGGCTGTAAGAAAACTTTCAAATTTGATCAAATAAATTCATTCTCCGCCTTAGATCAAACTTATTTCTCTAACACATAAAAAAAAGAGAAATTCAAGCTCCAGCAGACTGTCTACCAAGCAAAGACAACAACAAGGCCCGCACTTTGGATTTGTGAGACTTCACAGAGCAGATGGCACTACTCTGGACAAAGAATGAGATATTACAAATTCAAAAGTGAAAATAAAAGAAAATCAAGTAAAAAAAAATATCTTATTTTTGCCAGCAGTTTCTTCAATATATAAAACTGCAAAATAAAAAATTGAAATCTCACATACAGTCTTTCACTTTATTATTTTACCTTTCAAGTTCCATCTTTTCAGAGCTTCTACTTCAATTACATTTCCCTACTGGTCTGGCAGACAGTCCAACCGGATCCAACCCACTCCCTCTCTTTACTCTCTCGCTCTGTATCCTCCAATACCAACATTTCCTATAAAATGGCCACCTCATCCTATCAAATTGTCAACCTTTTCACCATGTGTGTATGTGCACCACATTGCTACTCTTTCCAACATCTACACTTCATTTGTTCTTCGTTTCAAAAATCAAACATGCGTAGAAATGAAGATTGAAAGGGGGCAAAAACGAAAGGAAAAAATGAAGGAATAAGGAAGGCACAAGATTGTAAAAGACGTAAGCGGACGGACGACACATACGCATAATGTGCAACGTGCAAGATGTCAATCAGTTTATGTAACAGGAGGTCACCAAGGGTTGGTCCAGTAACGACCAGTAGAATAGCAAGAAATCGATGGGACCGAATATAACTCAGAACCTGAATATACTAAAGAAAACATAGAAAGAAGATTATACAGGACTACTCCATCCTCCAGGACATCAGTAAATGACGAAACCGACCGAGAGAGGGGGGGGGGGGGCGCCGTGACTGCCAAATAAAGTTTTAGGTTAAGTGCACAGTCTCTGCTACACGAATTAGGTTTTGTTTTTTGTTTATTGCATATTTATACACATTATATACTGTATACTGATTCTAGATCAGCCCCCTAACCTAAGATTCCTCGACACATCCCTTAGTCAGAACCAAACCCAGAGCTGTGTGGTTTCCAGACACCATCACATGTGGTGATGGCCTCCTTTTTTAAATTTCAACGAATGTCTTAAAAAAGTAGTATTGGTATGTGGCGAATCAACAATTTCACATAATTAGTTGGTTTAAATTAACGTACAGAAAATCAATTTCTGCATAAAATGCCGTAAATTAAGCAACTTGGAACCTGGTTGATGGAGTACAGTAAATAGTAATTTAATATCAAGTCAGATGCTGTCGAGTGGAGCACGTTCATTCTGTGATGTGCTATAAATTCTTGGCTTTATTGAACGGCAAAACAATTTCTGTTGCCAATGCTAATCAACAATGTCTGTCTGGGTGACTGAGTGGTTGGCGCAGTTGACTTCCTGAGTCCATGGTTGTAGGATTCATCCTGACCGAGGCAGATGACTGTTCAGGGCGAGAAGGAAGGAAGCCCCAGTGAACGTCGGATGGGACATAAAACCGTGGCTCCGTGTGGTATTTACCAAGCCATCTGCTCGTAAAAGAACTCATCATGCAAAATTTCCATGTGTAGGAGCTTGCGTTGGCCCCAACACGAAAATATGGAAGGTATTGGGGCATCAGGTGCGTGAAAACACAGTCCAACAATTCGCATTACAATGTAGCATATAGGTCTTTAGGCGGGGAAAGGGCTAGTTTTGACAACGATCTCACATTCTCATTCAGGCTCAAACAAAAGTTCAACGATTCTGAATTCGGATATTGGAATAAGCTATATCTAGCAGCCGGACTTAAATAATAGATTTAATGGCGTATTTTTATGCAAGACAATATAAATTATAAATCAAAATAATTGCTCAGTAGTTAGTATTATTTATGTAACAGTTGATTTGAAAATTCGAGTTACATTCTGCAGTGGTTAAAAAAAATCGGCTCTTACGGATGTATAGGTTCGGTATCTCTCGCTGACCACATGAAAGTGGTGAACTAGTGATGTCTACTGCCCACGCAGAAGTCACAGCATACCCTCGTGTGGATGAAAAATTTAGGTACTTTATTCTTGTAATATCTATATAGATTGTATATTAAAGGAACAGATTGCCACAATTTTCATCCCTTGAGGTTGCCATGGAAACTTTCAAGATGGTCATATGAGCACAAGAGGCCAAGAGCTCAAGTAAAAAGGGTCGATAAGTCAGAGGCTATTTTAGGAAGGAGTAATAGTAGGGGAAAAAATAATCTCTAGATTTTCAAAGAGGTGGGTTAAAACCATATAGCTATAATAGCAAGCGATACGTTGAGTTCAAAGTTCATAATCAAAGCCCTTGTATGCCATCAGAAGAAGACGGATAGATAAAAATCCCTGAACAGTAACAATATGTTCTTGCAAATCATTTTTTTAATCGCGAATCAATTTTTTCTTTACCTTTCCATGTATACAGAATATCAACTCCACGAATGATCTATAAATAATCTTTCTGTATGGTCACTCTTGTGTGTTCAGAGATTCGTCAGCCCCTAAGAGCCGGAGAAAACGAATAGAAAAACTTATATCAGCAAACGTCAAGCAACATCACACCAAACACTTTGCTGGAAAAATCGACAGTATTTCACCGATTATCAGTACACGAAAATAAAAAGTTTCGCTCGTGTTCGTTCGTGCTTGTCAAATGTGTCAAACAAGAGATAGAAGGCATGGAACTGTTGCAAAATCAGCAAGCACAAGTACGTTAATCGTCGACGTTTTTGTCGTTCGTTTAAGGGCAGCTACGTGAGTTGTTAGTCTATTGCAATACAATATTGTTACGTTCGCGCTCATGTTCGTCATGCATGCAGGAGGAGACTCACCGGAAATTGACCACATATAGTTGAATAAACTCATTGGTAACTGATGAACAGGTGTTGCTTGTAGAACAAGTTGTAATGAATACAAATAACGCATCAAATTCCTACTAAGAACATAATGTCAATTTCAATTTTTGGTTGCAAATAAATAATCATAAAATACAAGTGCAATTTTCCAGTTGCCATGAACTGACCACTAGACTTCCAGCTTTTACGATTCAATTCAGTCCCATATCTTCTTTCAGAAATAAAAAATTGTTATTGCTTAAAAGGTATTTCTTATGCTCATATTAATTAAATATAAGGGAAGAAAGCGAGGGGGTTTCGTTGTCAAGGGGAGTATGGTGCATGTCAGAGAGAGAGAAAAGAGAGAAATGGAGAAAGTATTGTCATTATGACGCTCATTGCAAAATACCTTTCCGCAACCATACCATCTCTCAAATGTGCACAAGACAAATAGTAAATAAAACAGACCCCCTTCATTTGCGTTTAAATTGTGGAATCAAAAATATGAATGTCGTCTCTTCCCTTCCAGATACAATTTATACGGTAATTTGATTCTCTCTTTTCCACCACCGAAATTACTTTTCTGTTTATATTTTTGTATAGGCCACGCAAATTTGCACTACATAAATTTGTCCAGATGTTCCGTACAATTTTCTTCGTACGTACAAACGCTGACATACACAATTACTTTATGACACATAATTTTGAATTTAATTAGAAAATCAATACACGAGTATGTAGAAGTGCATCTTTGACCAAAAGTTGAATAACGAAATTCTGTAAACATGCAGGGTGACTCAAAAAACCCTTTACTTTGTCACTCAACAAGCCTACATCAAATTCAACCTAACATGCATGCCTTCATAACATTGCATGATTGAAAGATACCGTTTAAATATTCATCTTTTTCTTAGCTTAAATATCAAAAATGCAGGAAAAACAAATCAGTGCATATTTTAAACTTGTTAAGCCAATATTTCTGCGGCTGTAATGGTAAAATTATAAATTTTAAATTAATTCTGATTGCAACGAAATTCATATTATACTTTTCAATTTTATATTTACACTTTGGATTTCCTTAGATACGAGAATACGAAAATGATGATGAAGAAAGAGAGCAGAGAAGAGAGAGAGAGAGACAGGAAATATTTGAAATTCTTATTGTCAAATATTCAATTCTCCTAGGGCAAGGTGGAAAACGCTGCATAAATACTTGGAAAAAAATGTTAAATGCTACATGACAGTGGCTTTAGATCATACAATCTCTCTCTACATATGTAAGCATCTGCAAAAACTATTTGAACCCAAAGAGAGCTAAAAAAAAAGTTGGTATTGAAGAAAATGCAGCGATCAAAAGTGGGCAGTCAGTTTATTACGAAAGATGCAGAAATGAGGGGGGGGGGGCAAAGAAGAAGGGGGAAATGAAGACGAAGAGGACGGAGAAAGTAAGTTAAGTTTGAAGAGTCAAAAACGGATTAGCTATGGTCAGGTGACAAGGACGAAGATTTGAATTTAAGATCTTGAAAATGCTCTTATCAGATCGATTATGCAGCATCTGTGTTCATTCGCAATGGCGAGAGAGCAAAACGAGAACGAAAATGACATCTGTAATAATAACCAAAGTAGTTTTGCTTCTTACAACAGCACACAAATTTGAAATCATTTTTTTTTCACCTTTGTCTTTCAAAAAACATAGTTGCGTACGTTGCCAAATAATACTGCCGATGGGAGGATTTTTTGAAGACAGCTGGGTGCTATTTCTTCCCTATTCTCACCCCCACCTTTAGTCCTACATGCTGTCCACATACTAAAATGACGGATGAGTAGGATCTACAGATGTCCATTGTCGCCTAAGTGGGTTCCAGTATAAAACTTGAAGGAAATGTCAATGTTGCTTTGTATATAGATAAAAGCTGAAATCTAAGATTGGACAAGTGATCATTTCATCGGAGTATCGAAAAGCAGCAAAATTCGACGTAAGAAGACAACTAGGATATGTTGATGTGATGGACAGGATTGAAGATGGACAAAAATTGAATGAGAGGTCATGTTTCTTTTTGACCAGTTGAACAACAAAGACAAAACGACAAAAAAAGAATATGAAGGCGGGTTAGCACGCATTAAACACATTCATTATGACACAACACGATTCCCAATAGTTGGGTGGCCCTTATAGATCAGAGTATTTTTAACTGCAAAGTTCCAGCCACTATGACAACAAGACGTTTTTAAAAATCTGAAGATAAAAAGAGCTCCTTTTTTCAAGCAAACCAGGATATTTCTACTTAAAAACAAAAGTGGACTGAGGAAAACTGGCAGTTTCACAAATTAAACAAGATAAACACTAGCACCTCAGTCTGTCGTGGTATTTATATTAAACCGAAGGTGACAAAAGTTGTCCTAAAAATCGTAGATGAAAATTGTGGAAGCCTACCCCAACCGTCATTTGTTGAATTTCAATGAAAGATATCGATCAGCCTCAACTAAGCCTGGTTAAATATGAAGTTGTTGAATTGCAAAGTTTACTTTTCAATCAACTTTATGAAAACGCGGACTATAAATTGCCCTTCACCTAACCCCTGGCAAAACTTTTGAATTATTGAGTCATCCTTTTGTGAAAAAAAAAATTAGGTCTGAAGGTATGTCTTAAGCCTGGTAATTAACATAACGTTATCTCGTTAGTTTTGCATGATCATGCCAGATTTGATAAACAAAACGTTAGTGCAGACAGCAAGTTGGACGTCTTGCATGAACTGAAGACGTTGGACAAACCTCCCAAAAGACTGACGGGCTAGAGCTCTGTGTACATGGAAGATGGTCAAACTTTGCTTTCCGGTCGATTATGGAAAATATTATTAAAAAGCAAACGATTATCCTCAGTAGAGTTCCGTTGCAGAGTTCCCTACATAGTTCTAATGCAGAGCATGCCGTCCGCTGCATAGTTCTAAAACTGATAATTTATGAGCCAAAGGATCTAACTTGAGTAACAGAGTACATAAGCCGTCATATGTAAATCACTGAGAGAAAATGTATTGGAAGACGTAACGTTCCAAAGAACATGTTCATTGGAATGTTTCATCTTCCATCGGCATTTTCTCTTAGTAGTAGTTTACATAAGGCAGCTTACCTTTTTACTTATAAATTGTCACTTTTCTCATAAAGTAATCGTTTCCGGAACCATGTTCGTAATAAACTTTTTTGAAAATCCGAAAATTTAATATTTTCTAAATTGTGTCCATCAGATTAATTGAAATGTTCATGCTTGTTGAGGACTTTATTTCTAAACGTGACGTTTTCATTCATTGAAAATGCTAAGGTCGACTTAGTTTCCATTGACATCCTCCCCTCGAAATTACCTTAATTAAGCTCTTTAAGGTCCTTTAAATTTAAAGGTTAAAGCAGAAAGTGTTACAGGCATGAGCCTGACTCCTGGTGCATTATAGCTATTGTGCAATCGGTCAGACACCATGCGGTGTTGGAACAGTGGGGTAGGCCAGCAAATTCCCACAGAAAACCAGCCAATATTCCTGTGAGTTCTGCAGACCTGTGTGGACCTGCGGACCCGACCCTGCTATAGGCGGGATAAGGGTATGATGATGATGATGATGATGAAAGCAGCAAGTGTTAAGAATATAAAAATATTAAAAAAAACCGATTGCAAATTTGTGCAAATCGGGTTTAATTTAAAATTTGTGATTATGACTGAATTGTGATTTGATATCAGGAAGAAAGTTACATTTTTTTACCCCCTAAAGAGATCATATGTGACTGATCCTTCTATAATCAGAATGCAAAACACGTATCTCGATGAAGAATGACTTTGGAAACAATGCCTAGATACATGTTAATCAATCATGTCATCGTTACTGAAATTTAACAAGGAATTATACAGAGATGCAATACGTATTATCTCAAATAGGTCCGATTAAATTCGACAATGATTGGCTTAGGTTTTCTCTTTCAGAGGGAATATCAAAAACTTTGAAATAAATTCAATGGATAAACTCAATTCACACTGCTGTAAGTTAGAGATAGGAAATATTTTTCTTTCAAAAATTAAATTTCTAATGAGTTTTTTTTTCAAACAATTACCAAGTAATAATTTAAATTGGAGAAATGATCAAACTCTTTTCAGTACTTTCATGGGCCAGCATTTGAATTAGACCAATTGTCACAGGCCATCGTTGAGAATTTCTAACTACTTTACACCTTCCTCTGTCTCTCTCATTCTGCCTCACTTCCTCTTTCACCCTCTCTCTCTTTAGTAACTTGTAGGTTTTAAGGTTACACTTTTATGTCTTTGAAATCCCAAGTGTCTTATAACAACGTGGTCCCCCATTTTTATGTTTCATATGCCCTCTAAAAATTCAGAAACTCTGAAACTGAAAGTCCAAGAAGGTCAAACTGGGACACCTCATGCATCATTTCACCAAGGCTATATATTTTAAATATGCAGCGTATTGAAAGAAAAAGCCCCCAAATTCTACGTTATTCGAATTTTAAATGACCTGACAATTTAACACAATTGTAGATCGGTAGAAATCCTCCTTTCTCTTGACAATAAAACCTCCTTCAACTTCTATCCCCAAGACTATCTACCAACGCTCCTCTTTTGTCATACCAACGAAATACTAAGAATTCGTTTTTCAATATAAAAAAAAAACCGCCAGGAGATGCAACTGAAAAACATGTCACATTTTCAGAAACGTAGTCACATAAATGATTATACAAAGTACGATTTTTTTTTAAAAAAATCTATAAATGTTTCTTCACCAATCGGCCTTTTAAGGCGGTCGACCTAATCAGGATTTGTCCAGCGTAGTGTTTAAGTTCCACTCCAAATAACTTTTATATTTCTTTCTTTAGCGACAATATATTTTTAAATGTTAGTCCATAAAAAGATTTCGCTAAGGTTAGTGGAAAAAAAAATAAAAATTGGCGCCTGACGGTTGGCAATCACGCACAGCTACCAAATTGCTAACTTAAACTTAACCAGGCGAATTCACTGTTTAGGAATGCAATAAATGTTGAGTGATGATCCAGGTCCAGGATCCAGGTGATCTTTCTCCCTTTTTGTAACAGGAGCACATGGACAGTAACCACCCCTGACACAAGAAGGAAACTATACTATCCAAGTAGGCTAACTTATTCACATATGTAACAATTTTAAGTATTTACTATCTGAATACCAAATGATCGCAAAACCTAAGGACTCCCTTACTTAACACGATTTGAATGCTTCCTTCTGGATACTCCATTCCATGTATGACACCTACAATGAACCCCACTCGCTTCTAGTCTACCTGAGTTCTGATTCTGGGCCGCGATTACGAGTACCAAAAGTGAACATCGGTAGTGGACTAGCTTCAAGTGCCTTAGGACGTAAGTGAAGCGGTTCTTTTCAGACGTCTGCAAAACTAAGTAGGAGATATGGCGGAAAACATGAGAGAACAGACTGAAGTGGTATGGGCATGTCATAAGATAAGAGAGAAGTTGTCTGGGCCCATTATTGACAGAAAAAATTAGATCAGGGAATTCGATGGTCCATGGCATCGTGTGGGGTGAACGGAGAACTAGTGAAAAATACAAGAGAATGGAGGACCATAAATCGCAGATCTTCCTTATAATAAATTTGCTAAAATTATAAAAGCATTACCCCTCTGAATAGACACATGGGCGATAAATTAATAAATTAATAATAATAATAATCTATCGGACAGTATTTTTACGCAGCCGGCTGCCGACCAAAGCTGCAACCCCTATGCTTATTTATCGTCGGTCTACAGTTCGTTGAGGCACTCCATCAATGCCAGGGGACGACTTCCTATACCTAGGAATTTTGCCTCATCTCCCCGTTACGTACAAAATACCCGCCTCTGTAGCACGGTAGGTAGCACGCTCCGTAACTGTGTTAGTAGTTCTAGGTTCAATACTGGACCGAGGTGGGCTTCTTTTGGGTTACAGAGAGGCCCTGAGTGTGCCTTCTTTCGGATGAGAAGAAAAACGGATGACCCGTGTGGCGTACAATGGCATTTGCACGTAAAAGAACCCTCTCTACTATGCAACGGGTAGATGAGGCAAAATTTCCAGGTGTAGGAGCTTACCCCCTGGGGTCGGTGAAATACCCCAATGAACTGTAGACCGACGATAAATAAGGAAAGGTGTTGCAGCTTGGGTCGGTCGGCAACCAGCTGTGGAAAAAAATGTCCAATATATCGCCCTTGTGCCCATTCAGAGGGACAAGATGGGTTCCCTGCGATAGGCGGGAAAAGAGTTCGGAGTTGCTTTGCTACCCGTTGCATAGTAGGGAGGGTTCTTTTAGGTGTGAATGACATCGTACACCTCATGGTGCCACGGCTTTACATCCCATCCGATGGAAGGTGCACTCGGGACCTCTCGTGCCTGAAAGAAGCCAACAGTATCAAACCTGGAACCACTGATGCAATAATCGAGCATGCTACCTCCTGCGCCATCAATGCTAGTCCAAATTTGTTAAATATATACTAAAATATTGTATTTTAAAAACTAAAAAGAATTACTACTGTAAGGTACCAAATTATGGATCAGTTTCTTAGCTGACATCATGTAGTTAACGACGAAATAAAAATTATGATCAAGTACATAAATTATTTAATTTTCAAAAACTTTTCTATCTTTAGAAGAAGATATCCCTATTTTTAAACACCAACATTTTAAAAAAATGACTGAATTTACAAATAAAACTTAACACAACAGAAACACTTCCGTACATAAACCATTTAGAAGATAAAAAAAACGTTAACAGCCTTCCAGAGGAAAAAAAACTCCACTTACACCTCTACAAAAGGCCGATAAATATAATGAGGATAATGTGTTGTGAAAGCTAAAACATACCGAACAAATACAAAGGAATGAGTATGAAATGGCGATAGAGAGAGAATAAAAATCAGGGCAGATGTCTATCATTACAGATAAAAAGAAATGCGTATCTTGATATAAGAAATGCAAAGAGCCGTAGGAGTAAAGAGAAAGAAAGAAAAGGAGAGAGTTGAGGAGATAACTTAGTCGAAGATGGGGTAAATGAGATGAAGTAGAAGAAGACGAAGCAAAAATCAGGTGGGGAAAAAGAAAGCTGCACCCTGAATTACTCCCTCGTCTGAAGATCGCAAACACATCGACGTGTAGTTGCATCGCAGGATGAATGTGTTATGTGCGTTTCCTTTGTTTAATATGCACAGTAGGGTGCTCTTCATTATTGACTATAATTTAATTTGGAGGCAATTTTCCAAAGGCATGAATATTTATGACTTTGGTGACAGATTGCCTGAGCATCAACTCCATGTAACACATGTGGTATTTAATTAAAACTGAGCAGAATTAAAGGCCAGTTGCCTTGGCAACATGTAACGTTTAAACAGCATTTTGAATGACACGCTGACATCAAGAAACAAAATTTAGAGGTGCACCCAACATACACATACACACATACAAACCTTACACGGCGTTAAACTGCAACTGAAAGAGAGTGAGATAGTGAGAGTGAGTGTTTGTGGGAGAGAGTGAGAGGGAGAGAAAACAAGTCCTAAGTGCACGAAAAACATGGAGAGGTATAGTCAGATGTGCGGCCATTGTGAAAATCAACCTAGGGATAGAGTGTGACGATGATGATGACGGTCATACAATGCGAACTGTTCAGGGAGAATGACACAAAAAAAAAACGAAAAACAAAGATGAAGTTGGGAATTGAGTACAATAGAGTGAATAACAAAGTTTAAAAAAATGCTGCTGCTGGAAAAGATACTGAAATTTGAGATGCAAGAGAGAGAATACAGGAAGCACAGGGTCCTATGTGACTTCCAATGCACATAGCAAACTGGAAAAGAACAAATGGAAAGGAGAGGGAGGGGATTAATGAGTTTAAACGGGTGACAGAAACAATGTGGTAACTGAGATGATGGCATATAGGTTTTAGATACGAGGGAAATCACCAATGAGACAGTAGGTTAGATCTTTTAAGTATTGCAATGCAGTTGTATGAATCTAAAAAGATATTCACCTTGGCTCTCTTTCTGGGTCAACCACATTCCTTACAATTTTTAAGCATTAACAGTGTCCGGTTCTATCTGATCCTACGTCCTACCATACATTTTTTATTGAATGAAAAAAATTTTCACTTTTTGTTTTAGTCTAAATAGTCACATGGCTGAAGGAATGCTAATATAGGGCCCTACTGTATGTAATGTTGAATCAGGCAAAAAAACATTTTAATAGTTTGATTCACCGAAGTTCAAGATGAAGTTGCGTAGGCCACCTTGGTGCACGGAGTTCAAATGGCGCATATGCCAAGATAAATATGATTAAAAAAAAAGCAAATGTTGGAGGGGGAAGTGGATTGGCAGAAATACAACAGATTGATCTGGGATGTTGGAAGAAAGACGACAGGGAGACAGAGGAATGTAAAAAAATTGTGTACAACGACGACTCTGAGTTGAAGTTAGTAAAAATGTATAAAGATGCCGAAGAGAAGAAGATGGGGAAAAAAGAAAGACAGTGAGAGGAGGAAAAAAACACTAATGTAAATAAACCACTGTTGCTCCAGTCAATAAACAACGTATTAAGGAAAATTTCCTCATGAAGGGATAGCGGTTTGGAAAGACGACAACCGCCAAACATAAGCTTTCAAAACCAGAGTTTGGGGTGCCAGACTTGGTAGAGTGCCTCAAATGTATTAAGGCCGCAATTAAAAATTTACATTCTCTAAACTGAGGAATTTAGTAAAAATTTATAAATCAAAAAAGTAAAATAATAAAAAAAGTAAATCACGTCTTCAGTATATCACTCAAATCGCGCACTAATGCTTTGTCAGTTCAAGCACTGGTTTTGTAAAAATTAATCTAGCAACGACTCAACTTATTGATTAATGGACAGTCACATGCAGCTTTTGAAACACAGGTCAGTTTTAGCAAAACTAATAGATTTCTGAGATCGTCGGCAAATAGGATTTCAAATATGTCAAACTAACAAATTACTTTATAAATTCTTCAGCTATATATATTGTATTCGGAGAGCCCGAGACGATCCTCGGGTAAGATTTAACTCTAAGAGTTCAAGACGGATGTTTCTAAGTCACTGAGTAAGACTGAAAGAAGGAGGAGAGGGGCTGTTAGATGTCCAACCAAAGAATGACCCTCCATCTGGCTGAATTTCAAAATAAAAAAAATTACTACATAAACGGTGTGCAGCCAATGTGGAGTGGTCAATGCACGAGGCATTGGACACACCAGTTCTCGTCTAATCACTGAAGTTAGGCAAAAATCGGCGCATTAGTGTAGTGTCTGTACAGTCTCCGCACTAGAACTCTGCGTTTTTTTTGTTGTTTTTTGGTGTTTTAGGGCCCTTCAACTACAAGGTCATTATAGCCCCGTCCACTGTGTAGTTCTGATGCAGGGACTGCACAGACACTACACTAATGCGACGATTTTTGGATACAAGCGGTACCCAGCTTTCCCAAGCGGCCACCCATATCAGTACTAACTGGGATTGCGTTGCTTAACTTCAGTGATCAGACGAGAACTGGTGTGTCCAACGCAACTCGCTGCTCCCCTAGAACTCTGCAGTGGACGGGGCTGTAATGACCATGTAGTTGAGGGGCCCTAAAACACCAACGAAACAAAAAAATCAAAGAGGAAGAGGGCAAGGAGTACAACATAATGGATGTCACAATAGCGCGGCCAGCTAGTCTTCTGCAACGAAAACGTGAGAGCACTAGTAAGAAAGAGGAAGTTTTTGACAGTAGGGTTGAACAAAGTTACTGGACAAGCGCCCCAAGGTCAAGACCATTAACCATATCTCAATTAAATTTTGAAACTGCAAAAACTCACTCAGTTCTGTAACTTGCTCTCCAATACGCACATCAGAGATTAAATTTATTAGGACTGGGGGAAGGAAGGTTTCATCAGTGACCTTTCTAACTTAAACATTAAATAGTAAACTGTGATGATGAATTTCTTTTCCCATCCGTCAAGAAGAAACCTTACACAAAGAGCCCTAAGGTTACAGATTTCGTTGACATCATGTTAAATGACAATGCTCATAAATAAATGAGTATGCGCGCGAGTGTGTGTCCGAAATAACATCCTGTAGTCATTCACACTAAAAACTATGACTTATAATCCAAGGTTGTCTTTTCCAATACAAATGCTCACATACGTTGTATTCTGAAGAAAACAGTGGGTGTGTTTTGTATGAACTTTTCAAGATTGCAACCAAGTTGGTTCATCATTCATCTGCTTCACATTAAGTTGGTGATGCATTACGTGGCTAACAAATAAATCACGGTCCACTCCGCCTATCATCGATGGCAGATGAACAACAAACAACAACAGTATGAACTCAACAGATATAAAAAATGAACGGCACAACAACACCACATTAAGGCCAAAAATGCCACATCTCATACCAAACATTGCCACTGGAAATTAATCCATAAATGCGACCGTTCACTATTACTTTACTCTCGTCTTTAACCTAGGTGTCAAAAACTGATCACGACATTGCTTATTCTATTTTGAGGGTCAAAAGCAATTCATTGCAACTCAGTAAATTGCATTAACTCATTAAATAGAGCTAGATACGTTCCTTCGTACTAGCATGCATGTAATGGTGAAAGAAGTACTGAATTGATACTTAAAGTTTCATCACTCATGAAATGGGTGTTGATCACAAGTTATTTATCAGAGACATAAGTTGCCCTCGGTAGAGAATATTCACTCGCATTCCAATTCGTCTGCATCGTCTCAATTCGTGGGGTGGGCCGGCATCCCCCAAACAGACAACTCAGCCAATATTTCCTGCAGGTTTCAGACGCTTGGCTGGAGGGTCCCCAGTCAGAGCATGTTCAGTGGACCCGCAGACCCGACCCAACCACAAGCGGGATAAGGGTATGATGATGATGCGTTCTCCCTGCACTGAATCACATAAACATTTCAAAAAGAAAAAAAGTCCCGGAGATTCACAATAAGACTTCTGTGGAGTGTGGCATTTGTTTCAGCGGGTCAGCAATAGTGATTTTTTGCAGTTATACTACAAGTATAACGGAAGCTCCATAAAATGTTTTTTTGCGGTGAAATACGGTAAAATGATGTACGGTAGTCTAATAAATTATTTTATACTTACTTTCGTTTACTCAAACATCACCTCATTGTATTTTAACTTAAATCAGGTGCTCAAGGTTTTTGTTTATGCAACATCATCCGTCCACACGGGGTCATTCCTATATATCCTAAACCTTTTCAATAGAAAACAAATCACCAAATTTTAAGGGGAGACTCCGCACCTGACATTTAAGATCTAAGTTAGCTACCAAACTAAAACAGCCTGATTTAACGGGATGAATGTTTACATGTTTGGATTAGTTACCTTCGGCTTCTTGATGCCGTGAAAGAAATTTATCAATGGTAAAAAGGGAGACTGGGGAAGGCGGAATGACTGCCAAGGATGGGTTTGTGGAAGAAAAGGCGTTTTCTTCACCTGGAAATCTTGTCAATTTTATAATTACTGTGTACAAAGGATTCATTTACATCGAAAGCAGACCCACAGCTTGATTTTTACTTGAAAGTAACGAGTGCTTGAGGTTACCCTAAGTTGCCTGAAGGAAACCACGGCGGCGACGACCAGGAGAAGATAAATCCTGTTCCTACGAGCTTAATGACATATGTGCTATTGAGTCATCAAAACAAAAGACTCATTGAAAAGACTATTTCAAATGAGGTATTTTTGATAGCAAAATATGGATTATGTCTTAAGTAGTTTCCATACTCGAAAGGTCACAATCGATACGTTATACCAACCCGCGAATGATGTACGTTGATATTGATTACTAGTTAATTAGTCAAGTCAATTTTTATGAAGTTGTTATTTGAAATTTGTTGTCAGGCTTTAGCCAAACTGATGATATATTGATCGCATTCTTAAGTTCCTTTCTATGGACAGTTATCAAAACTGCTATTATTCTAGAAGTTTGGAGCAACAAAAAACACTCCCCTCATACTTTCATCTATAAAACACAACCACAAGCAACCAACCACCTTTCTCTCTACCTCCCGAAACTTATTTAAGCATCCAAGTTATTCACCATCTTGTTAAGCTTCCACGCGCCCTTCCTTTCATCCAGCACCGCTATTCCCCAAACAGGTAACTCTTGAGAAGAATTCATTTCCAAAGGTGAATAACAATAAAATCAAAACGTCAGGATCACGTTAAACGCATTCAGAAAACTGACTGTTAAATTGAAAATGTGAGTACATTCCATGCATCGTCGTCGTCATCTCTTCATCTAACTCCTCTTTCTGATCAAAATCCCCTCAATTTCCTGTGACGATCCACACCATCTTTCAAACCATCCTCTATCATCCTGGTATATTGTAGTCTTCATCTTCTTTTCTCAATATATAGTTGTCATATGCTTTTAGCAACAGCAGTACTACTAATAGTAGAAGTCGTCGTTTTCTATCCTTCTCCTGTCTAAAACCCCGTCCCTCTCCCTCCATTCCTTCTCCTATTTCCCCATCTTCCACTGTCTCTCTCTCTCACCACCAGCATCCCCTCCTTCCCCTTCCTCGTCCTTCTTCCTTTTCCTTCTTCAAACACCAATTTCCCCCATTGTTTCCTTTGGGAGGTATACTTTCAATTCTGTGCTAAACCTTGGCTATGAGCTATACAAGACACAGCGAATCACTGTTGCAAATTAATGAAATATTCAGGACCAGTCAATTTCAATGTACATTAATTAATATTCATTATTTGCAGATGAGCTGCACTTCAGGGAATAAGTATCGCAACCGTGGAAACACAAGAAGAATCTTGATTGAAACTTTCAAACTATTTTCCTCTGGCGCTGTACATATTTCACAATAATCTTACTAATACACATACATACGAGAGAGAGAGAGAAGAGGAGAGAGAGACACACACAACTTATATATCTAAGGTAAAGTTATATAGTATGAATAGATTTAAGAAAACAAAATCTTCAGCACCACTCCTCGTTCTCTCTCTCTCTCCTCCCACTTTATCTCCCTATTTAGTCTTCTAGACATCACCATACATATTCCTAATAGAGAAGGCATCTCCTCTTCCTCCTTTTCTGCTGTTTTCTAACGAAATGAAATTTGCAAACACAAGATACACACACACACAAAACTTAAGGCTTTTTTACGATTAGGGCTTGTTAGATGCATGGATGAAGGATGAATCCATTTAAGTCATGGAAATGTCGATTGTTGCCTCTACACTACATTCAAATTGTATGAAGAAACCAAATTAACTCGTCAATTGTTAACATTTCTGACACATCTCTACCATTATTTAAATCAGCAACTCTTGCTGGCACTTGTAGGCAACAAGTCCAAAACAGTCATTATTTACAATGCCGACATAAATGGTCCGAGGTAGTCAGTCAGGCAACCCCATGCAAATGATGGATTACGGTTGGCTATTTTTAAAATTAAAAAAATAGATAAAATGTAGTAGGCATATAAGTTCGTTCATTTCAAGCATCAATAACGCTTTGGGCAGCTTAGTGGTTGTCGTAGTCTCATTCTTAGCTTATAACTGTAGGTTCTACTCCGATTGCGGATTCTCTAAGGCAAAGTTAACAAGTTAAGGATCTCTTCCATCAACGAGCGACAGCAAGGTTGGTAAAGAAAATACACAGTTAATGTTTGCTGGAAGCGCAAAATGAAGAAATAGAGGGAAGGCGATGCTAAACTAACCATACGTTAGTTTAGCATCTAACCAAATACCCAATACCAACCTAAAAAAAGTTAACTAATTATAACTTATATCGGGCATTAGATGATCACAAAAAACTAGCGAAAATTGATACACAGCACCTTAGCTACGGATTGGACTTGCTGCAAACATTAAAAGGTCCTTTGCTCTCCTCTAATGTGTCCTCTTTCTGAACAACTGTTCCATCGAACTTTAGTTAAAAATACAGTAGAACCTCTGTAAGTTGACCACCCAAGGGCGGAAGAAAAGTGGTCAACATAGGGAGGTGGTCAACTTATGGAGAACTAGGTGTACTGTACTGATACATGGGTATTATTGCTTTTATTGTATACAACTGTATGAAATGCTACATAATCAACATTATTACTGCTAGTGGATTGGCATAGCTAGCCCCCAATGCCATTGATCTGGTAGTTGGGGGTTATGCCCCCCCCCCAGCAGTTAGCTGCATCAGATTCATTAGAGGTTTACACTTCATTGCCCATTTCAACAATACTTTCAAAGGCTTTCTGGTTAAATTGTTTCCAAGCAGAATTATCCAAAGGACAGCACCCAGAGCCTTAATGGATGCAGCAAATGAAGCTGCCTCCACAGGCTGGTGACACGTGTTTTACCAATAATCCACTCCAGGAGCTGGGCTTAGTAAAACACTTTGAATGATTTGATAACACCTTGGTCAAGAGGTTGGATCCTTGAGGTTGCATTTGGAAAAAAGTTAAGTGTCAAATTTGTCAAGTGACTGACTTGCAGTTCAGCAGGGCAGTTGTCTACTGTTAGTAAGATAGATCATTTCTTGATCCACACCCCTTACCTGTCTTCAAACAGGGCAGCAGTCATCCATGCACATTTGTTTGATCTCTATGTTACAGGGTGGTCTTCAATTTCTTAAATGCACATGAATTTGCTGACTTACCAATCACTAATTTCTTTAGCTTTCCCCAAGAAGAGCTAGTGCTAAGCAATCCAGTGAAATGTTCCTTGGATACTCTTTCAATCTTGTATTTGTCACCCTTGACAAGGCTCTTGTCAGGCACAAGGGAGACAAGGGGTCAACTTATGGAGGTTAAATTAATATCATGTGTCACAGTCATAGTGGTGAACATACAACTTACAGAGGTGGTCAACATGGGGAGGTTGGTCATCCATTAATTAATGTGGTGAATATCCATTCTGTGAAAATTTGGTCAACATAGGGAGGTGGTCAACATATAGGGGTGATCAACTTTGGAGGTTCTACTGTATATGTCGAAATATAAATGCTAAGATTGTCAGCGTTAAGGCAAGAGCACTGAGCGACAGGAAAGGTCGCTCATGCAGCTGGCCCAGCCATTCGGGCGGGAGGGGATGAGTCCTCTGGGAAGAACTATACATAGTATAATTAAGAAGTTTTCAGTCGTGCACACAAACTTGAACTATTCAAGCTTGTATTAAACTTCCATGTTATTTATAGGGTTAGTCCACGTTAGGAGTAAAAGGGGTGACTATTAAGCTGATTAAACTGTCGCAGGGCTATTACAAATCTATCTATACATCGACTCCCGGACGTAGGAGAGATGCTATATAGGATATTATACTATTCCTATTTGAGGAATTTTTTTCTTCAGTATCCAATACGCAGGATACAGACGGAACTTTAATGGGTGCCAGTAGTATATTATGAGCACTAATACAAAAAGAAATCATTAACGTCAGAATCGAACTTTCATCATGAACTCATTAGTGTACAAGTTTGCCATCATTGAGCAATGAAAGCAGACCACTGCATCTCCCAAATTTCTCGAAATAAACATCTGCAAATCGGACTAAAAATGCTAATTATCTCTACTGTTGAATTTGAAAACAAAAACGTTAATGATTCAAATTCATCATTGATCTTTTGTTGAACGGACGCACACCTGCAAATTTGAACAGACTCGCATTATTTATTCACTAAGCCAAGTAAATGGGTAGCAGACTTCTACATCTGTCGACATAAAATTAATACAAATGACCATATGATTAACAACATATGATTACTTCGCATCCAATGTCCTGAAAAGCCTATTAAAAATGATGAAAGTATCTTTGAGAAATTCTCTCTCTTTGTCCACAATTAAAACGTCTTTCGCAAAGACCTTCAAGTCCTCAAAAATTCTAACAGAAGGAGGCCGCCACAGGCATCTCAAGTGCAGTTCCGTAATGGGCGGGACTGTAATGTCGATGTCGGCCAAGGCTGGATGGCAGACACTTTAAGAATACTTTCAGTCCAGCCTAAAGTCGCCGAACTGATGTATTGAGTACAATGTCACCACATCGATTTATTTCATGCTCTGGTCTATAATTGCTCTTAAATCAACGGAGCAGGACAACAGTTGGCCCATCTATTGCTCATCGCGATCAGAATCGATCCTGTTTTATTTCAATAAAAGAAATGTAGAGGAATATTTTCATGAATGGGGAAACTAACCCTTTAATGTCGGTGTACAGCCAGACAACACGCTCATCACTAACACCATGGCAGGGTTGTCTACTCATCTTTGTTTCATTGGACACATGAGCCATTTGGCGAACAATATTTTAGACAGCTGCCAGCCAACCTAACGCTGCAACCCTAGGCTTATTCACCGGCCGGTACTCTTCCGCCACCGAGGGTAGGGGCGAGATCTTACAACCCTTTAGTAGAGGTTCTTTCACGTGTAGATAACTTAGTATGGAGCCACAGCCTCAATTTTTATTTATTTAAAACGTTTCACTTAAAAGATTTCTATCCGAGAGTAAGGGATGGATACTCTTACAGTCCAGGATTGAACCTGGACCACTGCCGTAGCAGGCCAACACATTACTTCTGCGCCACCGAGGCGGGAGCCTAAGCAACAGGCAGAGTAAAAGTAAAAATCAAATTAAAAAGTTATGCGTTCAAATGGTAATTAATGTGAAGTTGGGAAACGATAGTTGAAAATCGAGTCCTCAAACACCAAACGAAGTCAATGCGCAACAAGAATTTTACAATCAATATGCAAGTGTAGAGGACAGCTTCGCAAGAATGGCAATACATCAATCTTTTTTAACAATAACAACAATTATTACTAAAACTACCATTACCACTATCAGAAAAGTGGTGCAACTTCCGTTTGGGATGAAGGAATGTTCATCTACCGCACATCAGACAAAACTTCAAAGCAATTCATTTCTTTCCGCCGCTGCCGTCGACGTCCATCCTTTTCCTCCATTTTATACCAAAGTTATCTCTTTCTACTCTTATGATACTCAAACAGTTATAGTCTGGACTCTCCATGAAACAAACAATTTGTTCAGAATTAGGTTAGCAACGGAGGAAATAACTTTCATCTTAAAATAGAAATCCAAAAGCTGGCATTGACGGGTGGAAGTAACGAAGAAAAGCTGTCTATCCTATTGTTGTTATAGGGTTGGACGACAGTGGTAAGGGAGTAGATGGGTTGAAGGAACACCAACAGCAAAAATATTAAGCACTCAGTTAATTCTCTCCTTCTACAATTTTTCATCTCAGCCCCTTCAAGACGAATTTTTTTGTTGTTGTTTTGACACAAGCTATTCCCAATCCAAACCAAATACAAAAAGACAGCTAGATCTTAACTTTCGTCTGATGTCCTCCTCCTTTCTGTTATCCAACTTGGTGGGACTTAAACTCTAGCTTGTGCACCAATTCCCTAAATTCCGCTACAAAAGACATTAATGGAATTTTTAAAATTTGTAAGACAAGAAAGGGAGAGAGTCACTTCAAGATAACTACAGACAAGAACGACTTTATCAGTCCCTTGGTAAAAAATATCATCATTCCTAGCACACGTTAAATCCCTCTCGCCTTTCACATAAATGTGGAATGGCGAATGCACACACGTCAGCAGCCTTTACCACAGGTTGTATTAAAGTTAGGTTAAGACATGTTTTTCTTTCTACAGGTACAAAAGGTTTGGCTACTACAGTACTGACTCCAAGTAAATTTCAACTTGGACAAGGGGAATATTGTCCTTTCTTGGAAAAATTGCGGAATCATGATCCACAACAGGAACCCCTTAATCAGAAAGAGAGAGAAAGGTGTTTCGAGACACTTTTCGAGGTGAAACTCAGTGACACACCTAACGCACCTGACCCACAACCGGTTTCCAAAGTAACCGTATCTTCTTTCTGGAAACAATTTCTGTTAATGACGCTAGCGGGTTACATCGTACACACCACACGGGACCACAGTTTAGCTTCCTACCCAATCCAAAAGAAGTCTTCCGCCTACGCAGGATCGAACCAGCAACCACGAACTAATGAGTTAAAGACTTTATTTCAAAATAAGACATAAATCGTTATCAGTATCGTTATCCGATATTACTTTCAAATCAGATAAACTCTTCGCAAAGATGGCTGAGATTTTTTTCAGGTAGATGGTGACACCATGTATGCATTTGAGAAGCTCAGAGAGGCGTCTTTCCTATTAACTAAAACCAAGCGTTCTTGGGAAGCCAAGGTGACTGAGTAACATCGTGTCTCATTCACCAGCAATCGTGTTTCAGAGATAATTGTGCGAATCACATTTCACGCTATCCTGAGGTTGCCTACAGTTGACATCGATCATCGGGACGTGATCTTTTTTCTTCAACGCAGAAACTACGGTAATCTTATTTTTTCTGTGCGCTCCTTTTCTTACTAAACTGTTAATTTTTTTCGGCAGAAAATACATACTACACGCCTTTGGAGCATTAGGTACTTTGCTGCAACTATTATTTCTTATATAATCACGTTTCTTACTAATAATTTTACCACCGGTTGTCGATCATCAAGGCACAATTATTAAAAGACAGCGAATTAATTGTTGCTATAAAAAACCTATGTATCTGTGTTTGACATACTAAAAGTTTGCCGGTCATTATTCAAGGACACCTCATCCACTGCAAAGCTAAAATGTTCACCTAGAAAACCAAGATACTATTGTGATTAGCAGAAATTTCATGTATACATCAGTTTCCAGAGTGAGACCTCTACAGACCGGTTGAAAGATAAAGCGAGGACTGCCCCCTCCATCTTTTAACTTGAAGCCCAAACTGTAATCAGAAATATGAAACGATGTTTTCATACGTATAAATAGTTATAAAAAACCTCGCTGAAAGTAACAAGAAATTCAGATAAGTTTATTAACGAAACCATGTTTGTCCATCTAGGATAGAAAAAGGATATCTGAGCTTTTCCTTTGACTTTTTTGGTGTGTGGTCGTCGTGGCCACTTTTTACAGACGTATAATTTTAAAAATGAGCAGAAGAAAGAGAAAAGGTCCATTTATACCGTTATCAGTACAACAGCTTATATTGCCAGGTTCGGTTTAGAAAGGAATCTTCCTCTATGGGTGGGTGGAGACACACACTTTCACTTATAAACGAACTTCTAACCTCCCCCTTTTTTTTAATCGATATCAAGTGGAACCGCATCTGACATTAAATGTGTACTTGTTTAACTGAACTTGACAGAATCTCGATTTTGAACAGGATCTTCAGATCTCAGAAGTAAAATAGGCACAAAAGGGAGGAGGCGGAGGAAGGCGTTGGAACATAGTTTAATGGATCAAAATGAAAAAAAATCTTCAGTTTTCTAGCTGTAATTCATCTATTTCTTTCATGTTTCATTCTTCAATGGTACTTTTTCTGTATAAAGAATTGTATATCTATACAAGGTCGGCATCTCGTCTGACACATTTCAGCAACCACCAAAATCCCTGACATTACAAAAAAAGACAAAAGATTGGAAAAATTACCCCGGATAGTGACAGAGCGAGGACAGCGGAGGCCAAAAGTATAACTCCAGAGTGGCGCATAAACTGCCTGCTACCATAAATGCACTCCGACAATGAATTATGATATCAACAATTGAATGCTGCGGCTACTATGATCTCTGCTTGAGTGATGCGCACGCGCAGGTTTTGAGAGATGATTTAATAAGATATAATAAACTATACATATAAACAGTAAACAGTGGATTTTGGCACTTTTAGGAGCACTCAAAATATATACGTCTGATGAAAACTGCATTGTTGATGTAGGAAAAAAAAGACACAAACGAAACTGGTACCACAAAACAACCGTTGCGGGCCTTAAGAATCTCTAGCGCAAAGGGCCGACAGTCTCAAATGCATAACAAAAGAAACCAAACTACCATAAAGTCTCAAAAGCAAAGCTATTTAAATTCTACATGGATCCTATGTAGCCAATGTACTGTCTCCGATGGCAGGTCAGAAAGGGAGAACAAAAAATGAGGGGCAACTAACTACTTATAAATAAATATAAGACACTAGGCTCAGGGCCGGCCATCCTGGGGGTGCAGAGGGTGCATTGCACTCGGGCCCCACGATTGAGGGGGTCCCGATCATCAGTACCCATCAGGGTCCAAATCCTTGCTAATATTAAAAGTATAATACGTCATTTTAGGGGCAACGTCCCTCATTCGACCCTGCCAATGCAACATAACCTAAACGTAACCTAACAACCGTTCCATTGAACTACACGAGGGTTGTACAACCTTTCTGGTGTTGTGGGCCACTCGGCTGCTCCATGAACTGATTGCCAGCCACAGGCTCTCAAAACCAAAACGGGTGAAGATAACGTTAGGTGTTACATAGCAGGTAGGCTATAATGCATAATTAGAAATGATGCACCATGGGCCACCTTATAAGCGTCAATGGGCCACAGGTTGGACAACCCAGAATTAGAGGTCAAGAGTCAATAATTTAATAATGGGGTTGTTAAAACCAAAATAACTTTAATAATCAGAAGTGTAATAAAAAATATAATGACACACTTCCAACTGAAAATGTTCCAAGGTGTGGACGTCCACATAAGCTTTCAGACCAACTCATAAATGCAATGACGACATATTAGGACACATGGCATCATCCAAAAATGTCATACCTTCCAAAATTAGGAAGGATCTCAGAATGCGATAGGAGGGCATCTAAGAGAAGTCCATTTACTCTGAATCCTTTTAATTTTACTTTTGAAAAAATATTTTGGGGCCCCCAAAGGATTTTTGCACCCGGGCCCCTTTATAGAGAAGGCCGGGCCTGACTAGGCTGCATGGAGAAGAAGCCACTGTACGGTATTCCCTTTAGAGAGAGTTAATGGCTATTAATTAAGGGCCAAAATGTTGTCATTATGCAGCATGGACCATGGTATCCATAAAAACATCTCAGTCATTTATTGGCAGACATAGTCAGGAAATTAGAAGTCCACTAGATTTCTGAAGTTCGAGGCTTGTGGGGGTTTTCTAAAGTCGATGAATCCGTCCATTAATGCAAGAAGCCAGTTCTTGGCGGCAGGAGAGGAGGGACTGTCCTGGGGTCGAAGGAAACGTCTCGTGAATTGTAAGAGCAGTATCGACTTTGCATAAAGCACTCTACGATTTGTACAGGGCAAGAGTATCCGCGTCAGAGATGAGTCAGGTTTCAAAAAATGAAAGGATATTTGGGTAACTAACGGTAAATACCGTATATACTTAGCTCGCGAACCGTTAATGTCCTTTAAAACACGCCGTCATTTTCAAAAGTGACGTCTTTAAAAGAAGTTTCCTTATGGACACGAATGATGTCGCCACTAGGTCTTCAAAAAGTAGTTGTCTTGGTCCACTTTCTCCCTTGTCAAATCCCACCCCATTACATTGCTGTTTGTCATTCCCCTTACACAAAGTCCCTTTTCTTTTGTATAGTCACTATAGTCGAAGTCCTCATTGTATACCTCCTCCAATACCGGCAATGCTAACGCCCCACCAATACCACATCATCGAATTTCAGAAATGTTCTATCAGAGCCCTAAACCATTAACTTCTGTAATAAAGATGTGTGTGTGTGTATGAGTGTTTGGGTGTACACACCAAATTCATCTAAAGAAACTAAACCTGGCAGTACGATGGCCATCATCAACCTCGTGGAAACAGGGTTGGTTGAGGAGGGTAAGGGAAGAACTGTGGGCATGTATGTGTGTAAGATTTTGTTTGTTTCCTGATGTCAACATCAAAAACGCCGGCCCCGATGATACCGGCTGGCCTCACTCTCATAACCATCTTCTTTTGCTCCAATTCGCTAACAAACAAACCGTCTTTTTTTCGGTCATTTGTATAGGTTTATAGGCACCCAGGGTAACAAGGGAGGCTCTGTTCTCAATGTGAGAGAACAGAAGAAAAAGGAGACGCCAGTCTGCTAGAAAATGGACACTTTACACTTTATAGATTCCCCACCATTTTGCACTGTGCCGAAAATTTCAAGAGAGAACATGTTGGTCTCCAAAAAAAGTAACCCCCTGAAAAACCAACATCATGCCTATACTACATGCCGCATCCTCATTCTCTGACAACAAACAGTATATGAAAACCAAAATATATATAACTATAGACTAAACGAATTTCATGGTGGATAAAAAAACATTCCTCCCCTCCTATATCAAATGTGACGTGTACGAGAATGATACTTTCTGTACATAAAGCGGACACACTGAATGCAGAAGTCAAGAAAAAAAACTGAAATAGAAAGAAAGAGGGCTACAGAGCGCGCACGAAATTACATCAATAATTGTACACTACACCCCCATTTAATCCAATTCAATATTTAATTTACTTCGAGATGTTTCGACTTGCACCATGTCCGTGCTTCCAAAAAAGAAATAACAATCCCCAAGAAACTAAAGCTTACAAGAAACTATCATTTCCAATGCAATTGAGGTAAATAGTGACCACCGTTTATAAAATAAAGCCAAATGCCCTCCCACCTAAACTCCACGTCGACGACAATAACGAAAAGGTCTGTAGACCAGATACAGACCACCATCAAAACATTTCTACAGTCCTAATACAGAATCTAGAAAACCATATGGTCAAAGATTCGTTTGTCGCATATCTTAGTACACATCTCAAGTCACGTTGGCCCGAGTTCAATCAGTGGGTTAGGAAAATAGAAACTCTTTTCTCTCTCCTTACACTTGAAGGTGCCGGAAGAGTTAAGCTCACCTCAGTAGAGGTAGCAAAGAGGGTGCGGACCGCCCCGGGCTACACTTTTTCAAAATCAATATAAAATTTCGGATGTAATCAACTTATAAATATTGTTATTTATAACAATAGCCCCCCAAAAATAAAAAAACATACCAAAAAATCGTAAATACATTGTTAGTAATAGTAAAAAAAGGAGCTACTAACCAGAGAGGGGGGGCGAAGGGGGGACAGATGTCCCCGGGCGCGTCGATCGGGAAAGCTGGGTACTGCTAATACCCAATAATCGTCGCATTAGTGTAGTGTCTGTGCAGTATATGCATTAGAACTATGCAATGGACGGGTCTCTAATGACCTCGTAGTTGACGGGACCTTAAACACCAACAAACAACAACAACCCCGGGCGCAGAATACCCTCGGAACGCCACTGCTACTGACCCCTTTTCCCACCTCTGATAGGGTCGGGTACCCACCTTTGCCCCTCCGAATGGACACAAGGTGATAGATCAGCTGGCAGCCGACCAAAGCTGCAACCCGATTTATCGTCGGTCTACAGTTCGTGGGGCAAAACGAGCTCCTACACCAGGGAATTTTGCCTCGTCTACCCGATGCATAGTAGAGGGGGTTCCTTTACGAGCGTTGTTTTTTTTTTGTTTCGTTGGTGTTTTAGGGCCCTTCAACTACAAGGTCATTAGAAACCCGTCCACTGCGTGGTTCTAATGCAGAGACTGCACAGACACTACACTAATGCAACGCGATTTTTGGGTAATAGCGATACCCAGTTTTCTCACTTGGCGACCCTTGTTAGTACTAGCTAGAGTTGAGTTGCTTCACTTCAGTTAACAGACGAGAACTGGTGTATCCAACGCAATAAGCCGCTCCTCTTTTACGTGCGAAATGGCATCGTGCACCTCACGGGGCCACTTCTTTACATCCCATCCGACGCAAAGCACACTCCAGGCCTCCTTCATCCCGAAAGAAGCCAACCCATCTCGATCTAGTGTCGAACCTAGTACCACTGGTACAGTAATCGAGCGCGCTATCTCCTTCGCCATATAATAATAAGTTTTAAAAAATAATATTTAACATTTAGAAAAACTTATTGTGTTGCGTTGGACACAGCAGTTCTCGACAGATCACTGCAGTTAAACAACGAAACCCAAGTAAGTAGACATGGGTGTTTCGTTGAGAACATTGCGTGCTGCTAATTTCCGCTCTTCTACATCCCTGTCACCAGCGAGCAGCCGCCACAGGGTCTGACCCGTTATGGCAGCTTGGCTGACTCCCCAACCCATTGTCGTAACATACTAACATATTAGGGGGGAGCGGTGAGTTGCGTTGGACACACCAGTTCTCGTCTGATCACTGAAGTTAAGCAACGCAAGCCCAGTTATTACTGACATGGGTGGTCGCTCGGGAAAGCTGGGTACTGCTAATACCCAATAATCGTCGCATTAGTGTAGTGTCTGTGCAGTATATGCATTAGAACTATACAGTGGACGGGTCTCTAATGACCTTGTAGTTGACGGGACCTTAAACTCCAACAAACAAACAACATATTAGGGGCGGTATAAGCCCTAGGTACACCACTCTATCAGCTTCAACACTGCTACTGAATTCCACAAATTATGAAGGTGTGATAAATAGGTGCCTCAGCTGGTTGGTTGGTAGGTTGCTTACTTCTGCCAAAATATAAACCTCTCTACCTGGTACACTGGGTTGGGACTTAAAAACCAAGGCCCTTGTACTTTGGCCCTCGCCAGGTGTGGGTTTGTCCGAGCAGCTGTGCGTGTCACTGAGCATTCTGGGAGTTCTCTTCGACACTTCTCTGTCCTTTGTGCCCCAGGGGGATGCACTGGTGACCAAGCTCAACACCCTTGGGTTTGTCCTTAGGGTTTGTCCTGTTATGGCTGCCTGGCTTACTCCCCAACCCACAAACTAATCCAGTAATCTACACATTGCTGGTTTAGACAAGGGATCATCCTGACAACATTGCAACTATGCAAAAGGCTAGTACCCTAGGTCCCATTTCCGACGTCAAGGAGATAGCAGCCTTTGTCAAAAGCGCATGAGAAAGCACATTATCACTGGGGTACTAAGAACAGGCCCCTTTCATAAGCACTTTTCATGATTTCTTGTTAAAAATGCTAAAATAGAACTAAATAATTATTAGAAGCTAGTTGGTCGTCTTGCCAAATGTGACCCGCCAGAAATTTTATGATTCTTCATGCGGCCCGCATAGCCAAATGTTTCCCCACCGATGACCTAAATGATCAGAATGATGTCAGCCTCGGTGGCGCAGAGGCAGAGTGCCTGACGTGTGCGCCCGTGGTACAGATTGAATCCTGACTGAGGCATGTAGCTTATAAATCCTCATCGGTGAATGAAATTCCCTCGTGACGAAAAATAAGGGGTCATGAGGTTGGCAGCCGGCCATGAGCTCTCAGTTACAATGGGACAAATAGGTACCCAACCTATTTTGCTCCTAATATGATCCCGACTGTATATTACGTTCGGGATAGAGCGTAAGGAAAGGCACCTGCGTACACTGTGTTTGTATACAGCATAACCACACACACAAATAATTCATCTTTTGTCTAACTTATATTTTGCAATTTTTTTCAGTTATTTTAAAACTAAGTAAATAGGGGACATGCGATTTCTACGTTTAGAAATGTGGAAATCACACCTACTCAAACTGGGCTGGGTTACATAACATTTGAACGACGCGACATTCAGTTCAAATGACAAAAATAGAATAGATGGAATAGGTGTTAGTCAGTTGTTTTATTTGGCGCTTATCTATTCCTCATGACTAACGCATGCATACCAAAATCTGGAAGAACATGTCCTCCTGCCTACCCCTGATAGCTTCTGCTGATCAGCACCTACGACGCAGAAAGGCTTTTTTTATTTGCCAGTGCCATTGTTCATAGATGTAGAGAAAAGACGAGGAAGAATTAATATTTTCTTTGGCCAAAAAATGCATGTCTGACGCTCACTCCCCTAGAAAACAGCACTAACCTTGTTTTGGCAGCGAATTGGCATCGCAGTAGTAATGTAGTTCAAGAGACTAAACAAGTATGCTAGTCAATGTGAACTATAGAACCCAGGAATGTCAGGAGGAATTTTCATGCAACACCAACTATAGTATGTATGTTTCTACAAAATATATTTTTTTACACCTTCCAAAGTTTTTCGAGGAAAATACAGAATACAGCCACACACGTATACTTTTGAGGAATCAACAGCATTGTACCAAATTTTTTTTGTTTTTCGTAAGTTTAACAAATAATAGTAAAAATTTGCCACAATGTATGTAGTGGTATGAATTTGAACTGGATTTCTGATGGCCATTTTCTCGCCCCTTTTAAGTCAGCCTCATTCTGTAAAAAATCCATTAGCTTGAGGCAATACCTAAATCCACTCCATTGTAGTGCTGCAGTAACAACAAATATTAAATATAGTGTAGGAAATGTTTTTTGCCCACAATTCAAGTGTCATTTTCAATGTAAACAGAAATTTATTCTTACGCTACGAAAACTTGAGGGCGTAAAGAAAGGACAAGAAAAGTAAACCATCGATTAAAGGATATTACCAATTTGGTTTTAAAATCCATTTACAAATTCTGCAATTTTCAACAGTTACATTTGAAAATACCAAAAAAACAGTGCACCTACTAGAATTAAATCTGACCCATAACAAATATGATTAATACGAAAATACCTTTTCCTATTTTTAACAGTTTTTCATACACAAAAGGAAGCCTTACTAAGAGAGGTTAGGTCTCAATATCCTCAAAGGCTATCTGAAATATCTGTAAGGGCCTTTGATAGAGTGAACATACACTACCGAAGATATTTTTTTTCTTCCTTCTGAATACATCTAAATGACAAAGAAACGACGAGGGTCAAAACGCTAACTACAAAATCGCATAAAGATGATTGTTCAAATATGATAAGAACCATTGATGAAAAATATATCAGAGAGTATATGAAATAGTGAATAAAAACTATGCACGGGTCAGCTGATAAAAACGTGAAAGGAATTAATCCCCCTCCCTCCCCAAACCTTTAGAGATGTCACCTAAGATTTTAATCAAACCAACAGGGTTCAATACCAAGCATGACCTTTTCCATGAATTGTAAAGACGTCCTGTAGAAAAGTCAACAAATGGAGAAAAACATCTCAAAAGCAGATTTCATGGGTCTATTGAATGAATATAGTTTTAACTGGGTTTACATCTTCAAAAACCAATGTCGAACAGGGGAAAATGCTGTCTTGCTAACCTTTTATTTATGATCTCAGTGGTCTTACTCCTCTTTCGCTTCTAAAGCATTGCTAAACATCTCTGCAGGAGGTGAAGGACACAAGCCTTCCTTCAGGTCTTTAGAGGAGGCATTACTCAAAAGACAGCATCTAGCTTTCCAATGAAAGTTTGAACATAGATTCTCATGATAAACTATGACACTTTATCAGACCGATTTTGATATGCATGTATGATGTGACAATCCACCTTTTAAATCCTGCATAAAGCATTAAGGCCCTAACCTGAGTAAAAGAGGCCGCCGCCTGCCTCTATGAATTTCAATTTATTCAACTCAAATATTGTATACAACAACAACAACAACAGCATAAAGGCTAAAAGTACATAATAGTTTGTCAAATACGATAGTACTTTATAGAGAGAGTCGATAATACGTTTATTATTTGCAGCAAGTGCATACGACATTTCATCATTATCAATGGACATTTGGATTTTAATTTGCTACTCACTTCAAATAATGACGTTGTAAACACTAAATGAGAACTTCAATCACAAAGCAAAAGGACTTAAGACCGACAAGTTTGGAAACCCACTTAAGATACCGCACTTTTAAGAAAAAAAAACCAAGGACCATCAAAGACCAACTCGGGCCAATCCTAGTAAAACTCAATTCATGATTTTAATATTCTGCCAACATTAAAATGTTATAAACAGTAGTAGGTCCACTGAAAACGAATACGGTTCTTCTTCCGCAGCATGAAAAGCAACAGCTCGTAGTTGAAATTTTGCACGCTTAAATGAAGCGTGTCTTTGACGGCCCAAGAAAATCAGAGACAGCTGAGCTGCTATTCTTTAAGGGAGAGCGAAGAGGAGGGGATGGGAAATGGATATCGATATAATAATAACCATTCACGTCATAAAACGGGGTACTACAATATCTGTAAAGGTATAGCAAATATTTTTTACTTATCCAGTCGAAGAAATCTTTTAAAAAAGGCATAAAAATTTCTGAAAGGAAGACAGAGTGAGGACTAAAAAGGACGAGGAGGAGAAAGCTGAAGAAGAGGTGTGTAAGAAGAAATCATTTCAGTGCTTGGTCTTTGGCCCATGTTGACAATGCACGTGTTACACATATTGTACAAAAGGATTTGACACTAGATGAAAAAAAAGACAAATTTGTTGGGGTATACAAATTTAAACATGACCTAAACTATGCCATGAGAAATTGGGATCCTGTCTTGACAACTAAAACACGCCTCTGATTTCTTGTACCTTTGATAAAAAAACACCTTTTCGTAAGTAAATGGTTGGCTATTTTTGTTCCAGTAAAACTGAACTTTTAGTCAAGCTACTCAAGTGCAAGCATTGGTCATGCAAGGATATATTATCTGGAGGATGAAAACATGTCCAAAACTATAAAGAGAAACGTTTCAGAAAACGTTTATACTACAACAACAACAAACACGGCATCCACAGCATAAATACTGAGTTACACCAGTGCTAACAAATAAGCTACATTATAAAGTAGTTTGTAAGCTCCTCAGACCTCTTTTGTTCTGCAGACGAGTAACACAGATGACATCTGCCATTGTGAGAGTTGAAATCTACCAAGTTCTTTCCTTCTTTTTTTTTTTAAAAAAAAAAGGTGCCAAATGTCGTGACAAACACGTTGCAATTCGAGTCCCATTATTGGTTTTCTAAGATACATTTGACACTATATTTACTCAAGCGAACATATAAGGGGATATTATACGACCTACGTATCACATGACACACCTCTAATCTTCAAGATTACAAATATACACACACAACTAAGTAATCATCATATCCAATCGTCTTAATAACACGTTCGAGATAGTATTTAGCATATAAACCAACTACAATACTAATACAGTACTACCATGACACTGTCCTATTTTTGCTGCTCCTGCTACAATTCTGAGGAACTGAAAACAAAATCAGAAATATATTCTCGTACATACATAAGAGTATAAACCTTAAAGAAACAAAAAAGTACTGGAATTTTGTTAAGTGAATAAAAACGAAACTTTGAATATAACAGTCTCATCAATATAAAGAAAGTTGATGGTTACAGAGAAAAGGAGTGTTCTCGATTCATTTCATGCAAAATACAACAAAGATTCATTTACAAATGTGAGATATGGGGGTGATGCGAAATAGGAAAGTGATTAAAAATTGCATTTAAAAAAGCGGAAAACCGTAAGGGAGGGGAAAAAATTCAAAAAAAAAAAAAAAAGAGATGTAATCTTGAAAAGTTTGAATCTCAACTTTAACAATAAGAACTGACTCCATGGTGGCACTATGTTTATTATAGCAGTAGCACACTGTTGTTCCAAATTAAGAGAATAAAGGCAATTATTAAAGCTACTCAAAAATACTGAAATCAAAACTGGAGATTATATCTTCAAAGAATAGTGCTATAGGTCAGGTTTAGAATTTGTAATTATGCTCCGATGTGTGTGTGGTAGGGCTGTGACAGCGGTAAACTTAAAAATTTGTTCTTCTGATTTTACTTCATTTGTACACATCAGGAAAACTCATAAGGTGTTTTGTAAAATGTTATCACATGCCAATCACCATATCAATGGCTAATCACCATCGTTTAGGTCAGTGGAGACAGTTTCAGGAGACTGGATCCATATTCAGAAGAGCTGGCCAAAGGCGTCCTGTCAATGACGAACGGTATTGGCACTTTCAGCCAAGGGCCAGAGGACCGCTATAGCCTTACAACTCTCTTCTGGAAGGAGGGCATTATGCCTCACACAAAAGAGTACAGCTAACATGGTGCAGAAACCGTCAGCTTTCGACCCAACATCAATGGGCCCAAGTTCTCTTCAGTTACAAGTCAAAAACCAGTCTAGACACAGATTCTAGACAAACCTTGATGTAGGACGAACCTGGGACCCGCCTGGGACCATTATGATGGTGGAGGTGTCATATTGTGGAGAAGCATCATGTTGGATGGCCACACACCATTTCAAGCATACGACAGAGGATCTCTGACTGCTCAGAGGTTTAGAGAGATCTTCGAGAGATCTTGGTGCAGTTGGCTACTACTTAGTGGTGCAGTCGTCCACATAGGGCCCAAATGATGGATGAGTACCTTCGAACTGAGGATATTCAGCAGATTGATTGGCCAGCCACACCACCAGACCTCAATCCTTTGAAGATGTCTGGTATGCACTTCAGGGATTCATCAAATGTCTCACACAGTATGACAACTTACTGTCGAGCCTGTGTGCCTGCTAGAGTGACCAACCCTCTTATTAGCCTCATATTCGGCAAGAATCTTGCAATGTCAGGTTTGAACATTCCTGCTCTCATTTGAATCACTGGTGAGTTTGCAAGGGCATTTTCCCTTTGTAGGGCATAAATTGCTATTGTAAATTACTCCATCTTCATACCACATGTTGGACGAAGTGCGCCAAAACTGACACAGGGTTCTTAACCTGACTTACCATAATATCTTGTTTGCTAAGTGCAGCATCTTTGTGCGGCCAAGTGCGGCCAAGTTGCGTTGGTTCGGCCAAGTTGCGTTGGACACACCAGTTCCCGTTAGATCACTGAAGTTAAGCAGCGCACACCCACGTCAATACCAACTTGGGTGGTTGGTAAAGAACGTTGGGTGCTGCAAATTAACCCTCTTCCTCCTCCTTTCTCCTACCTTCACATCTCCCGCGGGCAGCCTCTTAAGGGGTTTACCTGTTATGGCTGCCTGGCTTACACCCCAACCCAACCCACAAGCTAATCTACAGGTAATGACAGTATATGTTCATACAAGCCCCAAGATGTTTTGAGAACAGAGTTCAGTAAATTTTGAAGCGTACCTTTGACCTCGTTATTATTTGTGTTATTCAACACAGTTCAAAACTTTATACTGCTTCACAAAAAGGCTTTGTTATATTTTATGGAACAGTGAGTAATTATTTTTATGTACATATTCTTATTCTAGGCTAAATAAATATTCAGAATATGTATTTCACTTCGTTTTTACGTTAGCTAGCGTTTCTCTCATTAAGGCTAGCATATTATCTCGAGTATAATACGCACCGGTGCATAATACGCATCCCAGTTTCAAGATTTGTTAAGGTAAAAATCTCAATACTCATGTATAATACGCAGGTTATGTTTGCCAGTTCCCAGTTATTTCGGATGACGATTTTGTAAGAATTTTTAGGGTTTTAATATTGGTATTGTTGGACATAGCTGGGCATAGAATACTCATTTTTATTACAGGACCTGCTAATTTTTTTAAGTAGTACCCTAGTATTATTATATCTATGGTTTCGCCTATGGTATGAAGGTAAATAAAGTGCTTATCCTCCTATTATTACGTTAAATTTATATAATGCTTAAATATTCTATTGATAAAACTAACTAAAAGAGCATCTAATAGAAGTTAAAAGAAGTTACTTGCTTTCGCTGGATGATCCAGTATTCTTTACACGTGCTTAAGTGTTCCTCTGAAAATGGCTGAAATTTTTACTTCTATGTATAATATGCACCCAGACTTTGCACCCACTTTTTTTTGGGGGGGGAGAGCCGTATTATACATGAGATAATACAGTAAACATGTGCCTGATGAGGTTCCTAAACTAGCATTCCTACCTTTAGTTATGGTTGAATAAATCTACATATTTCATACAAACGTTATTATACTACTTTTAATGCTCAGTAATCACATTTTAACAGTAGTACCACAATTACTTTGTAACAATCTGTTGCAGATGCCTCCAGAAAACAAAGGAGCCAAAATTAGGAAATGGAAGCCTGCTAATATGACTTTAGCTATTAAAACTGTGCAGAACAAGAAACGGGTTGAATTAAAGCCTCGAAGACATATGAAGTTCCACAATGTACTTTATGTAGACTGGTTAATGAAAAGTATGGGTCTCCAGAAGAAGCATCCATAACAAAAAATGGGAGACCTCCAGTGTTGAATGTTGATCTAGAAATGGAATTAGTTCATTACTGGTCTCACAATGGAAGCAACATTTTATGGTCTAACTAGGGAAGACTTATGATGAATGGTTCTACAGTTGGCTATAAAAAAATAAGCTGACCCATCCCTTCAACAATATAAAGGCTGGGAGAAAGTGGCTGAAATTATTTTTACACAAGGCTACAGCAGAGATAATATCTGTAAATACTTTGATGTATTGGAAACGTGTTTTGATCTATACAACTATCCACCAGACAAATTAAGCAACGCACCCCTAGCTAGTACTCATAACTTATGTGCAGGTGCAAATGAGGATATTTACATTTGGGATTATTTTAAACAACGTTTTGAACTTACCAATATAACACTGCTTTTAACTACTGTTTCTCTTTTAAATCATCACATAAATAAATATTTTTGCTATTACACATTTTGTTCTGTAACATTTTTTCTTTAGCCATAAGGGTTGGTCGGTATTGGAACCCATTTTCAAATTACTGCAGTTCGACTTCTGTCATAAACGTTTTGAGCTTCAATAGTTTTTAAACGTGAAATTTAGTACACATTCAAGCATTACGATTTTTAATTTTACACTACAATACTTAAAAATAGTAGAAAAACAAAATGGTATGTCGGTTTTGGTACACTTCTTTTACTAAATTCTGTCCAGGGGTTCCTGAGACATTTCAATAAATGTATTTATTCTCTTAATTTCGAACATAAATGTATTTAAAATGCATGCAAATCAAATGACATTCTTTGACGTACAACATGTATATGTATACGCATGTGTAGGCCTACTATCATCCTGATGATGGTAATAGTGATTTTACATACTTGTCTTCTCTTTAGCCTAAATGCACTTTAGAGATTAAAGAATTGCACTTCTCTCAACAGCATACAACTTAGGGCACATAAGGACTCTCTCACTCTTTATCTAGCTTTTAATATGCACACACACAAGCAGAAGGAAAGAGAGAGTCTGAAACTTAAAACATACAACATTTAGTTGGCAACTACGGTATATACAGAGTATATAAGTCTGTGAAAAAAAATTTTTACACATAGGGGTCCTATCGACCACGATTCATTCCTTCTTTCTTTAAAAATTCCTTCAACTTGCATTATATTCAGTGGAGCTGTGGAAAACTGACAAACAGAGGTGCGGTCGTCGAAGAGACTAGAAAGGAGTGGATACTTGAGATAGAAATGGAAAAGAGTGGTAGTAGTGGTGGTGATAGTGGTGCCGCCGATGTAGAAACGAGATCATAAGACGGCTTCTTATGAGGTTTATGCATAGTTCATACGCATATAACTTCGAACAAAAGACCCCATTTCATGCACGATTAATTGAAAGAGTCCTTTGATTGCTATAAAGTCATTCCGATTTGCAAAACGACGACGTTACTTTAATGCGTCAGCACAATTCAAAGTTAAATGCCCGCCTTGCAATTTTTCATTTCTCTCCCCACTCCTACTCCTTCTTCCTCTCAAATATACAATGTAGATATCGTATATACTGTACATCTCAAGTTTGTCTCGAAGGCTCAATAGCTGGTATATTTGAATTCATGGTTAGAGGATCGATCCTGGCAGAGGCAAGATGAATTCTTCCGTCGTATCGTTGTGTTTTCCACATCACTTGCACTTAAGCCAACCTTTTGTATATCCTATGGAGTAAAATATATGTGAAGGTTGGCAAAACTGACCGCAAAAGTATCGTCCAATAGTTTGCCAGCATGTTCTGAGTACACCCTATTTAGATCCCGGGATTAGAAGAATAGACCCTCTGTCGATCCTGTAAACTTCTTAAGAGGAGAATAAATCGGTCATGAAATCAGGTTGGCATCCAATCACGGTCTTTTCGGATACCCATTTACAACCTCATTATTTCGCTATTAATCCAAAATACTGCATCTTTGTTTCTCTCATTTTAGGTAGACAGGCCGCACAGAGATAATCCCCAGTTGCATGGGACGATACATAGAACTAGCAGGTGCAGATTATGGTATCCCACCGCCGCGCTGTTTAAATTTGGATTTAAAATCGCGTTTAATAATATACGTGGTTAACTATAAATACATGAAAATGCGTCAATGTGCACATTTGTTCCGTGTAGAAAGAGTTCCTTTAATTTGTAGTGTATGCCACACTCTATTTCTGATTTGAGATAAAGCGCACATGAGACTCATTTGACGCCTTCTGGAAACCAACCTGTATATCAATAAGGTCAATTATTTAAAGTACTGCTGAAGGTAAATCACCGACCCCAGGAAGAGAGTTCCCAAACCTATGAAATGGCTTTTTTACGTGGGGGTGTCGTCGTACATCTCACATGGGGCCACGACTTTGCGTCCCAACCAACGGAAATGTACTTTCACTCGAAAGAAGTCACCTCGGCCAGTACCGAACCTGTATCCACATACTTTCCCACTGAGAGAGCAAGGCGGACCCTTCGATGGTAAGGTTACGAATTGGGGAGGGGGACGTGAATTAGGGTATAAGGTCTGATAGCTTCAGGTGCTTCTATCAGTGACTACAATTTCAACCTATTTAGTTCAATTTTAAAACCGTTTTTATGAATGTTTATGAATTCAAAAAAACTTAAGTGGTATGTATGACACATAATGCTACATGATGATGATGTAGGTATTACTCATCATCATCATCATATATCCCGCCTGTGGCAGGGTCGGGCCTGCAGGTTCTAACCCTCCACTCCCGCCTATCTCCCACCAGATCCCCGTCCACCCCACACACTACCATATCCTTAAGGAGTATTTTCTCCGTCTGCTTAGGCCTACCCTGCCCTGGGTGCTTCCAACACCCGCATTCCTGTAACGGACCTAACGAGCTCCTCCTACCCTCTTCTCACTACGTGTCCATACCACCTCCATCTACTCTCCATCCTCTTTTCTCGATGTCCCCCACCACAGGCTACCTCTAATATATTCATTCCTAATTCTATCAGCTCTCGACACCCCACCCCCACCCACATACTGCAGCAGCATTCGCATCTAGGCTATTTGCATTCTATTTACGTGGCTCTTTCTCATTGCCCAAAACTGTGATCCATTTAGCATAGCTGGCCTAATCACTGCCCTGTAAAACTTCCCTTTCAACTTGATTGGGACCCTCCTATCGCACAGGACTCCATTTGCCTGTCTTCACTTCAACCATTCTCTATTGATTCTATGAGTCACATCCTAGTCCAGTGGTGGCGAACCTTTTTTAAACACGGGTCACAATAAGACGAAAAAAAACCAAAAAGTTGTCCGCGGGTCAGGTGCAAGCACTATTTAATTTTATGCATAAAAAATTATGATTAATAATGAATAAATTACAGTAGTTCATTAAAGCAGCAAATAGAGAACATCATCATAATACCCTTATCCCGCCTGTGGCAGGGTCAGGTCTGCAGGTTCTATTCCGCCAGATCCCCGTCCACCTCACACACTATGAGACGATAAGCTAGATATGATTCTCGTTCGGGTCACTTAAAATTGCATGGTGGGTCACTTTGTGACCCGCGGGTCATAGGTTCGCCACCACTGTCCTAGTCTATCTATCCATTGCTTTGAAACGTCGATCCTAAGTACTTTATTTCTTGCACCTTTTCACCAGTTCGCTCCTGGAGACTACGTCACCATTATTTTCCTGTCCTTCCCAACTGAAAGTTAAATAAGCTGTCTTCTTCATGTTTATCTTCAGCCCTACCTTTTCTATAAGTCTTCTAATATCATTTAGGTCCTTCTCTACTTGTTCTCTGGAGTCGCTGGGAGCGGCGAGTTGCGTTGGACACACCAGTTCTCGTCTGATCACTGAAGTTAAGCAACCCAAGCCCAGTTAGTACTGACATGGGTGGTCGCTCGGGAAAGCTGGGTACTGCTAATACCCAATAATCGTCGCATTAGTGTAGTGTCTGTGCAGTATATGCATTAGAACTATACAGTGGACGGGTCTCTAATGACCTTGTAGTTGACGGGACCTTAAACTCCAACAAACAACAACAACAACTCTGGAGTCGCTAAATTTTCCTATATCGTCGAAAAATGCCATGCACTGAGGTGCTCCATTCCCCTACTCCCGTTCGCAGCTTATCCATAACCAGAATGAAAAGTTATGGACTATCCGTATAAATACTTCTTCTACCCTGTTTTGGGTAATACCTCCAAAACTACTTATCTTTCTTTGCTTCGCTATACTGTTCCATCTTCTGCCTTAGAATGAAGATTGGTTCCATTGTGGACCTAAGGTTGTAGGTATGACTCAATGATTTTAATTTCTGAGGAGTCAAATTTTTTGCCGCTTAGCTACATTTTCCCTTTTTTTTAAAAAAAAAAGATTTTTTTTCAATGTTTAGAGGAAAAGCAGGGGGGGGGGGGAGGGTTAAAAAGAAGACGAATACAACATATCGGCCATAAGCAGGGCACGAAACCAATCTACAAAAGACTAAGCCTATAACGATATTTAACACCAACAGACTGGTGTTTATTCATTCACTACTCCAACTCGACCTACAGTAGAAAAAAATAACAAATTTCATCTCTGCACCTCCTCGTCTCACCCGGCCTCTTCGTTTACTCCTCTACTAAGTTGAACATTTCACCATCAGCTCCATAACAATCAACCCATAAGTTCGGAAGGGGGGGCGCTTTCATTATTCAAAGTTACACCACATGGAGGCAGGTTCAATAATATCGCATTGCCAATCATACATTCGAGTGTCCTTTTGTAATTGGAACTTACGGGAACATCAAAAAGGAGGAAGAGTGCGTAGCCAGTTCGCAGATTTAAATCAAGATCTTTTAATTATAAATTATGTTAGAATATTTCCGAAATCCTGCCCGAATACATATTTTACTAGTGAGAGACAAGAGCTTCCGACCATTAGCCTCTTGTCAAATAAATATTTTCTCTCTTGAAACTAAAATCAGCTCCCAATCGCAAATCACAGAGAAGGCTCTAAAAAACCTGTCACAGGTGTAATGCAAGTGTTCGTGGCTGTAACGTTTTACCACAAAAACGACAAACTTCATTAGATAGTAAGCAAAGAGGGAATTTATTTGGAAAAAAAAACAATTCAAAAAAAGGTTTGTTGGTAGGAATTCGACTCAATGATATTAATGACAGTTATGGTTTAATGATTTTACTCATACCGTATACAATTTTAAAGAGACAAGAGATGCTACTATCACCTTTCACTGTTTCTCCTCATTCATCAAGTCAGATTTATTTCTTAAAGGAAGATGGAGCCAGAGGTCAAAGAGGCGATAAACATCAAGGAAATAAAGCGCTCTTGATGATTGCTGAGCATGTACAAGTCGCAGTCCTGGGTTCGGTGCCACCACTCGCGACCTCCGGTACATCAGGAAACTTTGAGATCATAGTAACAAATCGTTTTTTTTTAATAAGAGTAAGCAAAAATTCCACCTCGGTGGCACACCACTTCTGTGCCACCGAGGTGGATTGTGGATCGTGGATTTGTGGTTTGATTGTGGATCGAAGTTGCTAGCTTCCTGTCAGGCAAGAGAAGGGCGTCCAGTATGGTCCTGTCTGGTGTGCCATCTGCGCATGGCACTACCTATGACAGGGTCGGATACCCTTCTTGTCCCTCTGAAAGGACACACGGGTGATATATTGGACGATACCTTTCCACAGCCGGCTGCCGATCAAAGCTGCAACTCCAATGCTTATTTATCGTTGGTGAACTGTTCGTTGGAGCACTCCACCGACGCCAGGGGGCGAGCTCCTACCTGGGAATTTTGCCTCATCTACCTGTTGCATAGTAGAGAGGGTTCTTTTACGTGCAAATGCCATCGTACACCACACGGGACCTCAGTTGTACTACTCCTCCGGAGGAAGGCACAACCGGGGCCTCTCACCCGAAAGAAGTCAACCCACCTCGACCTTGTATGGTACCTGGAACCACTGTCGCAATAAACGAGCACGCTATTTCCTGCGCCACCGAGGCGGGTCAATGGAAGGATCCTTACTACATGGATTAAAAGTTACGAATATTTGAGCAAAATTTTACAGATGTAGGAGCCCCTGGGTCATGGAGGAAAAGTGCCCCAAAGAAGAAAAATAAGCCAACGATAAATAAGCATAGGGGTCGCAGCATTAGGATTGGCAGCCTAATGCGTATAAAACATCCGTCCAACAGATCGGGGTCACGTGTTAAATGGGACTAAAATGGGCACCCAATTGGCACTGCAATGGACACGCCACTTCCCGTGAGATCACTGAAGTTAAGCAAGGCAAGCCCACGTTATTACCAACCAACATGGGTGTTGGTAAACAACGTTGAGTGCTGCAAATTTCCCCTCTCCTATGTCCTCTTCACCTACCTCCTCATCTTCCGCAAGCAGCCTCCAAAGGGTTCGTCCTGTTATGGCTGCTTGGCTTACTCCCCAACCCATTAAACTAATCCCATCCAATCCATGCCATATTCGGGAGAGCGGCTAAATTCGAGTAAGCGAGCCTGAGCCTCCTGTGCTGGGTGGAAAGGGAATTAATATAACGTCGGCCTCTTTGCTGTTGAACAAAATTTACAGGCTAAAAAAAGTAAAATCACAATCATTCGGGGTCATTTGTAGATCGCTTCTAGATTGGTAACTCAATATCGGCGTCTTCGGCCAATCATTTAGAAGGTCACTTCTGATGCAAAATAATGCTGCTCTGGGAGTACAGGAAGGTGCACGAATCCACGAATGTATTTCTTGATTTTGTTTTGTTTGGGGCAGTCTAGAAACTTTAAGATTGCCCTAGTATACACCGTTAACGTATTACTAACAAGAATTGTAGATTGATGCTAATCGGGTGACCTAGACATCACTTGGGGATACTACAGTATTCATATTTCGCTAACATATCTGCATAAGGACTAAAAAAGAGTATTGAAGTTTGCCCTTGCCATCTTGCTCTATGGAACAGAAAAATTTAAAAGACATGGAGTAAATATTTATCTGAAACTTTTTGAAATACGAATGCATGCAGACTCTTAGGAGCTAAAAAATCACCCACAAATGGTTCGTACTGGGGAATCAGATACAGTATGGGTATGTTCAACATATGGGTAATACTACTAACATGGGCGGAACTGCACGATTGCTCAAACTAATATGAAGAAGAAGAGAAGAGGGGCTGACAAGTTCAACAAGTGGGCTTGTGCTCCCATTCTCCATAATGCAAAATATCTAAACGTCGAAAGTATAACTAAACAGGAATTATGAATTAATCTTAAAAAGAGCAGTGCAATGATGGCGGATGTTTGAAGGTACGTATGAATTTTTGGCTAAGGAGTAAGATGAGGCTGCAGCAGTATTATATCTATAGAGTACTAAACATAGCTGAGAAGTTAAATAAGCGAATGCTAGCACCTTTTCGATTCATCCTTAAATTCACGACACGAAAGAAAGAAGCTAGTAACGAACGTATACAAAAGGGATACCAAAGACTTGACATGCTGAATTCACCTCCGATATTGCCAATTGAATAGCTAAATTTGGTGGTTGCTGCACAGAATACCCTGTAAATATTTCGAAAGAAGCATGCCAATGTGCAAAACCGTTTTCATTGATAAAGAATGTACCAGTAATAACAAATGGCGGTGTTTTCTTGCCTACATACAAATTGCATACCAGTCAGAGAATTCAATAAACTTGCAATGCAATGTACATACTTGCTCGATCACTCTATCTTTACATATATAGAGTTAAAGAGAAACTAGAAACTGGTTGGATTGATGGATACTATTAGGGAATCCAAAGGCCACAGATTGAAAATCTTAGTGGGGAGAAGAAGGAGAGATATCGAAAGAGAGAGGAATGAAAACATATGGATTGAATGACTTCGGCGGCCGGAATCTCTTGTCAGTTGGCTTTTACATATAAAAGATGGGAACCCGAGCTATATATGCAGCAGATAAAGTACTCCATACAGATGCATATATAAATATTGCGACACCAAAATACAAAGTATATACAATAGAATCTGTATACAAATCAAAATTTTATTAGAAAAGTGAAACATGCCAGAGGTTTCTTGATGCTTGAATTCGAGAGGTCGCATTGCCTGATTTTTTTTTAAAAAACTGAAAAATATAAACTTTGTATGTATATGTAAATAGATAGCAGCTATGTATGGAGATATACTACATAATAAACAAATGCTGCGTTAGGTAAGGGCGTCTGCTTTCACGCAACTAACAATTATGAGCAAACAAATTTTCATAATTCACGTCACAGTTGGAGATATGAGATGCTTTCTAGCGATTCACTACATGGAGCAACAGCACATTTTCAAAATTAATTTTCTTCATTGTTGGTAGGACCTATATAGTACTGTTTTATGAATCGTGAGTGTCTGGCAGACCATAAACGCTTCAATTAGCAACTTATCATTATATGAAAAGCATCCAATTTTTGTTTGAAGTTAGTGCCGATGGGAATAGCAATTGTCCCATCATTTTGAGATAGAAATGCTTTAAAAAAAAAACAAAATTTTCAGTCCTATCTTGGGATTCAAAGATTTACTTCAGATCACACCCTGTATATAGTAAAATTCTGCAGTGCACCGCAGGCCTGAAATCCTTATTTGGTATTCAAATCCAACACCCACCACAAGGAGACGCTAAATCAATTCTACATATCACGAGAAAAAAAAGCCTATGGCAACACAAGTTACTTTTACAGAACCTGTCGGCAAAACTTAAATTCATCACTACAACAGAGGAATATTACACTGGACAAAAAAAACTGAAGAGAAGAAGAGGGTGAAAGCAGACTTAATAAATACCATCACAAGAATCGAGACAAGAAGTTGGGGCATGAGAAAAGAATATGAAAAATCAGTAATACATTAAAAGCAATAACAACACCCCCACGTCAATCTTGAAGTTTGATAAACAAGTGATAGACGGCGGTACAGGGTGGCAGAAATAAAGGCCCTTTTTACCAAAACGTTTTTGCGTTTGTTTATGAATGACGTAAGTTAGTCTTTATTATAAGATACTCTAATTGTTGTTTGTTGGTGTTTTAGGGTCCTTCAACTACAAACGTCATTAGAGCCCCGTCCACAGCATAGTTCTTATGCAGAACCTGCACAGACACTACACCAATGCGACGATTTTTTTGGGTATTAGCAGTACCCAGTTTTCCCAAGCGGCCACCCATGTCAGTACTAGCTGGGGTTGCGCTGCTTAACTTCAGACGAGAACTGGTGTATCCAACGCAATTCGCCGCTCTATAAGATACTCTAAGTGCACAATGTTAATGACCTTCATAAGTTTCAGAAATGAGACGGTATAAAAGTGTAAACTGCTAAACGCTATTTTGATCATCCTATATTAATGTAAAAATATTTCAACAACTGTCAACAGCCGTCAATACAATTCTGTCGAAATACAATGAAAAGTGCACTGACCTGCCTCCCTCCACTCTGGCATATATTTATAAGAGAAGGCAAATTTTGAGGGAAAGGTGAGGGAGACGTTTTAAAGGATCGGAATGTGAAGGCGAAATTTTATACCGAAAGTAAAAAAAAAATCTGTTTCAACAACTGCTCATTAACCTATTCGCCGTTTCAGACAATTGCAATAAACTTCAGTCCACACCAAACAACATCTAATGTTTCTGTCGCTGTTATACAGTCACCAGAATATATGTAAAAGGGTACTACTACTTCTTTTTCGTATACGCAAACACGTCCTAAAAATGCGCACACGTGCTGATGTGGGCCACGACTGGAGTAGCTTTTGGTTAGACACAAGCCAGTTGGAGTTTCTATCGTGGGATACCACACTACACAGCGGTACAATTTACGGTATAGAAAATCTCAAGATCGTTTTGTGACAACGACAACCCTCAGAACATGGCTGAGGGGAGGAAGTCTGTAAAGACAGAGAGGGGACAAGTGGCAGTTAGGTAAAAAAAAACAAAAAAGGAGGGGGAGGTGATAGAAGAGGGGACGTGATGGATAATGAGAGAGGGAGGAGAAGGGGGAAGATGACGATATTAAGGACAGAAATACCCCCTTATGCTTGTGAGTCAATATCTGAATACAAGGGGAGAGAGAGGAGGCCAACAAGTTTAATAGAGGGGGAAATCTGGAAATGGAGGGATGAAAAAAAGAGAGGTAGACACAGAGAAAGAGAACAAAGGATCTTCGCGGAACCCTCCAGAGAGGTCATCAGCATTGCCTCAATGAAAATGGAATGAAAATCTCTATCCTCAATATTACCCTCCCCATTGCAGCTATTTGCTCTTGTTCCTAGGCCCTTCTTGTATTTCATTCTTCAGGGAATGCTCCGACATCTTGTATATCGCAGAACCCGCATTTCAAACTGACAAGTAAATATCACTGGCAGATAACGCCAACAGAAGATAGCCGTCATGGTCATTTTTGTCATGTTGGACAAGTACGTCATTCTGGACACCAATGGAACAGATTTTCAGCATAACCTCGAGAAACCTTCTGGCTTCTTGGAATGTCGACTCTTGCGAGAAACCTTGGAAAACGAGCTGTATGGGATATAACCAAAGATTGATTTTAATATTTAATATGTTTCTATCCACGTTATCCAAAATTGGTTCCTATCGACATGAAAAAGAAATCCAATAATAGCAACAACTAAAAAAAAAAAGGTTACCGGTAGGTCCAAAAATGTGCAACTGTATTTGAATGATGGAGAAACAGACTGTTTACAAAGATAACTAAATATCTATATCAACATAGCCATAGGTGGTATTTGTTGTATATTGCGTGTATATCCAACGTGTTACAACTATCCTTCCAAACAGTTCCATGAAATCCTATAACCATGTAAACACCAATGAAATAAACACCGAAAACCATAAACAGATCGCATGGTATATGTTTCCCTCATGTAATACTCTAAATATGAACTGTATATCTTTTCTTTTCTCTCAGAGAATACATTTTCAGTAACATTTGCTTTTATAACAACGCTGGTGACTGCACGACGCAAAACCTAAACCAAAAATAAAGTTTCCTCAAACTGTAATGCTGGACGTTCCAATAAATAAAATAACAACGCAGACAGAGAGAAAAAACTTAAAACCCGATATGATTTTTTTAACAGGAGGAAAGATTACTGGAGGACTACCCAAGTGAAACTTCCAAACCAGAAGCGAGAGTGCTGTGTCCTGGAAATGTGACTCCTTATGATGTCAACACAGTAATAATGAAAATCTTAACTCCAATTTTTACCATCAACAGACATCTTATCAAAATAATATATAGAAAGAGAGGACACTGTTGACAAAAATTGCCAAATTTAAGATTATTTTTAATAATTAAGATCCGTGCGAGTTAAATTCAGTCAGAATTTAAAAGTTAAAACTGAACAGACCAGTCAACGTGCAGCAGAACGCGTTGGTTGGTCTGTGTAACCTAAAGATATTCAACTATGTATGGAAACTGGTTAGATGTATATAGAAACACTGTACACCCAAACAAAACTTCCAATTGTTGTAAACAGTGTTGTAGTTAGGCCAGTGTTGTGTTCATCGTTGTGTTGATAAGAGGTAAACCTACTTCACTCGGAAACTATACTTTTTTTGGCATGCAACCATAGTTTGCCAATTGTTTAAAAAATGTTGGACGAGACGCAGAGCATCAATTCTTTTTCTCTTCCGAGGACATCGCGAAAGCTAGACTATAAAACATTAATTTTTTTAAAAAAATAATTTAAAAGTATCCAACATGATGACATGGACAATTTCCAGAAAGCGAACGCTAAATATTGAGATATATTTGAAAGGTTTGCCTCATTAATTATCACAGCTTTGCTATTCATAGATGCAAATAATACAACAGTTGGAACATCAGGATACATCCAAATGCATTCCTGAAATCCTTATTTCGACGGTTAAACATCTATTTATTATCAAGACAGTGAAGAAGATTATTATAGTACCAATTTTATATAAACAAATATAAACTCTCGCCTTCTGCCTTTTACGTCAGTACAACGTTGCACTGAATACAACAACAAAATAAAACGGAACCAAGTGCAGAATAGCAACAAAGCATGAAAGATTTAATAAAGACGTTACAGAAACTGACACATTTTTTTCCCTTCTCAGTTGACATTCAACGTCCTTTTCTGATTTACTAAGGTATCTTCCTGAGATCTTAACTCACACATCATCCTTTGCATATCTAGCTAGATAGCTAGCTCTCTTTGGGTCCTTCAGCACTTCAATTTCTAAGCGTTCAACTCCCAATACCTATGGTGCTGTCGTTCAAATGCTAAATTTCCCTTAAGGGAGACAGTGGCTAAAAGAGACAGGGACATAAAGAATTGGCAGGCAGACGTCATTGGAGCAAAGGGAATAAAGGAGAGTACACATACAGTTCGCTACATTTAAAAATTGAACCCACCCATAAAAAATATATATCCTTAAAAAAATCTGATCTTCAGTCACCACATTATTAAACTTTCATAACACGAGGATCATGCCACCCCTGATAGGGGGAAAGTGGGCTTCTCAGAGTTCAAGTCAGAGAGGGTGTCGAAGTTGTTAAATATAATAAAAAAAAATCTCTCTTTTTCCTTTCCTTTCTTATTTTGTAATGTTGCCCAACTACATGCAATATCCACCACACAATATCTAGGACAAAGTTGTCTGAATAATGACTGACTGTCCTTCTTCCACTGCTGCTGTTTCATCCCCCTTCATCATATGTCATTGCCTTTTATCCTCCTCCTCAATTCATTGACAACAGAATTCCCTTTTATGTATAACGTCTATCTTTCTCAGCGAGTCGGAAATTTCAACGTTCAACACCATGGTTCCCCACCTTTATTTTGTCATCCAAGCTTTAGTCTCTCTCCCTTAAAAATCCATAGAAAGAGAGAGAGAGAGAACTCGTGAGATTCTTCAGAGACATCCAAGACTGACCAAAAGGTCCCCTTAGATTTCTGAAGAGAGGAGGACAAGAGTGAGAAGAAAAGGGGGAGAGAGAGGTGGAGGTAAAAAAAAAGAGGAGACTCCCTTCGTTATTTAAATGTAAAGTTTGTGGGATGTCATTCAGCCACCAATCATTATCGTCGAAGCCGACATGTGTAGCCACCAAGCGGGATCAGGAAACCGCCACTATTTTTTTTCTTTCTGGAAAGTGTATATCTTTTTAACTCCCCCTTTCAACAATTCACGCAGAAATTTCTTCCCCAGAATAACCACCTTCGCCTTCTTCCCATTCCACCTCCTTGAATTCAAAGTCACACATGATATACTGCGTGCATGTGTGTCTATATATGTCTGTGATTTTAGAAATCGCCCAACATCCAAGCGGAGAAAGACACAGAGAGAGAGAGAGAGATAGAAAAAATCGATACTGTACAGTACTTAACAGTCACCCTTCCTTCAAATCAGTGTTTTAACTCGAGAGCAATCCCCGGAAGTGAAGTTTAAATGTGCCACAGGTCATGCATGATGATTTTTCAATAACAACAAGAATATGAAAATGAAAAAAAAGGAAAGTGTATTTGCATACTATATAATAAAATGTATAAATCGTCTCTCCATCTCTCTGTAGGCCTCAGAAAAATATAGATGACCCCTAATAAAAAAAACCTAGTCATTAAAAACATTTCTGAGGGCAAGAAGATGGTGTTCCTGTGAGCGTAATAAAATCCAGTCTATCCTAGTTTCACTTGTCCCCTCCGAGTCTTTTCCGCGAGAGAATTGAGATGCCACGGATGGGGAAGTTGGAGAAGGGTGAGAATAAAGGGAAGAGTAGGCACCAGAGCATCAAACTCCATACAATTCACGACTATAAAAGTTGTTGTAATCCTCTTCTCATGTCCCCCTTTCTTCTAAGACCTGCCCCTCTACGCGACTATTTGAAGGCAACTGTATCAATAAGAAGGGGGTACATTGAAGATTTCTACAACCCATAGGTCAGACGATCAGCAAAAAAAAAATTATGGCCCTCCCCAAAGCATTTTAAGTTTGGGGTAGAACCCAACCTTATCAAGTTTATTTAATAATCCACTCACTGACTGACTTACTGGAATTGCCCCTAAGAAGTTCATTTATGAAAAGTTGGGATCTACTCCTAGATGTTATTTTTTGGCAATTACTCACGCAGGTGACTTTGAAGATTTAGACCTCCCTTATGGTAGGTCATTCAATTTCCTTGCTTGTTGAACTTTCTTCAGATGAAATATAATACAGTTCAGCTGCAAAATGTTTTAATCCCATTTGTCGGATGTTTTCTCAAGTAAAGTCCCTTTAGTCGAGTAAATCAAAGATGACAACAAATCACTGACTCTAAGAGACCTAAACATTAGAATAGCATTCTCATCTATTGAAAAATGGTGAGGAACTGAGAGGTCAAGTGCATATTTGATGATGTTAAGCAAACGTTAATTCGGAAAGCAAATAATACTCACTCTCTTGGTATTATCCTCGGGATATAAAGATCTTGTAGAGGTGTAATGCGTTCATATTACTATTGTTAAAAATAAATGTCCCTTTCAAATGAATGACCTAAAATGGTGGAAAATTTTCAACGAAAACCTAGAATCTTTTAGATCCATCAGAGAATACTTCTGTACTTGGTTCCTTGACCATAGTTGCAAACCCTGGATTACATGGTGCAGCCAAGCCTTTGTTTGCGTGATGTAGCGGAAATGGTATTTCTTTATATTTTCTTCATTGGTAGCAAGAGAACAATTTTTAAAATCTGGAATACAGTCTAATGACAGCCTGCTCGCAGTCTTATCAATAGCGTGTAGGTGGCCTCCGGTAGTAACAGAAAAAGGGTTTCGTTAATATCGAGTTGCTGTGCATCTGGCAAAGTAGTTTTCAGTATTCATCTGAATTACGACTAATAAATTACAATTAATGACAACGAGGAGAACAAAGAACCTAGCTTTCTAAAAAAAATATAATTACCGATTCCCCACATCACGATAGACGTAAACTACTTTTTCCCATATTTTGCAAATGTATAATATACATGTAAGTAATACTCTGAAAAAGACTTAATCCTATGGAAAAGATGAAATTGGAGATATCGCAAATGACATGCAATATGATGCAACTCAGTTATCAAGTCTGAATTATTTTAAAACAAAACGTTTTTCTATCAAAGTAGAGTTTATTATTTAGTTGGATAAAATGAACGGGTAGTATCATTATGAACGATATAGAAAAAACGGAAGTTCCATCACCCTTCCTTTCTAAACCTGTGGAGTGCAAAACGATGTGAAAGAATGAAAAAGAGTAATTCAAAATGTAAAAACTTCCAATTCAGTGCTCCAATTTTCTGAGACCAAATAAGCTACCCTTAACGCTTAATAGTCCACCATCACCTTGATAATAAAACATCAAATCTTTACTAGCTATTCGAAGGAATTAAAATAAAAAAAAACCATCGCCTGTCTACACAGAATTCAAAACCAATCGCATGTATCTAAATAAGGACCTTATAAAGAGTATACAATGAAAATGCAATTACACTGCCACGTAATAATCCGCATTTTTTAACTTCTCTGACAACCTCTTCACTTGCTTGGACAATTAATTAATTGGCGGGCATAAGGCATAATGGCCTTGGAGGAAAGTTGAGAAGGTGATGGGGAAGAAGATAAAAAAATAGGGGCAATCAAGCATAGCAGCTATGTAGTGCAGTGAAGACGATTTCAGAAAGTCCCATTCGATCAGCATTTGAAACCTATGGAATAATGGCGTCTGGTTAAAACCCCTAAAAAACCCACAATGAACCTTAATCTCAGAGCTAAGTCAGCTTAGTTTATTAATTTCCTCCTCGCCCATTTCAACCACCTTACACACACAGCAACTCTTTTCTGCTTCTGTTGCTTTTCTCCAAATTTCTAACATCTCATTCATTAACATGCACACGCTCCTAATGAGCAGCTTCATTAGCATCTATGCAGATACATTCTCCAATCAAGTGTGCGCTTTCCAGTGACAAAATTGGTCTGCAAAAGAGGATTTAAATGGGCATAGCCAAGCAAAAGCATCGACGTTGGCATGCGGTCATTTCCTTACAAAGTGGCCAACAGTGTGAAGTTCGACCGACCGCTCTTTAAGTGAACCAAGCCACAGACCTCAGACTGGACTTGAGATAAAGCATTTGGACTTGTAACACGTAATTGTAGTCCGGACCTTTCATCAATTTCGCATGAGCAATTCAATAGTAAAATCTATTCAATCAAATTTAGTGTTTATTTGAAAAAAAAATAATGCAATGGATTTCTATTTATCATTATTAAAAATGGTAACTAATTTTTGTGCAAAGTAAAACCAATGATTTAACTGTGGAAACCCGCTAAGGAAAAACGCAAACCATTAGACCATGTGTTTGTGACATCCAAACTTAAAGATCAACACTTTTCTTAGAATAGCAACTACAATTTCAAAAAAAGAGAAATCTTAAAAACTTCAAAAATTTGTCATATTCCCAAGTGTATATAACGAAAAAGACGTAAAAGAAAATTATTTATAAAAAACGGTGTACATGTACGCGAGCGCGTATGTGTGTGACCTGTGATTCAATAATCTAATCTTATTTAGGACTTTGAACACCTTCTCTAAAGCCTTGCTATTCCTCATTGAAAATCACCATCATCGCCATCATCCAGATTTCAAACTGCGACAAAACATTTCAACAAGCAATTCCTTTAAAAAAACTCAAAAGTATCAAAGAAAGGAGACGTCTCAACTTCAAGTCGCACACATAAACACATATAAAGAGAGACAGAGAGAGAGAAGCGTAGTGAGATCTGATTTGTGTCTAATATTTTCTTGTCCAATCAACATCAACATCCATAAACTTGCTCCCGACTTCTGTATTTCTTTCATCATCATCATCGCTTTCGTCGTCATCATCACCATCTTTCCTTCAGTGGCAACAGTACCATCACCACCACCACCAACAGCAGCATCATCACCACATTCGTTATCTCAAAACTCTCCACATGAGCCTATTCTTATCAGGTAAGAAACTCAGCAGTATATGCTTTTCAAAACCTCAGTTTGTACTTTGGAGAACCGCAATGTAATTGTGCGGCGAGAAACTGTAGAGAAGCCCATAGACAAACACAGAAGTAGCAGCAGTAGCAGTTTTACAACACAGAGCAAGTGCACTTTTCTCCTGATCCTCCTCCTCCTCTTCCGACTCTTCAACCTCCTCCTTCTCTTCGGTTGCTTCATCCATCCTCTTATGAGCGCAACATCTCCACTTCACATCCTCCTTACACTCTCGACTTTGTCTGCAGTGGCGCTAATTGGCAGGGAGGGAAATTGCAGAGAAGGAGAAATGAAAGGCACGGACGGAAAGACAGAGATTGAGGTGGGAGAGTAGCACAGAACTCAGAGTTTTCTAAGTCTGAACATCAAGAGGACGAGGAAGGATATGAGAGAATGGTAGAACAAGTAAGAAAGAAATAAAAGAAAATGGAAAAAAGTTGCAAATGTTGGATATAAAGTCCTGTATGGTTTTAATGAGATACACCAATAACGAGGTGCAACAATAGAAACATCCTAATGTTAGGAAACGACTCTCAGAACATAATACACAACTAGTAAAAAGAATATAGCACACTTGTTCACTTCTTGAAATTTAACATGAAATTTTTGATTTCACTTGCTGTTTCTCCTTTAGCCCCTCTTCCCATTTCAACCCCTAATAATGTTGTTTAATTCACCAAGCAACAGACGAAGATTAAGAGTATAAAAAATGTAATTACGGCCTCATCATGTTTATGAAATTATCTACTTGTATAATACGGGGCCCCATTTCTTCATACTAAAATATTTTATTGATTAATCGCTTGATGTTTCTTTCTACCATCATCGACAACCGGTCTCGAGTGTATTACAGTGTAATCATATACAAACTTGGTTGCTTCCTAATCAATAGATTTTATTATAATATTAGATACTTATTCGTCGATTATTAATCCCTTTACATATGACTATGATGAGGATGATTCTTCAAAGCCGGTAATGGACTACAGATGACAGCAGTTTTCAAAAGCTTCTAGCACATTATCACGACTCAAATCAACCTACCTTTACTTTGATTTCGGGAGGGTTTTTTTGCATCTTTTTTTCAAGATTTAAAATGATAAATAACCTATTGTTAAACAGGCTAAATGAAAAACTGTGTTTTTGTCAAAATACGCTTAAAATGGAGGAATTCAACTGCGATAAAAGAGCTACAATCAACCATATACAAAACAAAGTTTAAAAACTTGTACGCATTCCAATATAGGTCGGTTGAAACAAAAATGGACTAGTGGTCGGGAAGAGGGGGTTCGTAATCATTATCATCATAACCCAGTGTCGTTGTTTTTTAATAAAATATAGATCATGAATTGCTGAAATGAAGGACTAGAAAAAGGTAAGGCTAAAAGATAAAGTGGATTAAGACTACAAATAATGAAAAATGGCAGGCTGCATTTTTGAAAAGTTAAACTGGACCTTTCATGTAAATGTAGACATAGACGCATAGAGAAAATGGCGAGGAGGGGGCAGAGAGAGAGCGCAAAGAAGGGACCAACCAACTACTTGAAGTGTTAACTACCACATGCATTTCGTACATGCCTGCCTTCAACACGCAAACTTTAAATTAATGTTTATTTTAGCCATATATCAAAAGAGGAGAATTCTATAACGAATTGTTGATATGTAAGAGATTATTACTACTAGCCTCTCTATCTCTGTACACCCTAGTTACACCTAAGTCCTCTCTCCAATCTTGGTATATCACCTCTCCCTCTACTCGACCCCAATGCCACAGCCCCATGCAGTGGTAAGTAAATAACCTTTCATTTTTCCAACCACTCATAACATTTGCCTGCCGGTCCATGAATGATAAGCGCACACTACCGCCACATTCATGTAACGCCACTTCTAAAACCCTTTTAGCCCGCCTTTGTCTCACTCTTCTCTTTGCCTGTAAGTATGGCTCATGCATAGATCGGTCCTTTCACTAGTCATTCTCGATCTCTTAATATTCACATGCCAACTCTGTAGATTTCTCATTAGTCCCCTTCTGAAACTTCCTTCACACTCGCCTAGTAACCCTTCATTTACACGACTGCCCTCTTGCTCCCCCTCCTCCACCTACTCTTCTTCCTCCAAATCCTTCTTTCCCTTCAGTTTTCCTCCATTCCTTTCTCAAAAGGCCCACCATCATCATCACCGTCATCTTCCTAGCCATCACCCACTATTCCGTTTTCCTATTCTTGTAAGCTTCTCTTCTTCATCTTTTGCCAGTGCCAGCATAACCAACAGTACCGAAATCCCAATGTTCCCTTCAAAAAAGGGAGGGGACGGCTTTCCTCCTCAATTCCTACACTTTGTCTCTTTTCACTCTCACTCTCTCTCTCTCTCTCTCTCTCTCTCGTTCGCCCAATTCACTCTACATCCTCACCACTCTTTCCCCGCCTCATATCCCTCCACCATATAAACATATATGTGTAATCAAGCTGGCAGAATTCAAACACTGGGATGTTGGGGTTGTTATGGCAACTAATGAGAGATGCAGAAAGATAGCGGAGGAAATCTTGCCAAGAGACCTCGGTGCTAAACTGCTAACTTAATTAACACAGCATACGGACGGCACATAATATCTTTTCATCTATTATATAGAGTAACAGAAAGGGTTGGTGCCATTGGGCATATGCCACCACATGACTATGCTCTAGATCAGATCACCATTGTATTCGCCTCCACCTTTTGCCATTAAAAGGTTCATTCCTTGTATAACGTGAAGTAAAGTAGCCTATCCCCTCCCCTTCCCCTCCCCAGTTCGCCATTCTTGCCCTTACATCTTCCCTTCTCTCCCCACAAAAAATGTATCTCTATTCATCTTTCTTAAATCTTATCCAGCTCTAGAATCATTTTCTTTGTGGCTCTCTTAGAATCCGGAGAAATTTTAATGTGTGGGTATAATTAGTCCTTCACGAGACCCAACTGCCCACATTTCTCTTCCATGGTTTTGACTGCTTTTGAATGTAGTGACTTCATCTCCTAAAATCCCAGTTGGCAGGCAACGAGAGAAGCTCCTGTTGTAATTGGCTGACTTTATTCCTGAGTTCTCTACCATCCTGATTCACTTCTGCTCTCGAGCTCAGGTCCCAACATTGGATCACGCGGGACACCACTATAAACCCATCAGATTATAGAAAGATTTGATTAGAAATCTCAACTAACTTGGGAATTACAAGACGTGCAATGATCACAGAATTCCATCTTAAAAACCTTACAACAACACACATTAACACCGTCGACGAAAACAGTGATGAGTCATAAGCGCATAACTTCAACACCCTTACAGTAATCATAATAACAAAAATAACATTATTAATTTCCCCATCAACATAGTACACACACATTAAAATTACAAATTTGTGCTAAAACAAACAATTAGTATATATCAAAGGCTGAAAAAAAATATTAATGACTACCACTGGATGAGGTCAGAGAAGGCCAATGTCCTCCTTATGTGTCTTCGAAGATTTCATTTTTTTTTTCACCGCTAAAAACCAACCCCGAAATATACAACACATAACATCTCACTCCCAGTTGATGTTTCTTTTACCACAGGCATATCAATTGTAATTAGTTTTACAGAAAAATTATCATAGATTCCTGATGAAATTTTGTAATGTTAAGGTAAGAAAAAAAAATACCTTTGAATACGTGCAAAACAAAATTATTTACACCCAAAGTAATAAATTTCTAATGACAGATATGTGCAAAACATTACGAGAAAATGAGTCATAAACTAAGAATTTCAAAAAGTAGAAATTGGAGCTTAAAAATATATGGTAAAATTTCGGCCACTACTGACATATTTTTGCATTAATTTTTCATTTGCAACTAAAATTTAAAGCATAACAAAAAGTTGAGCATTGCTGCGAACAACAATCATTGTAAGGGGTTTGGTGTTATGATGACATAAATCACAGCTCAATACTCGAAACAGGTCAGGCATTTTTCACTGAATGAATTAATTGCAAATCTCTCACAAACGTATTTATAACGTTCACGGTTAGTTTCTATTAGATAATACGCGTTATATACACGTAAATGCTTCCGTTAAAGGGGAGGTTTGTAAAGAGCCAACGGTTCAAACAAAGGCCAAACAGTAACATACCACTTGGTTGAGTGGTTGGCCAACTGATAGTATCCAAACGATCAAACCCAAACCACTTGATTTTCTTGAGGTTCTCACCAACATTTTGTTCACTGATTGCCTGTTAAAGCAGTGAAGAGAAACATGGTAGAGAGGATGGGAGGGGGACGAGGGGGAGAAAGTGCCTTTTGAATGCAATCCCTTCAATACAACCTACACACGCATATATCTCTATTCCCTATCCTCTTTCCCCTCTAACCCCTCTTTCACCACTGCCCTTTCAAGATCTGCCACTCCCCCTAATAGTCATCCATCCATTGAAGGCACCTTTTCATCACAAGGTTACATTTAGAAACGAATAGCATATAATGGATACACGAAAATGGGATGCTTAATTCTTCTTCATATTGATACCTAACCATAGTAAGGTATGAATGCATTTTATACAAAAACACCCCCCTCCTCACCATCTCTCTCTCTCTTTCGACTCTCTTGCTGTCTCATTCATTTGTTGACATCTACCTCTAGTCCTCTCTGCGCCCTCAATCCTCAGTCTCTCTTTATCTCTGTGTCTCCCTTCTCCCATTCAAGTTGCATCAACAAATCATTTGTGCATTCATTGTGGTATGCCTACCTTTCACCTAACACACATAAATAAATTGACGCGAATTCAGTAACACTTTTTTGGGGGTCTGTTCACACATAGTCGTGATCAGTGACTAACCTCAGCCACAACTCCTCGACTTGTGTATGCAAACATATTTATTATTGTAAACGAGAATTTAGAAATTATGGGACAAGGGAAGTCAGTGAGAAAGAGACGGAGGGGAGAGGAATAGAAACGGGACAGTGGACTGGCGTGTACAACGGTCCAAGGAAAGGAGAGACGATGAAACGAGGAGTTGAAAATGACAATATTTCATTGGGCAGAGATCACCTAAAGTCCATTACAAAAAAAAGCAAGTATTTAAATGCAGAGTAGTATTCTCGGGGGTGCAGGGAACGTGTCACAACTGGTCATTAAAATGGAAACCAGGGTGTCAAGAATGATTTCAAAGCCGCTACAGTAGTGTACATTTCCAGCGATGAAACTAGTACAAGAGTAAGAAGTTCTTCCGCTTACTTAAAATATCAAAAGGGGCTTAAATTTCTTATAGGACAAAGTTAAAACAATTATGAAAATCATCTCTGAAAGTCAATAAGATGACCTAGTGAAAGCGCTTATTGTAAGCTTGCAAATAGCAAGCATATCCAGGCATATAAGATCATAGATCCCTTTTATCTTAAATTACTTTCTCCATCACCGCCTCTTTTAAAAGACAGGTACTCATAATCTTTGTCGGTCAACCGAATTAGATGTGTTGGACCTAACATTTCCGTTTGGAGTAAATTAAGCAGCAGGCAGTCTGATTAGAAGTTTGATATGTGGTTGCCTGAACAGTAAGTAGACTACTGTCTAACAAAGAGGCAACATCTAACGAAGTAATGAACAATTATTTAGATGACAAAAGGGTCCTTTGACGCGCGAGTAGCTTCTTCCTACCACTAACAGACAAACACGGATCTACTTCTCTAAAGATGAAAACCTGGACCTGTGACATTACTGATTTGCAAACGAAATGAAAAAAATTACGTCATTTAGTGTGTCTACGGCAGGCTTACGTCAAGTTATTATGCCTTTGCTATCGTGAAGGGTAAAATTGCTGCCTTAAAGGAATCCTGAGTTAGAGGAGGTTAAGAAACGATCTACTGAAACGGCAGTTAAAATATGAACTTAAAAGTTAAGGCTGGCCCGGTCAGTAGCAGAAATAAACTGCTCCACCCAACGTATGAACAAACACTTTACAATAGGAAATTAACTCAAAATTCCGTTTGCCTAGGGCTGTAAAAGTTTATCATCCACCGTCAGTAAGTAGTCTCCAAAATACACTAGCTCGTATTTCATTACTAATAAATAAATGTTTGCCAATAAAATTTAAATTTAATTAAAAGACAGTCCCCTTAATTCTGGACATTTGTGGAAAAAACAAACAGTACCTGTCTTAACCAAAATTTAATTTTTGATTAGTTTTCTGTAAAAACATCTTATGATTGGAATGAACAACCTCATAAATAACATAGTTTGTTTGAAATTAAAAATGATTGGCAATCGAACATCGATGTCAATTTCATCCTAAGTCGATTACCGAATCTATCTCTCCGAATTTCGGCCAGATATTTCTTCAGGTCAGCCTCAATGGCGCTTCATAAATAAATCACCACGTACATTCCAAGGTCGCGCAACGTATAGCGTGTTTTTCGAAGATGGACCTAGATTGTGAATTGCATATGATGATGTAAATTTATTATTGGTCCGAATTACATATGGAATGACCTGCCTCGGTGCCGCAAAGGTAGAGTGCTCGATTTACTGCGTCTGTGGTTCCAGGTTCGATACTGGATCGAGGTGGGCTGGCTTCTTTCAGGGGAGGGAGAGAGAAGCCCTGAGTTGGCCTTCCTTCAAACGGAGGTTCCGTGTGGCGCACGACGGCATTTGCAAGTAAAAGAACCCTCTCTACTACGCATGATGAGGCAAAATTCCCAGGTGTAGAAGCACGCCCCCGGGTGTCGATGGAGTGCCCCACAGCGAATGCGAAAAAACACCGTCCAATATATCACCCTTCGGTCCATTCAGAGGGACAAGATGGGTACTTGACCCTGGGCTAAGAGTAGCTTTGCCAGCCAAATTACATATGGAATGTATTTAGCATTTCCAGGGCATGAATACAATTGGCCATTCCTAGACCGAAACAAAAACGTCCATTTCTAATTTTTTTGGAAAAATTATGTATGTTCTAGATTTAAATAGAAATATATATTCAGTATTTTTATACGTCATAAGAGAAATATTAGCATCACTTTTTTAGTTTTTTATTAAATCGTTAGTCTGAATGCTTGACTTGTCACTATGTGTAATTTTATTAAACAAAAAACTGATCAAGACTTAGAGAGACACTGGCAACACGTCATCAACCTGACTACACCGCCTACCACAAATTTTCAACCAAAATATACTCACCCTTTCAAAATTAGAAGAGAGAGAGAAAAAAATCTTCATTACTCAAATCCAAACAAAAGAGAAATTCATTAGTAACAGTATAAAAAACTTTAAATGTCGAAACTGAAATATTAAATTAGGCCAAGCAATAATCTACCAAGCATTGCTGCTGCAGCACAAAAGCAGCCCAGAAATAATCACATTCATGGTGGATACACATATATCGATATCTTATTAGACAGGAAGAGAGGAAGGAGGAAACATGGGCCGTATGTTGAGGAGGTAAAGGGCTGACTAAAAATGACACATGCAAAATGAATGCATAAACCATATCGTGAAAGCTCTCCAACAATATCATCATCATCATCCCTCCTTTTTCCTTCCAAACGAAGGGAGGAGAGAGAGAAAAAACTTAAAATATATGCACCTCTCCACGAATGCTTTCTCATTCACGGCCATTGATCGGTGATTTCATCCTATTAAGGCGACAAATTTAAACAAGTGGCATCTTTCCCTCAATATTAAATGAAGAAAAAAAAATGATTTTTCTCCACAAAAAATATGAGATGAGGGGGGAAGGGGTTAAGTTAAGAAACTAGGGAAGATAAAATGAGTAACAAACATTTAGTCAATGTGTTATGTAGACAGTAACAAAACAAAAAAAGGTGATTCGCTCTTAACGTTTTTTTCGCAAACGTTACAAATACAAAATTAAAAAGTTTAATCATCTCTAACCTTAGTTGTTAGATGAGAAACTGTTATGACTACGCATGCGTATCCATGCAGAAACCCTATCATCATCTCTATCAAGTTGACTCTTATTAAAATAAATCCGGCGATTTGAAAGGGCAGACTCGGCTATAAAACTAACGATTTGCACTGAGTATTAAATACAATAAAAAAGTGAAGAAAATAAGAGAGAGAGAGAGAGAGAGATCTATGAAGACAAAACGAGAGCTGAGAATTAAGACGATAAAAACAAGGGTAAAGGGGGTGTGTGGAGGAGAATATAACAAGAAGAAGATGGAGAAAAAGAAAATGACTACAGGAACTAGTATACGAAACTGTTTTCATTATTACTGATATCAGCGCTATATTAGAGGCCTAGAGAAAAAATTATTTATCCCTCTTCGCCTCAACATTCACACAAAAAAAAAACCTGACATAAAGAGTTGACTTGGAAGTGGTTTCAGCCCATAAACGATTTAATTCAATTATCTACATAATAGCATTTAATTGCAGTTGAATGCAATGGGCCACTGGTGGTGTCCCAATACTATCATGCGACAGCCCGTTTTGGTCGGCCCAGAAGCTCTTGAAAAACAGTTAAATAAACACTCTGATTTCTTCTCCACGCCATCAAGCATCGATTTAATTGTCAAACTGAATCATGTCTTCGCCAAGTTAGATCAAACTTACAGACGTTTTAACAATGTTTTCTTTCCTCAATAACAAAATTAATCATCCATCCATTTTCAATTCCCTAAACGGTGCCCGTTACCCACTAATTGAGTGTTCCATGAAGGTGATGATTAACCGGTTGCAGGAGGCCACCTCGGATTTTTCCAATCACGCCTTACAAGGAGGCAAATTATTACATTAGTGATGGCCAGACTCATCATAAGCCTTTCTTATATTTTTATATGACAGGCGGTGATAAAGGACAGTTATGGGGCCCGTTAATGACGACCTCTCACTGAAGAAATCTATTTAACAACAACAGGGAGAGAGAATTAAGCTGAAAGGGAAGTTCTACAGGGCAGTGGTTATACCAGCTATGCTGTATGGATCGGAGTGTTGGGCAGTAAGGAAGAGCCAGTGGCCGAGATGCGAATGCTGCGGTACATGAGTGGCGTGTCGAGAGCTGATAGAATTAGGAATGCGTATATTAGAGATAGCGTGGGGATGGTGGACAATCGCAGAAAAAATGACGGGGAATAGGCTGAGGTGGTATGGACACGTCATGAGAAGAGGGGAGGAGGAGCTCGTTAGGTCCTTGCCAGGAATGCAGGTGGTCGGCAGCACCCGGGGGCAGGGGGAGACCGAAGCAGACGCGGGAACATGTTGTCCGTAAGGACATGGCAGTTTGTGGAGTGGACGGGAACCTGGTGGGAGACAGACGGGAGTGGAGGGCTAGAACCCGCAGACCTGACCCTGCCACAGGCGCGATAAGAGTATGATGATGATGAACAACAGGGAGAGACAAGCATGTATGCTTTTCCATGTAGAAAGGGCTCTCCCATATATACTACAGCACAACTGTTAGCATGTCAAGCAGTAAGCTCATGCAACTGCCTCGTAAGTTTTGTTTTACTGAAACTTTCCAGTCTTAGTGTCGTGACATCCTACAATAACCAAATTAGGGTCAAGCGCAGATGGAAATAAAGAATTACAGAATTAATATTTGGGGACAAAGAACCAAAAATACACGAAAGACTACACACTTTTATATATCTGAGATCAAAAGCAGATGACTGATAAGAACCAAACTAACAGAAACCTCCCATTAAAAATACATGAATGGCTGTATTTGGCGACTTGATCATTCAATAAAAGATAGTCAGTCCATTTGTAAATATATCTGTGCAGTAAAGGAAGGGTAAATAAGGAAGGCGTATGTAAATTTACTGAAATGGAAGTCAAATTCGAGAGGTTGGAGAGGGGGAAAGGGCGAAGAGATCTTGAGAGGAGAGGACGAGGATCAAAAAGAGATGTGGCGACGAGAATAAGAGGACGAGAAGGATATACATTACAACCGGAAAAGATTGAGGAGAGTGGGAAAGGGCACGACAGAAATTTTAGATAGTAAAATACTTATATCTAGAATAATAATATGAGGTATATGCTTATGTAGGAGGGAGATGAGGAGGACGAGGAGAAGGAGGACGAAAAATAAGAAGAAAAGAGAAGACAGAGAGAAAGTGAGCCTAACTTGGAAACATGAAAAAGTAAGATATGGCAGAATGACGAATAAGCATCTCAAGTCTTCAAAGTTAATAAGAAGACTTTCTCAGCTTTATAAGCTCCATATTATAGATGAGCTATCAAGCATCTTTTTTGATATCAGTATTAAATTGCAATCAAGCATGTTGAAGTGGAACAATCATAAAGTATATACCATATATATATGAAAAGGCACAATAGAGTAGATAGATCCTTAAGAAGCCCAAATTGTCGGGATGGTAAAGTCGGCAAGAGGGATGACTTGACGAGGGGCGCAGCAAAAATGATGCAACATCTTAAAAGATTCCGAATGAATCTCCCTTTCACTCTCAGATTTTATGTACAAGCAAATATTCAGGAGAGGGGAGAACTGTACCGAGTTAAAACTTTCCTTTCGGATAGGAGGAGGGAGGTAAAGGGGAAGAAAGAGAAGAGAGATTTATATACGAATTAAGATTGAAAATGAGAAGGAGGACAAAGAAATGTGAATACGAAATCCCATCATCTATTTCTGCACCACTGTAACCAAAATCTCTATCACTTTTAAAAGGATGGAAGGCTATCTGAATCTTCAATAATATGAGTAAAATAAAAAAAATTAAGTTGAGAGTAAAGTGACAAGAAGGGGTTGTTGCACAGTGAGAGAAAAATTAAGATTCGTGTTGCAAGGGATGGGACAGAAGGAAAGGAAGGGAAGGTGTAAGGGAGATGAGAGAGAGAGAGAGGGTGGGAGGAAGGACAAGAAAAGGTGGCAGCTTATTTGTCATTCACCACCGTCTTTGGGGTAAGCCATACTTTTATTTGCTCCTCACTATCCTATTAGCATAAAAAACTGGTTATGGAATTACGCTCATAATTATGATATCAGCAGTAGCAGCAGTGATTTTTTTATACTTACCGTATATAAAATTAAAATCAATCTTTGCAAGCATGGTGTGACGTTGATACCGATGACATATTGCGAAAACATACAACAGCAGTGGAGGGAGAAAAAAATGCAGAAAAAGTGAAAGTATTAATAAAGATATTATTGCATCAATAGAGGTCATACAAGTACGTAGTTAAAGCAAGTTAGTTGTATTTGGTGGAGAGTGCGGCGATACGAGTCTTTTTTCTAAGCTTGTCTCTGGTTGATGGGATGATTGATTGGGGCGTTCGCTTGCCGTGCAGGTGGTTTGCTTTATTAGCTTATTTAAAGTTGGTCGGTTTACTATAAAGGTCGTTTACCGACGCCACAGGAGAAGGGGAGAGGACAACAATTTTGATAATCTCCTAAATTATATTCAGTCTCAAGTAAAACGGGTTCATTTGCGTACACAGGTGAGATCGTACACGCCACACTGAAGGACAGTGGTTTAGTTCAGTGGTCCCCAAACAACATTGACTTGATATCGAGATAACTTTGTGAACTGCTAGGAAATTGAAGTGTTACCAATACAACTTTAGAAGGCTGCCATGCAGCCGGAGACAAATTGGAGATTTTTGTATGCGGCACGCCGCTGAAAAAGACATTGCTAATTGCGGTGGAGACACCAGTTCTCGTCTGATCACTGAAGTTCAGCAACGCAACCCCAGCTAGTACTGACATGGGTGGATGCTTGGGAAAACTGTGTGCTGCTAATACCATATAATCGCCTCATTAGTGTAATGTTTTTGCAGTCGCTTCATAAGAACTACACTGTGGACGGGGCTCTAATGACCTTGTAGTTGAAGGGCCCTAAAACATAAACAAACACACAAAGACACGGGTAACCAGAGTGCAATTCTCCACGACCTCCAAAATTTTCTATTAATTTAATATACTCTTCAAGCTACAAGTCAAAGGGGACATTTTGAGTCGGGACGGATTGGGGTTACGGTTGTACTCATCGGAATTTGCTACGACGGTGAATGACATGGTGCAGTATAGCACGCACAGTACTACGTCGTTTTAAGTGCTAGGACCTTAACGGGGCTTCTCGACTTTCCTGTCTATAAGTAGCCTACAAAATATGTGAAAGAATTATTTAGGGCCTAAAGAGTTACCAAGATGCTTCTTCAGTTAACCAAACACTTAATGATAGCGTTTACCCACAAACTACATTGTCAATGACATTGGAGACCTCACGTTCAAAACGTTGGAGTGGTTCCTGCGTGAATGTCACACCATTTTTAGTGGTCTCATGAATATACCCCGAAACAAACACAGGCGGGGCGATTCTTTCCACTGTCCACTAACAATTGCAGACTTTTAACTGACATGACCTCGTCAACAAGGCTCGGTAAACGCTACTAATAATGTTGCAAAACAACGATAATGTCGAAGAATTCCAAAGAGTAGTTGGGGGAACTCTTCCTGGTATAAGTGACGGGCATTGATAACATCTATTTAGCTTCACGAAAAAAAAATCAATAAAAAAGTTAATTTCATAAGGCTGTCAATTATAAGTTTAAAAAATGATCAAAAATTGTTGAAATTGCAAAAATGTCGAAATGAGACCAGGAGCCGGAATGGGACACATGAAAAAAAGATGGCATTAAGAACGTAATGGTGGCAGATGTGGTGACGATGGTAGAGTGAATCGTCCTCATTGAGAAAAAAAATGCCAAAAGCGCTTTGGATTTTAAAAGAAAATATCTTCAGACGACTTAAGAATCTCGATGGAGTTGCTGCTAAGTGATGCATTATTTGATTTCTTTATAACGTCTAATACAGAAAATAAAAAGGATCAAAAAATAATTTCATGCAGGAAAAGTTACTTTTAATACGAGAAGAATCGCTTGTTTCGTGACATGGTCGCTCAGTGGAATTATGATGATAGAGATGCGCTCTGTTAACCATCGTTCAACTCCAGTATTCAATTTGGGGATCGTTTTCATCCCAAAATATGGGGTGGAGAACTAAGTGACCCTCTTCCATCTTCCTAACTTCACGTTGAAACATCCTTCTCCTCACACATATTCGCTACTTGGTAATAATGGCAGTAACCGGAATACAGTCTGCCACCAAGAAATTCAAACAACTCTGGCTCCAAGACACTTCCGGCAAAATGACAATTACTTCTTCACCATTGAAAAAAACCACTGCCGTTAAAAATACAAACGGTCATAAGGACAGAGAGGGGAAGTTACAAACGCACCATCCTAGTGGGTAAGCCCATTAAGAACAAAATCTCCATTTTTAACAGAGCGACAAGAAACAAAATGCCATCCAGCCAAGTCTCACAAAGACTACGTTAATCATCATTATTGTCGTGATGCCGTTGTCAAATAGTTGAGTGCCAGAAAAATTCGACGGCCTGGTTAAGTTAACATACACAGTAACTCATCAAAGAAGGTTCGATTCATTCATTTTCATGAACCTTAATTACAGTATACGAAATCTGAGCGGTCATTGATTAGAGAAAAGAGAGGGTTATGCTGTAGATACCTAGTCTAAACCGGAGATCTGCGAATCAAAGGTTTAGCTTATGGTAGGATCGCGTCTGCGAGTTCTGGCCTCTATATGCATGACTCACACGCATGCCTTCTGTAAGAGCATTTCTGGTACTTGCATTCATTACATCAGGTAGGTGGCCTAAGAAAATGGTAGAGCTGATATTAATGTCGTGATTTTAGCCTCTCCTTGTTGTCGCGGAGGTAGCGTGTTGGACTACTGCGTCAATGGCTCCGGGTTGAAAAAGAGAGAGAGTGGAAGAGAAAGCCTCCAGTGCTTGTTCCGGCCATGGCCCGATGTCGCGGGTAGGATGCAACTTGTATGGAAAAGATGCCTATTTACAAGGAAGGTAATATTCCCATGTACAGAAGCTCGCTTCCTGGCGTTGATGAAATAAAAAGTACCCCAACGAAGGAAGAAATATGTCGATGATAAATAAGCATAGTAGTTGCAGCATTAGATTGACAGCCGGCTGCATAAATGTACCGTCCTACAGGTCGCTCATGTTCCTAATAGGATAAAAGTTGGGACCAGACCCTGCAGCAGGTGGGAAAAGGCATTGAGACACGCCAATATTTGTAGTAGAGTTTTATTAGACTTCGTGATTTGGTTTTGACTGCGTGATTAATGTTGCTCAAAGGGTTTGAATGAAAGTGTATGGGGTGGCAGATCGTCGCAGTGTTAGGTGAGTTTCATGGACGCAGTAATGTAGAGAGGACTTTAACTTAAATTCAAATCCTGGCCACTTTTGAAACATACACACTCAATCACTTGGCCTTTAAAAGATGCTCCAATATTCCAATTATTTAATATGCTGAGTGCCATGTCACCAGGTGACGGTTATGCGCTCAACACTTGAGTCACGTGACTATGGGCGCTCAAAGTGTTATTTAATAGTAAGGTTATTTTCTTCATCCAAATATTGGTCCGGGAAATACCATCGAGGTGTATATAGCGGGAGCCTGTCGTACTAACGCCCCATAGAAGAAGCAAGTACAGCAGTGCAGAAGTAGAGGGTATCAAGGGTGTAGACAGGCGACGAACGTCTGTAGCGGGAGGAGGGAGGGTGGTCCTAATGTATTTAGATACCAGCTATGAACACAGTTTCACGGCTGAACTGATCTAACTTACATATTAATATGCTAGCGAAGATCTTAGGCCTACCATCCATCACTTCTGTCAGAATGACACTGATAAAAGTGTAGCAGCGGTGAATTTTGCTTTGTCGCCCAGCAGCAGAAGTTTTAGGTAACTGTAAGGAAAGGGGAAAGGGGGAGCAGAGGGAGTGGTGGGTTAAGCAAGGGAGAAAGATGGGCAACGGGATGACGGGGGAAAGAAGTGGATAGGGTTGAAACTTGGTGTTCTAGAGAAAGGTTGCAATGTGTGTAGTAAGAGAAATGAATAATAAAGGGGTATGAAATGGGAACAAAATGGAGAGGGAAGGAGGAAGAAGAAGGAGGAGGCTGAAGAGGATGAGGTGATATTTGAAAAATAGGAAGAGACCTACGTTAGCTAAGCACATGTTCAGAGAACCTTAGAAAGACTAGTGGGTTGAAAATAGCAGGAGATGCTGGAAAAGAGAGGGGAGGGGAAGAGGAGCAAGATGAATGGGGTTATGATGAGAGAGGTAGTCGCACATAAGGATTTGAAGTCATCGCTCACATTTACATATTGCAGCAGCAAGCACATCTAGGGTATCCAACGTGGATAGATGCTTGTGTGTATGTATATGTATTTATTTACTCTACGTCTCTCATCTCTCAACGACAGTGGGATGTCTTTTCTCCTCATCTTCGCGCAGTTTCTCAGTTTCTCCCTTCTAAAAATTATTGTCAAGAGGGGAGGGCTTACGTCCTAATCAACAGAATGCAGTCCTCTCGCCAAAGTCTTATCTCTGGCAAGAAGTCCTAATTAGTGCTTTAATCACACCAAAGTCCAATAATTAAACTGATTCGAATTTCCATATTGTCGTCTGAAGTACAAAGACACAACAGAGAGAGAGAGAGAGGCTGCTACTTTAGCGATGTTCAAAGAGTATATCTCAAAAAGTAGTGTATAGCATACATAGGCACAAAATTCAGACAAAGACACTAAGGGTGTTGTCAATGACAGTGACTTGTCACTTGATCGCATTAAGAAGGCTTTTGGAACTCGACGGGCCACTCAACTGCATGAATTAGCCCATTTCAGTCGTTGCTCTTTAATACTTCTCTGTACTATAAGCAGCAACTTGAATTTCTTACAAAATGCAGCAATGTAAAAACGTGAAGGAGTTAAAAGGTCCTGAGAGAACGTAGGAGGAACTCGCTAACCCGAATGTCCGAAAAACACGGTTGTGAAGGTAACAATGCGGTATTACTTTAGTTCAAAGGCATTTTTGCAATCTGGCAAATATCAATTGGCAGAAACCCAGACAGCCTTAACGAAAAATCGAGGTCCTTTGAAATCATCAGAGAAGGGTAACTTAGAGCTTTAATAAACTAACCCATGCACTCAGAAACAGGAAGACTCCGGAAAAAGACTTGAAATACCGAAAATTGCATATTCTGTGATCATCATCATCACACCCTTAACCCGCCTATGGCAGGGTTGGGTCTGCGGGTTCTAATTTTCCACTCCTGCCTCTCTGCCACCAGGCTCCTATCCACCCCGCATGCTATCATGCCCCTCTGTACAACCTGCTCCCACGTCCGCTTTGGTCTCCCCCTATTCCTGATGCCACCAACCACCTGATGTCCCATAATATACAGCGTGAGCTGCTCCTCCCCGTCGCATCGCATGCCCATACCACCTCAACCTATTTTCTCTCATCTCCGCGATGTCTGCCACCCCCAAGCTGCCTCTAACATTCTCGTTGCGGACTGTCAGCACGCGACACCCCGCTCATGTAACGTAGCATTCGCATCTCGGCCACTTGCATTCTCCTCTCGTGGTTCCTCCTCACTGACTAACATTCAGTTCCATATAGCAGTGGTTCTCAACTTGAGCTCCGTAGCAGGATTTTCGGGACTCCGTGGCCACAAAGCGCTGCGGATCCCCATGGCACTACAAACGCCAGCCTATCGTTGTCTAGCGATGGAAAAGTAGTTAAAAACTGAAAAGATTTCTGGAACAAGGACTTGTTCCTAAAACATTACATATTATATATTTGCTTACAGTCATTTCTGCACATGTTTAATTTTTCAATATTGCTTGAATCAAAAAGGGGCTCCGGCGAACAAAATGGCTGCCAGGTAAGGGCTCCGCGACTCCAAACGGGTTGAAATCCGTTGGCATATAGCATAGCGGGACTAACCACAGTTTTGTAAACTTTACCTTTCAACTTAATTGGGACTCGGTGGTCGCACAGCACACCGCTTGCCTGTCTCCACTTCAGCCATCCTGCATTGATTCTATGGGTAACGTCGGAGTCGATTTACCCATTGCTCTGAAACACCAAACCTAGATACCTAAACTCTTGCATCGCTGGTAGCACCTCGTTGCCACAACGAACTACAACCCCTTGGTCCTGGCCGCTCCAACTGAAAGCTATGTACTCTGCTTTCTTCATGTTCACCTTCAGGCCTTCCTTTGCCATTGCTGTTGTAATGTCCTGTAAGCCTTGTTGAACATCCTCTTGGGACTCATCTCACCTTCCTACATCGTCTGCAACTACCACGCACTGGGGGTCCATTCACCTATTCCTGTCAGTAGGTCATCCATTGACAAAGTGAATAGACACGGGCTGAGAGCTGATCCTTGATAAAGCCCTACCTTCACCGTGAAGCCACCAGTATTCCCCCATGCCGTCCTCACCCTAGTGGTGGAACCATCATACATTTCCTGTATTACTCTGATATGTCCTTCGTCCACCACCTTCTTTCTTAGAACATCCCATACTACCTGTTTTGGGACACTATCATAAGCCTTCTCTAGGTCTACAAAGATTGCATGCAGGTCCTTCTTCACTGCTCTATGCTTCTCAACCACCTGTCGTAGTATAAAGATGGGTTCCATTCTGGACCTACCGGACATAAATCCAAACTGATTTCCTCAGACACTAGTTCGATATCTGAGGCGACATTCTATGGCCCTCTCCCACAGCTTCAAAGAATGGCTCATTAGCTTAATGCCTCTGTAGCAGCTGCTTACTCCTGCTGACGTCATCAGCTGGTGATGTTATTCTATTTTAAAGCATCAGCCAGTGTGACGTCATTTAATCCAATTTTTAGATCTTTGAATATTTTAGAACACGATATTCTAAACGGTTGGAAAAAGAACATAACATTCTAAACAGTTAGGAAAAAAAGACACGAAAACTTAGAGGATTGATTTTACTCACGATGTGTGTTGATTATTCATTGAGTTGTTAATTTATTACTTGTGTGACTCTTTATTAAAACGAGTTGGTTCTCTGGCATCCAGTGATGAGAAAGTATTGAACACTAGAAAAATTGGTAGAGCGAATTCTACACCTCTATAATTCCCACAGTCCTGGGTGGAAAATTGCATATTCTGTGAATTGTCCTGAAATGCCCACACAAGATTTTATTCCTAAACGCGACGTCTATTGTAAATGCTAAGGTCGTCTAACCTTCCAACCCCCTTGAAATTACCTTAAGCCAGGTTCCAAAGAAGCGTGCTCCTAGACCTGGAAACTTGCAAGTACAGTGGTGGCGTGGAGCCTTTCTCTAGCAAATGAGCGGCTAACGCCGTGCATTAATTAACAATAAAAAATTAGGAAGGAAACGGACCTTAAGTGGCTCTCTTCTTTATCACCCCTTTTGTAAACGAATTTTTCGCTCACATTCTGCTAGCACCTCAACTGACTCGGTGCAGTACTTAACAACTCAAGTCGACACTGGATGACAAGGGTGCATATCTTGGGAATACAACCAATAAAACCACCTTTTCACATGTCAAACCTCCCCAAACAAGGGAGAAATATTTATGAATATCGCAAATGACATTCAATGGAAAAGAACTACGTGGGTATGTTATTTTTTCAGTCCATGTAATTAACGCATGCATCTTTTTAAATACTGATTAAAATAAATACCGGATGTAGGTGAGGTAGGTTCCACAGCGCACACACGACGTTTATTGCCTATATATCGAAAGGACCCACCAGTTGAGCCACTGAGGTCAGCCAAACCAAGATGTAGATTCAAATAAGACATCAGCGCTGACTTCTTAGATATTTCTTAGGTTTGATAATCATTGTTCAAATAACAATAAAAACTTTAGCTGCTCACTAAGGCTACAGGTGATAGGGTTCATTTGAATGAAGTGCCACTTTCTTTCTCTCTCTTTCAAATGATTCTGCCTCGAAATCTGATGAAAAGGGAATTGAAGAATCGTTGGCACTAAATTAATTCAATTATCACCCAAAACACTGCTGATTTTCGCCACTAGATACCACGACACAAGCCACCCGCATTATCAAATTAGGGAGATCACAATTATCGCGCCTTAAAATAGACAACTAAAACGAATGGAACAGGAAGATGCTCAATGTCGACTTGCACTCACCAATTACTGAGCAACATTATACATGTCTATTACATGCATGCAGTCAATAAAGAACACCCACCAGACTCTTATGGCTGTCTTAAGGCTAATGAACAGGGTCCCAAATACTTACGCCAAATGTAAAATTTATGAGGTGGAGTTTTAAAAGAGTGGTGTGTATGATAATAACCAGACAGGAGTAAGAAGATTGAAAAAAGTGAAGAAACAACACCTCAAATGAGTGATGTTCGATCAAAGGTGGTGTTTGGACAAAACAAGAATTTAACTTGGATTTAACTCTTCCTAACCTCTTTAACCAATCTTTTATGTGGTCGCCACCATTCCGTCGTATCCTCCTTCTTGCCAATCTGTAAAAACCCCAGAAACCCAAGGCGTGCTTCTGCAAAAATGTTGTCAAATGAAAACAAAATACTATTTCTCTCACAATGCTTTTCTCGTTCTTAGTATTGTCTTATCGCAGAATTTTTATTCGTACCTGTATTTAACAAAATAAGCTGTTTTTTCAAACCCAGACTCATAAAAAATTGTTAACAGACATCTACAAATCGTGTTTTTTCGATTGTGAGATCATCTCAAAAGTTTAAAGGTACTCAAACGAAGAACGCGACCTTAATGGGTGATTTATTTACAATCTCGCTAATAGTAAATCATACAGTATATTGGTATATTTCTCTTTACAACCCTGTTGTTACTTCCACCAAGACAATAAACCGATGTCCTATCGGGACACATGGACCAACGATTGGGTGGTATTTTCACCCAGCCGGTTGCTGACCTAAGGTTTCAACCCCCTATGTTTATTTATCGTTAGTCTACTGGCTATTGGGAAACTCTACCAACGCCAAGGAGCGAGCTCCTACACTTGGACATTTTGCCCCGTGCAGCAAGAGTACTTTTACGTGCAGTGGTGAAAACACAGGGTCACGGCGTTGCTTCCCATTAAGATCAACTGATGAAGTGTCCTCAAAACGAAAAATCCTGATCATCATTAACAACAACTTAAGTGACTAACATCACTAGTTGTATTCTTCACAATTTAGATCATGCAAAGCCGGATGTAAGATGTCTGCACACTCCCTCGGGTGTTCAACCCTAAGCCCGACCGTCAGCCAGTACACTTCAAACAGTGCCATTTCAAGAAGTAGTAATATCAGTTCTTAAATGTTTCATGGAGGCCCTCGTCGGCTTAAGCCATTAAAACCTAGTTAATGGACGTTTAATAATGCATTCCTGTTTCTGACTATACAGCACTCAGAAATGCACTTGTAAGGCAGCCACCCATCATGCCAATGACCAATGTAGATACTGTTTACTTGATTTGCGAAAAAAGTACTATTAGCACGTGCCATGTCAAATGAAAGGTGGAGTTATCGCCCACAGCCCAAGAAATGAGGAATTGTACAAGGCCATTTTCTAAATGTACGAGATGACTACTAGTGGAACTCAGTGAAGAATGATAGTGAAAGAGGAGAAAGGGCAGAGAAAACCAGCTGCTGACCGGCAAAGAAGGGGGAGAAAGAGAGAAAACTGGAGGGATAGAGGGAAGTGAATATATGTAGATATTACGTAGCACAAGCAACGAGTACCTCAAAGGTAAACAGCAAAAGGAAAAAGTATCTGCCACTTGAAAAGTCTAGGTTTTCGCTTGTATGGCTTGATGCCGGCTTTGTAAAGTGAAGGGTCAGGGATAATGGTGTAATTAAATCTGAATGGTAATGAGATGACAATGATGTCACGGTTTCTATAGCAACACAAGACAGAAAGTACAAAATGTAAAAGGCGCAGACAGAGAAAGGGCGATGAAGAGAGAGAGAGAGAGAGAGCAAAGGGGTATCTGCTAGGTGGAATGAGAACAAGAAGGTTGACTGCAAGCAGAGACGACAAGAACGACATATTAAAAGTGGGAAGAGGAAAGGGTTGGGCTGTGACAAACACAAGTCCAAGTCAAAGCAACGTGGACAACGTTCTTGCACAAATATCACTTATATTAGTATTTATATAAATGTCGAAAATTACTGTACGAAGATAAAAATGCTCTCATGGTGCTCCCATAGAGACTATTCCTTTCTATCTAGCCTTTGCACCATAAAAGGCGGAAAAGAGAGAAAGGACCATCTTCCGAAAAATTCCAATAAAGGAATTCAACTCAGTTTTTGAACACCACGTGGAATGACAACAATGGCAATCGCCATATTCACCAAAGATCCAAATGAATGTACAATACAATCTTCTGTGTCGTATCCGCAACATCTGCCGACATAAGTTACATTGGTCGCAGAACCCCTGTTCGATACCTATATCCATACCTCTCACTCAAACCCTTTCGATCTCACAAAAGGTAATGCTTTTAGTTTCGACTTGCTTCTAAATTCCTCCAACGAGTTCCTTCAGACCTTACCGCTTTTAACCCCATCATCATCATCTTAATTCATTTCATTCTGTGGTAGGGACTGTTTTACGAATTCACCATAATGTCCCTAACCCTAGTCTACGATTGCTTTCCATGTTTCTGTTGTACTGCCTACCCCGTACAATATTGCTTGTTCCCCAAATCTTTTTTTTTTATTTAATCAGCACCTTCGGCCGCTCACTTGCTTCAGCTAATTACACTCCCTACCTTAACTAATTTCCTACCTGAATACCTAAAATCCCTACTTAGACTTCTTTGAATCTATGCTTCTTTCACACCACAAATAAACCATATCATTGGCCACCCTAGGTTAGAAAGTTCATATATGCTATCTTCCCGGTTCTTTTATTCTATCCAACCCGCTGGTCATTTAGAAGTATTGGTTTCAGTCTGATCTAGTAACCCTGAAGACATTCTGGTGGCATCACTTTCCTATTATACTCTCCCACCTTCCCAACGCTCTACACTATTTATGCACTATACATACATTAACATAGGCATGCTGGCCAAATACTTCGTCTCCCATGATGACCCCTTCTTTGGCCTAATTAAAAGTAATACTACATATTCTCTACTTTTAATTAGCGAGCCATTAGGTCTGCGTCCTTCACTGTTTTCCTAATGTCCTCAAAACCTCTAGACTACAGCTCACGCAGGCGCCCACAAGCTGTGGCAAAGTCAAAATTAGAAAAGTCTAAATATTATTCCCCTGCTTGCCCCGTTATTAAAATTCCTACTCCTTATGTCCCAACAGTAACTGAAGTCCTTGGAGTCACATCACACTTTGGATACTCAAGCCTTTTTGGTCAATCCATTCATTTCGTTTAGACAACTTCAATAAGCTCAGACAGCCACCCAAAGGAGAGTTTTACCCACCACATTTCCTCACAGCAACCTAGATATGTCGTCCGCTCAACAGTAGCATCTTTGGTTCACGTGCCCAGCTTAGCCATTACGTGACTAGCTCACAATCTGACATCAAAGCCTTGCTCATTTTCATCCGTGACTTGCCTACTGGTAGCAAAGAGGGACCTAAACCGATTGAAACCCGCAAATACCTAAATGAAATTACAACCTTGATATGGGCCAAATTCTATAAAAGAGCCGGCTTGTTTAACTCATTAAAGATCAATTTCTTGCGGATCCCCAGAATTCACATGCAAAGCCTAAAACCACAAGGTCCAATGTCGTCTTGAGACATTTTGCACACTTTACAAGTTTTAACTGCTATAGTTGGTACGCCTAAGTCAATCATTTAGCAGAGACAGTAAACTTTATGTCGGCCCTCTTTGTTTAACTATTTTGAGGTTGCTATAATTTGATAGGTTCAACAACTGGTTATTTGGGATATGACACAAAAGCTTACTGACCAGCTTTTGCCTATTTTTACTTTTACATGCTAAACTGAGGCATTTTATTGTGCCATCATAAAAACTGACCACATGATACCCTAAATACGACATACCTACATGACCAGATGACCAAAGCTACTATTAATACGGGTACAATATAAAAAAAAGTTAGGCCACAGGAGAAGGGCGAAGATGAAATGTAGGAGGAAGAAAGGCAATAACGGTGAACTTACTACCTTAAGGCTATTTAATTATGACAAAATAAACGGAACTCGACGTCCGACAAACTTTTATTGTAACATCACTGCTGAAAAAAAGAGGTCACCAACGTTGAAATGAAATCATAAAATGCGCTCAATTCAAGGAACCTTGTCACATTTACGCAGCTCCCTAATGTGATGTGCATATAATAAATTGCAAGTAAAATGACAGTTTAAACTTCCATAAATCATAAATATCATGGTAAAATTCAAGGACGAGGGGGATGCAAGTTCGATCCCGTCATCCTCAAGATTGAATGATGCTTGAAAAAAATATACAGAACTAATTACAATAGCCATTTATCCGAGTACATAATGTAAGAAATGAAAAGTTCACTTCCGAGTTACTGGTGAAAGTTCAACCAGGAATTGAACCAGGGCGAAATGAATGCAGGATTCAAGCGACGCAGGCAATAATAAATTCAGCTACCGACGGCAGTTAGGTGACTTCAATTCAGACTCAACGATGTAGTTACATAGAGTGCATGTGGGGAACAAGGTGACCCTAGGGTAATTGAGGGGCAAACACCCACACTTTTAACTGTCAATAAAATGTAGTCACTTTTAGCCTTTCTTTCTTTTCCTCTCTCATTTGTTCAATACAGCTTTATAAAAACACTGATAACAGTACTTCTCAGAAATAGCCTTTTAATAGGACATGGCACATCTTTTTTTGTCTTCAAAGAACATCTTCACAATCCTTTTGCAACACCCTCTACATGTATCATGTATAGTAGAATAGATATACAAACCTGCCATAAAATTCTGTAGTAGAAAACTTAAAACGTCTAAATTAGCACAGTCCGAGGGTCTCAAAACATGAAGATCCATTATTCTAACAACAAACGAGCCTGAAATCTAGTAATAGGCGCAGTTTAAATTAAGCAAATGCATTCTCCAAACAAATGGTCGTCTATTATGAATGTTAATTATGCATATGCGGCAATTGCATAAACACCCTACCCTATAAGGTTGTATCATGATATGTATATCTACGGTTTCAAGTGTATTATTACGAGACAGCAGAGAAAGAGCGAGGACGAGAGAGAAAGAGAGAAAAGTCTACATGTGTGTGAGGAAGAGAGAGGGAGAGTTAAGAGAGAGAGAGAGAGAAGAAACTTTTAGTCGAAAACAAAGGCAGTATTTAATTCAAAGTGGAAAAGTAGCCCAAGAATTAGTATGATGGATGTGACCACAGATGAGTCGGGCGAGCTGTGGGACCCAATGAGGCTGCAATGTGCCTTGATTAATACTAGCAAACTGCTGCGTTGTGCCATAGGCTAATTAAGGGTGTTAACGAAGTTGAGCCAATTTATAGGCGCTCCATATGTTACAAAACTCTCCATCATGAACTTTAACGGGCAAAAGCCGATGTTTAAATACCATCTCAGCCAGGAAAACCATATATTTGAATGCCAAATGTACTCTGTAAGTAGGTCTGTAGATATACATATATGCATATACATATTGTAGATTCTTTGGTATAAGTATAATATTCACCATCAGTGTTTGCATCTACAACGCACTGCACACTTCTCCAAGTCCTTCTCATCATCCTCATCATCACCACCACCATCGCCACCATCATCATCATTATGATCATACAATATGTCACAATATCTAAGTAGTAAGACACATCATCGTGCAACACACGCACATATATATTTATTTAGATATTCATGCGGAAACCTATCTAGGGATATCAATGGCTACTTTTATTCTCATGTTTGTGTGTCGCTCCCTCTTTTTAATGAAAACCAGAGCATGAATCTCTTTCTCTCTCTCTCTCTCCCACTCCGAATTAGGCTTAAATGTCGCAATTATGATTCGCGTAGAAGCGCACATACGTATATTTATGCAATAAATTTAGCCTCCTATAACTAAGATCTCAACTACTGTCCACCCCCTCTCGCTCTCTCTCTCTCTCCGGCTTCAATCTTCTCACACACGATACTCATTCCGCCTTCTTTTACTATCTAGCTAGAGGAAGAGGAACCCCTTAAGAGCCCTACATATATATATATATAGCCCGCTATAATCCACCTTACATCAACTCATATATCACAGGCTGAAAACTCCCTACGACACAACTTCATCCCAATGGACGCCGCAGCCGCTGTTGCAGCCATCCACCAACCCCATCAACTAACTTTATCAAACAAAATCCCCTTTTCACATTATGTTTGTTTATACGAGCTTTATAGACCGAAAGTTGAGTTAAACACCAACAACGGACCTACTGTAATGGACTCAGTATTCGCGATGCCAATCAATGGTGTGTATTTACAAAGTCTTTTCAACCAACTCAACGTTGAATACATTTTCAACGAGACATTAACTGGACATATAAGGCGAGTAGCTCTGATCCTCTCTTGGGCCGTTCGGATGCCTATCTTTTATTATTCGCTCCTCTAATTCCTTACCCCTCCCCTCCCTTCCACCTCAAAAAAAAATGTCAGACTTCGTTTTCTAGAGTAATCTATAGATACATATCTCCTAAACATCAACACAGGTAAACAAGAATAAAATATTTGGGATAAACATCAAAATGGATCCTGACACAGATGGGTATACTACATTGACAATCAGGTAGAAACGTAATACGTAGCCATTTTCTGGACCTATGTCCAAGAATGGTCTTAAAATGATTTCAGGTAAAATTATGCGCTTTATTATACACTATCCCATAGGGTTTCGGTATGGCGAACGTTACCTGCCAAGCTGTGTTGTGCCCACGGTGAAGTTCAGCGGGGGCGGGTGGGGGGGGGTCAGTGATGGTGTGGGAGTGCTTCTCATGGTATGGGTTGGGTGTAATCGTTTCTGTGGATGGACATCTAAACGCAGAGCGTTACCTGGACATTCTGGACAATGCAGCACTCCCATCTCTCTGGCAGCACTTTGGCAATGGCCCTTTTCTGTTTCAGCACAATAACGCACCTTGCCATACAGCACGGGCTGTAGGCACATGGTTTGATGAAATGGGGATTTGAGAACTTGACTGGTCTGTACAGAGTCCCGATCTGAACCCCATCGAACATCTGTGGGACGTGTTGGAACGTCGATTGCGCACTTGTGCAGAACGCCCGACATCTGTGACCAAACTGTCCAAGACACTTATGGCAGAATGGCGTAAGTTACCTTTGCAACATATCAAAACTTTGTGGACAGTATGCCCCAGAGAGTAGACGCTGTGATAGCAGCAAAAAGTGGACCAACAAGATACTAAAATATGTATATTTGTGTTTCTATTAAAGTGGTAGTGTCCCATGACTTTTGATAGGGTAGTGTAGCTGATAATAAGGCATGAGCCTGACTCCTGGTGCATTATAGTTATAGTGCAATAGGTCAGACACCATGTAATATTATAACCAACAAAGCATGAGCTCACCTGCAAAAATTTATATTTTCGTTGCATAATGCGGCGTTGGAACAGTGGGGTAGGCCGGCAACCCCCCACATACAACCAGCCAATATTCCTGTGGGTTCCAGACGCCTGACTGGGTGTCCCGAGTCAGAGCATGGTCAATGGACTTGCGGACCTGACCTTGCCAGAGGCGGGATAAGGGCATGATGATGATGATGATGATTATAGGTGATAATAATTTGTAACTACCAAAGTAAGGCCCGGAAATATATTTGGAAGAATTCATCCATTTTAGATTGTTAATCTAACTAGGTTTCCGGTTTTAGGCCCTAATGTGAATAATGATTGATCAATCCAGTGGTATGCTTTGTAAAAGACGTGTAGGAATTTCCAACGATATCGGACAATCCATGAACCGGCGCGAGCTTTTGTGGGGCCGGGTTAAAAATATTTTGCGGAGCCTTTTGTAGGAATATACATTTTGTCATATATATATATATACATTTTGTCATATATATACATTTTGTCATATATATATACGTGGGGCCTTAGTAAACGTGGGGCCGGGTTCTGGCGAAAGTGGTGAACCCGGCACGCGCCGGCTCTGATTGTAATTGAAATTGTGATTGTTCTTATAGTAGTTGGTTGAGTGCCGTAGAAATGCAGTTGACCAAAAGAAAAATCTAACAAAAATCAATTATTGCTGTATGGTGTGCGGAAAGTAAATTCCCCTACTTAATTTTTGTTCAGTGCAATAAAGAATAAGTGCACACCTGTACAGCTTATGAATAACCAAGGATCCCAAAAAGTCAGCAGAGATGCAAAAAAAAGTCTTTGAGGGCTTCCGGTGCGGTCATGATCTTACCCTAGATATGTTGCCCTAACAAACCCAGTAGTCCACAGGGAAATGCACTTTCAAGTGGTCCTTTCCATGAACTATTCTAACAGTTCGTGGAGCTTAAATTTTTCCGGTTTCTGGAAACAGGAGAACAATTTTAGGATAGTCGTTCAGTTTCCCTACCTCAGGGACATAAATGTTTAACATACGAGTTTCTGAATTTAAACAAAACCTACGACTTGAAGTCTGACTGGAATGTTGTGCTACATTATATTACTCTTATATTTAGAATTAGAATTGGTGTCATTAATATGAGCCAAGAACTCAAAACATTTTGGACGTCCCAGACGTTGAAACAGTAATTAAATTCGTCACCTATACTATACGGGACATCTTTGGTCCGTTCCACGTTTCAAATTCCAAATGACTAAGATACAGATGCCCTTGGAAACAACAGTCTAGAGAGAATCTTCGAAACAAAGACCTTCTTCCTTTCCATATCATAAAAAAATTTAAGCCGGTCCTTTACTGAAACTTTCATTTTATTCCTAATTTAAGACTTCAGAGAAATTGAAGGACTTTTTTTAAGAAAAAAAAAGATGCTATTTTAAGGTTAGACAGAGACAGGGCAGAGAGACAGGGGATCAAAAACAGAGAAAGCAATAGTCTAAAGATCAAGTGGTAGGGACCGTGGTCACGATTGTGGGGAGTGAGTGGTATATGGTCACGGTCATTTTCAAGACAATCAAGGCTTCAAATGAACTACGGGAGATGCACAGTCGGATAAGGCCGAAAAGTAGGTACACAAAGTAATGGTTTGAATTGGCTTAAAAACTGAGAAAAGTTGAAAACCTCATAAAATTGGCGTCTTTTTTTTTCATTCCACAAAGTAAAGACAAGTGTGTGTGCAAGAATGGGGCATAACAAAAAATTATATGGTAGGGGGTGCAATTCGTGGAAATTGCTAAAGGGCTAAAGCACGCGCGTAATTGCCCCCTAATCAAAATATCAAAACCGCAGGTATAAACCATGGGGACCCACAATGTCACTCAGAGGGTCTATTGAAAAGGACTATAAAATGAAGCCTGCGTACGAGGAAAGGGCTTGAAGGCAATAGCATGGATGGAGAAGATTGAGTTATAAAGAATTAAAAACCGTTCTCTATTTATATGGGTACCATAAGGCATTAACCGAATAAGGTAAAAAAAAACACAACAGTAAAACACATTGAGATATGTGAGGGAGGAGGTAGAAGGTCACTCAACTATTAGGTGCCAGAAGAAGTGCCAAAAATGTCCATCTCCATTGTTCGGATCACTCGATTCCACAACGTGATATAAGTCAGTTATGTCTCGACAAATCAGCCCTATGCCTACAAATATGTCTTTCAACCAAATAGGGTGTGTGCCTGGGTAGTTTGAAGTGCATAAATATGAAGTTGTGGTCAATTTGAACACTGAAAGTATGGCGGCATCTTTTACTTACTTTACCATTTAACTCTTGGCTTTTAGTTGTTGCTGTTGTGTCGACTCAAAGAATTTCGACTTTGTGACTAAAAAGAAATGCAAGTGCCAAATACTTGACAACATCTTAAAGAATTTACCAAACGTTCAGCATTTACAACACCTTCATTAACCTAATGTTGTCCCCCTAGTCTTTCACTCTCCGACCTTTTACCAAAACACCATTACTCTAAATTTGCTATCAAAAAAAAAATTGACCGTATTTTTTGAACAAATTAAACCATACGAGAATGCCTATGCATTAGTATCAAGTAGCCCCATTTATACATTGTCTACCCTTAGTAAACAATAGTTCCTTAAAAGGATGACGTTTTGATAGCACACGAATTGAGTACTTATATGTAATATCATCAATTAAACTAATGGAATCATTCAATAATTCAATGAACAAGACAAAGTTTGATACTGATCAGAAAGGAAAAAAATACTATGGTTTTACAAAAGGCAGAAATAGTGGAGGGAAGACAAAAAAAATCGGAAATAGTGTCTCAAAATTAAGTAAGTAATCTCATAATGGTTGAAATCTTTTAATAACCATTATCAAATATTTCATCTCAAATCATCGTTATCGATATATAAACAGAATGAAATGCGATCTTTACAAGATGAGATTATATTTCTCCTTTTTTTTCTTAACATCTCGATATCACCAATCATAAAACCAAAGTTTAACAAACTTCTGTCAACGACTTCCCTTTGACAGAAACGTCTTCTGCCCCATCTCTAAATCATTTTATTATACAAACAATAGTAGAGAGCAAAAGAGAAATAAAATAAAAGTTGTTGCGTTTAGATCAGATCTGGCACACTGAGGGTTTCACAGCGTTACCCTCACTTCCCCACCTTTCTCTTAGCCACCAACTCCGTTTTCAAACAACAACAAAAAAAAAACAGTGTGATAGTGGTTATCAAACCTCGTATACCTGTCGTCCTTCTACCACTACTATTACTACTTACTTAGCACCTTGAGACCATTTCTAAACTATAAAGTCACCAATTTTATGATATGCATTTTCACCCCATACTTGACCTCTTTTACAACCGTCTTGGACTCTTGTTTTTTAATTATCCTATGCTTTCTTCTAAAAAGCAAGAATTTAAGAGGTAAGATGAAACGAGATATGGCTGAGTGAAAGAGGAGGGGACCTTCAAGAGAAGTACAGGATTTTATAGGATTAGATGCATGGCCCTAAGAGAAAGACCTAAAGTTTTATATGACTATCTAGTCAGCGACAAGTGAAATCAAGTTACTGATCTAAATACGTTATATAAACTTGAATTTGTGTACGTAAAAAGAGATGGACACAATATGATCCGAAAGAAGAGAAATAGAAAGAGGACGTGCTAAAAAGTGTTCATGGAGCTCTTTTCGTCACAAGTCGATTTTCGATATTTAGGCCACCCTTCTTCCGTCCCCGTCGGACATAAAGTACGAAATAGTAGTAGGATCCCTGGTAAGAGGTGGCGACAACTCTATTTGCCATAAAACTACAATGAAGATACTGTTTTCTTGCTTTAATTCCATTAAATTCACAAGGCATTGCAGTACGACTCAGGGCAGGACAGTATGACACAAAGGCACTCAAATGTATAAATCGACAAACTCACGATACTGGTGATCAATAACTGAATCTATATGGTATTATTGGTAAACACAAGTGCTAAATAAAAACAATACTAAGACTTTTCGCTATTAAACAGCAAAAGTCCCATAAAATGACTGTTGAAATCTTGAATACAAGAAAATGCATTAAAATTGTGAAAATCAAACTTTGAAATCGCATTATAAAATTTTAAACCATACATAGAGAGAGAAAGATGAAGTCTTCTTCGAATAAACAATCGTTACCTAAATAAAGTCCTGCATCTAATCAACATGATTTGAGTACATATTCCCTCCTGAATTTCAACTCTTGCTGCTTTTCGGCAGTTAACATATGTAAAAAGTAAAACTTGATCGATGTTAAAAAGAAGGAAAGGTAGTGAGATGGGAGGAAACACATCACGTTATAGTAAGTGACCTAAACACGACACCAAACAAAGCCACCTCTAACCCATGTCGAATGCCTCAAGTTTGTCAACGGTCCGACTTCTCTCCTCCTCTGCCATAACTTTTTACGAGCCCTTTTTATGGCAATGTACCAAATGGCAAAGACACTTCAATCTATTGTTTTTTTTTGTCTTTCATTCTTCCTATCTAGCCACCCGTGGTTGTTGTTTTTCATCCAACACCTAAACTGTACACTTCTAAAACATTTTCCATGATGTTTCTCCCCCGACCCCTTCTTCGAAGTACGATGTCTTCCATCTACCGAAAACCGACAACCACCTCTCATTTAAGTCTTAAATAATACCCCCACCTCGAATTTACCTCAACATTGTGTAGAGTGGTATGTATCACACAACCTTGACGTGAAAAGTCTGTCGAGATACTGAATTTGTTCATGATAGACGAGTGGGATTTCTGTTGGATCTACAGAAACGGTCTTCAATTTTCCGTATAGAAAAGATACCACTACAAACCTCAACCACATCTTAGAAAGAAAACAGTAACGTTTCTCTTCTTCTTCCTCTAACACTCGATTAGAAATTAATTGAAATCAAGCGAGTGAAAAAAAAATAGTTACACACTCACATACTGTACATACACAACACAGAGAAATGTTACATTTTGTTATGGTTGCCAAGCCATAAGACATGCCTTCCAATAAAGCCAAAAGCCGTGTGACGATCAGCGCACTTGATAAACATCTAAGGAAACTCTGCCTGGATCTATCTCTACAAGCATATATATATTTCCTATACTTTCTGCTCCGTATCACTTTAATGCCAAATTCCCTTTTTATACCGAACCTCCAAATCTTGCTATCCACAGTATCTTTTTATATATTTTTATGCACAATGACTATTTCCTTTCTAATTCAAGTTGCACATAAACCTTATGAAAAGTCACAAAACACATCACATGTTTGTGGGAAACGTATAAGCCGATTCCAACTAATGGAATAACCGTGCGGTTTGAGGTTCTTTGGGTTTAACTCCATCCTTTCTCCTCGTCCTCCCCACAAAATAGTCATCCTATTTTCTACTACATCTACGTGGAGTGAGAAAGGGAGGGAGAGATAGAGAGAGAGACACATATAGAAAACAGTTCTACACCTCCCAATGTGGTAGTAATAGTCCCAATGCTCCTGAAGAAAGTATTATTATTGTTCAGTCCCTCCTATCTTCCATTCCTTCTTTCAAAGATAGGCAACAGAAAGAGAGAAAAATGAAGAGACTAAAGTAAAAAAAAAAAGGATGGTTTTCTGTTAAATCCAAGGAATCCAGGAAACACATGCCAAGTAAATGGTTCGAAATAATGCCCTAAGGCAAATCATCATTGAGTAGACAAACAGTAAATATGAAATGTTTTTCTCATGCTCAACTAACAAACTACGTATGGTATTTTGAGTCAGTATCAACTGAAAATGTCTCAATTCCAATTATTTGATGAAATCATTGTCTAGACACATGGCTAGGTAAATAATAAGATAACGAGTAGGACAGGAATCTACCGCGCTTCGTCAGGAAAAGTACAACAGGGAGGAGAGCCTGATTTGCGAACAGGCAGTCAGCTGTTGCAAGGACCAATAAAACTCATCATTCTTAACCCCTTTTCCCATCGATGCCAGGGTCGAATGTCCATTGTCCTAATTTCTTTCTGGAGAGATCCTACACCTGAAATTTTGTCTCATCTACCCGTTGCATAGTAGAGGAGGTTCTTGCGAATGTAGGCGCACCAGTATCGAACCTAGAACTCCTGGCTCAGTAAGTCGAGCACGCTACCGACATAACCCACATGGAGTAAAATATACGACTAGTTCGGTAAAAGTCCCAGATGCGGGATTGTTTATTTGTTTTGTGTTGTTTTAGGGCCCATGACTGCAATGGTCAGTCGAGCTCAGAATGGAGTAGTAGTCATGTGGAACCTGTATAGACAATACATTGTTACGGCGATTGAGTATCAGCAGTACACAGTATTCCCAAGCGATCACTTACCCTAGTATTACCTGAGCTTACGTTGCTTTACTTCAGCTATTTATTTATTTATTTACGTACAGGTGAGTTGTACATTATTATAATCGTTCCCTATCGGATGAGAACTGATGTCTCCAACGCAATACGGCCGTTCCAGATGTAGGGGCTCACTCTTTGGCGTCGGGAAGGGGAGTGTAGCGAAAAGGTGACAGGTGCGTAAAAACACCGTTCAATGAGAACCCGATCCTGCCCTAGATGGAAAAGGGGACTAGTAGTGCCACGTAAGCTTGAAAATCGTCTTCATATATGTAATAAGTTACCTGCCCTAACTTGTATTAAAAAAAAACTGGCCATTAGTCTCTAGTCTAGGACCCGCCGCGGTGGCGTAGTGGTTAGCACGCTCGGCAACTGCGTCAGTAGTTCTAGGTTCGATACTGGACCGAGGTGGGTCGGCCTCTTTCGGGCGAGAGAGAGGCCGCGAGTTTGCCTTCTTCCGGATGAGAAGTAAAACCGAAGTCCCTTGTGGGTGTACGATGGCCCTTGCACGTAAAAGAACCCTCTCTACTATGCGACGGGTAGATGAGGCAAAATTTCCAGGTGGAGGAAATTGGAGGAGATCGCCCCCTGGCGTCGGTAGCATTCCCCAACGAACACTAGAGAAAAAACTATGACCAACATATCGCCCTATCTCCATTCAAAGGGACGAGATGGGTACCCGACCCTGCCATAGGCGGGAAAAGGGCTAGGAGTTGCTTTTTGAATTAGTCTCTAGTCTAGACTCTTGCGGGCCCTGTCTGCTAGGTAAGATGCAGATAAAACTGCTCAAATTCCAGAAGTTACGTAGCATTTAAATTTCAAAACATCACAAAAGTAACAATTACAGCAATTTTTCTCAAATGATGAAGGGGATGGAGGAACCAAATCTTTTTATACATCATAATTATTAAAAATAACAATTGGGGTTTTCAGTCCATATGGTGCACAAATATCACAGCTGTTAAAATCGTTAGCAAGAGTGTGGTCTCTCGAATTCTTGAAACGAAAGGGTGACACCAAATATAGATATGTATTGCTTTTTTCTAGCAAACGATAAATAGCAAATTATTCATTATGACTAAGGATTTTTTTGGAAATAATAGTAAAACTTAGTGGCGCGTTGCTCACACCTTGTCTGCCATTTTCCTTCTCAGTACCGTATATAAGTATACACATATTGAGACGAAAACTACACAAAATGCTTTTTTTCTTTTAAAAGGAAGAAAAATTCTCCTGAATCATGGTCAACAATTTCCCTCAAGTCCTGTTTCTTTTGACAATCCGATCGTTTTAGAAATGGTGTGTTACCAACTATCACACCATTCAATCCACAAATTCATACCCGCTGAATTGGCATTGTTACAGTTCAAATAACCGATATAGTGAGCGAGCGCAGGCCCTATATACACACACACACTATAAATATAACATCGAAGTGTAGTAGTAAGAAAATACAGAAAAGGTATTTCTGTTTTGAAAAGGGTAGAAAAGCAGGCATCCAAGTAAACGCCTGTTGTTTCGGAGGCGTGACGCCCCTTAGGCCCTAACAGAAAAAAATATAATGAATGTCAGAATAACCCTTTGGAAAGTTGGGACTTAGTTGACAACATGATATTGTCTGCAAATACTACCCAAAAAAAGCAACATTCGAAGACGAAAAATGTTCAAAAACGGGGAACTACCATTACACTGTGGATTTGTTTGTTGGTGTTTTAGGGCCCTTCAACTACAAGGTCATTAGAGCCCCGTCCATTGCATAGTTCAGAGCAGAGACTGCACAGACACTACACTAATGCGACGATTATTGGGTACCCAGTTTTTCCAAGCGGTCACTCATGTCAGTACTAACTGGGGTTGCGTTGCTTAACTTCAATGATCAGACGAGCCACTGGTGAGTCCAACGCAATAAGCCGCTCCCTTTACACTGTGAAAAGATACTGAATTTTTTTTATGATATTTAAAATTACGGCGCTTCTTTTAATCGAAATTATACTACTTCTTGTACATTATACGATATGCAACCAGAGAACAGATGGGTAGATATGTGCATTTATACCAAAAACCTTGTTAATAATGAATTTCTTCCATCCTCTCTTTCCTCCTTTCCCCTTCCCTTTGAAAATAGGATGAAATTTGCCGAAACCTCGTTATTATACACATAATTACCATAAATGTCACCTTTGTCTTCCATCTTTACATTTTCAAAGACCTACAATTTTGTGGGTTCAAGTATATTGATGATGATCTCGGCGCGCTTCACTTAAACAGAGATGATCTTTCAACGCTGCATTAAATAAAAACTCCCAGTTGCAGTTTAACAATACACACACACACACATACACAGGCTGTACTTAGACGACGACACAACTCAACTCCCTAAATTTTAATATGTAGGTGTAAGCAGCTAGAATTAAACCCAAAAGGGTTGTTTAATCGCCAACTAGATCTGGGTCTATTAAAAGTTAGTTTCCTGATGTTATACGCAGCATTTCGCTTGGGCGGTCTTGATCCTGATGACATATAATTGCCGAAGGAGGAAATTTTATGCTTCACTAATGTGCCAGTAGAAAACTGTCGATTTAAAACTGTTGTTGGCGACGGCTTAGAGAGCGAGAGAGACAGAGAGAGATCTTTTACATTTCAAAAAGTTGCGGCCCCAACTTTTTAAGACTGATAGTACAGTATTGTCTAATCACACAGTCATAAATTGCATACATATTCACAGAAAAATGATAAGAACATTAAAGACAGCAACACAACTGCCCCAAAACAAAAGACCACGAACCTCCACACCAAGGACCACAAGAAGAGAAAATCATAAATATTCATCACTTAAACGCCCCTCTACAAATATTAAAAAAAAGTGCGCCTAACTAAAAAAAAATGGCAATTTCGTAACTTCTAAATGACAATTTGACTTGTTAAACTAAACTGACTCTTTCCTCACTTATGAACTGGTGAAAAAAGTGCAGGAGGTAAAGTACTTGGATTTGGATTAGTTTGTGGGTTTGGGAGTAAGCCAGGCAGCCGTAACAGGATGAATCCTTAGGAGGCTGCCCGCGGGAGATGAGGAGGTAGGTGAAAAGACAAAGGAGAGGGTAAATTTGCAGCACCCAACGTTCTTTACCAACCACCCATGTTGGTATTGCAGTGGGCTTGCGGTGCTTAACTTCAGTGATCTCACGGGAACTTGAAAGTGTCCAACGAAACATGAATCAACATTTCAAAGCAATGGGGAGATAGACTCGGATGTGATCCGTAGAATCAATGGGGGTGGTTGAAATGGAAGCAGGCAAGTGGAGTCCTCTGTGATAGAAGGGTCCCAATCAAGTTGAAGGGGAAGTTTTACAGGACAGTGGTGAGGCCAGCTATGCTATATGGATCAGAGTGCTGGACAGCGAAGAAAAGCCATGTACATAGGATGCAAGTAGCCGAGATGCGAATGCTGCGGTACACGTGCGGCGTGTCGAGAGCAGATAGAATTAGGAATGCGTATATAAGAGGTAGCCTGGGGGTGGTGGACATCGCCGAAAAGATGAGGGAGAATAGGCTGAGGTGGTATGGACACGTCATGAGAAGAGGGGAGGATGAGCTCGTTAGGTGCATCCCAGGAATGCAGGTGGTCGGCAGCATCCGGGGTAGGGGGAGACCGAAGCAGACGTGGGAACAGGCGGTCCGGAGGGACATGGCAGTGTGTGGAGTGGACAGGGACCTGGTGGGGAACAGAGAGGAGTGGAGAGCTAGAACCCGCAGACCCGACCCCCCCACAGGCGTGATAAGGGCGTGATGATGACTCTTTCCTAACTTATGGGCATGAGCCTGACTCTTGATGCATTGTAAAGTAGTTATTGTGCAAAAGGTCAGACACCATGCAATATTATAACCAACAAAGCATTAATTTACCTGCCTAAAATTTCTATTTTGGTTGTGTAATGCGGTGATGGAACAGTTGGTAGGCCGGCATCCCCCTACAGACAATTCAGCCAATATTTCCTACGGGCTCCAGACGCCCGGCTAGGAATGCCCCCAGTCAGAGCATGTTCATTGGACCTGCAGACCCGACCCTGCCACCGGTGGGATAAGGATGTGATGATGATGATGAACTCTTTCCTAACTTAGGATTGGGTACCCATTTGTTCCTGAAGGACTCATTTGACCCGGTATTTTAATGCAGCTGACTGCCGGCCTAATGCTTATAGCCCCTGGCTTGTTAAAACCCACCTCCTGCAAGCTGGAAACTTTGTGGTACTCCATGTATAATTACCACCCGGCGGAAGGCGCACTTAGGGTCTCCGTCCCTCTCTCTCTCGCTTTCTCTTGCACTAAGAAGCCACCCATCTTGGCTAGGATCGAACTCCCAACCATAAATCATGCACGCGACCTCTGCACTACTAAGACAGGCTTTAGTTGATGTACGAAAGGCGTCTTTCTAAAATTATAAAGGATAATAAGTTATGCTTCATCAGGAGGGAGAAGAAAAAACTTTTCTAGAAATGAAATCATCACTCAATTTGTGTTACCTACAGCCTAGTAGTCAAATATACCGCATCCTAGAAGCAGTAGTTTCAATATACAACTGTACGTATGCCCCACACTTTACAGGCCTTGAAAAGATAAAGTGCCATAAACATGGCTCGCACTTAGATCCTATGGAACATTTTAGGGGGGAGAGGAACGGGAAGAGAAAGAAAAAAGTTTAGGTTGAATTCAATTTTACAGAAAGACTACGATTCTGAGAAATTGAAGAATGAACTGCTGATAAGGACTCTAATAAAGATGGAGTTATTCTAGACGGGCAGTAAACGAAATTGTGAAACAGCTCCAGGAAATGCACTAAGTGCAAAACGCACCAAATTTTAATTATATTTATTATGCATACAGTTGGGTTAACTACTAGCACCCAAATATATGGTCCAGTGCTGAAGTTTAATATCTTTTAGAAAACGATCGTCATGGTTCCTTGAGTCAATAGATCATCTGATGCCATCACAGAACAGCTTATAAGGTATGACTGATCTATCAAAATATTCACAGTAGAAATTTTTATGCCTAAACACCATTTTGAAAAGAAGCCCTTCCCCTTACCAAATTCTTATGAGAAAAAGAGTGAGCTTGATGCAAGTCTCTTTGACGAGACTATATCAATTATAAGTTGAGAAATGGAAAAGAAGGAAATTTCTTAGAAACAAGGAGAGGGGAGGCCACACGCATCATGAGATATTAAGATCTCAAGACAATACCCCTGACAATGCCAATAAATTATTTGGAGATTTTTCAAGAAGCAATACCATTGTAGCCATCTTTCCAAAAGCTTAACTATCGACATATATAGAGGGTTGTTAAAATCGATCAAGATTTGTTCTTCATGCAACGAAATTTATGGATAGGATTTGAAAGTAAGCTTCCCAAATTCGTAAAAGAGCAAACTTGAAGCTAAAGCTTTGCATGTCACATGTCAATTCGAATATCTTAAACGAGGATGAAATTAAAAGGAACAAAACCCTATTAAAAGTGAAACCCTCTTTTCATGATTTCAAAATGCAAACTTCTGTCTTGCTTAATACTCATAATAAGTCATATCTTCTCAACGATATACAAAACGATCGGCATATGGATGGCAGTTCCGACCTTGAAAAATCAATAACGCGATAAGTACATGGTCAACTTGGGTTACTTTGGCCCGTAACGGTCCAAAAACTGTTATCCACCAATCGATTGATGGAAGACAGGTGGTGACTACACACTGCAACCGTACGAGAGATTTACAGTTCACATTTTAGTTTTTCAAAGATCCCAAAAGTTCAAAATTCTAACTTTGTTATCGCCAAGGTATAATTTCATTTCAGACCTGAAGCCCAAATTGACTCCTGTTTCAGGCCACATTCGACTAGTTCCAAGAAACTGATGTCAGATTATTAGTTGTATGATAAGAGTTACAATAGCAATAGCAATGATTCCTTATCAAATCGTCGATTTTAATTTATCGTTTCCTACATAATGGCAAACGGAGTCAACACAACAACCATCCAGAAGTGAATAAGAGCACGCAATCCGACAGACCCTCCAGAAAAAGCGATCCTGGATTCCTTCAATCGTTTCAGTTCCCAAAACCATAAATTTCTGTCAACTAATTCAACAAAATTATACTAGGAACTTTCTGCTTTATGATGCTCAAGGTCGTACCTAATTATCGCGACACCGCATATGTAAACCCAAGAAATGTTACACATATATAGCCTTGAGTCAAGTATGAACTTTCGTTTTTTATTATACGAGTGTCCGGTAAGAAAACACCAGTAGGTTTTACAGTATGTTAAAGCGTCTAGTGCAGCGATTCATAACCAGTGTGCCGCGAGATTCATGAAATACCCATACATAAGTGACGTCAGACAAGTAGTTCAATCGGTTCTGCCTTCCTAGAAGGGACTGGCTGAACCCATTCTCACTACTGGCTAACAAAGCTATGTAGTGCTGTAGCTTAGTCTACTTGTCACTTGCTTGATGTGTGTATAGGGCTAGGTTACAAGTAACTTCTAACCCTCTTCCCGCCTATGGCAGGGTCGGGTACATATCTTATCCCTCTGAATGAACACAAGGGCGATCTATTGGACAGTGTCTTCCCACAGCCGGTTGCCGACAAAGCTGCAACCCCCCATGCTATTTATCTTCTTTCTCAGGTTCGTTGGGACATTCCACCAAGGCCAGGGGCGAGCTCCAACACTTGGAAATGTTGCTTCCTCTACCCGTTCCATAATAGAGAGGGTTCTTTCACGTGCAGATGCCATCGTACACCACACGGAACCTCGGTTTTACTTCTCATCCGAAAGAAGGCGCACTCAGGGCTTAATTCTCTCGCCCAAATAAAAAACAACCCACCTTGGTCCAGTATCGAACAAAAACTAATGACGCCGTTACCGGGCTTGCTACCCACTGGGCCACCGAGGCGAGTTTTTGCATAGGGTTAGGTTACAACTTATATATTTCCTTTGGTGTTTGTGTGCCCCGATGTGTGTCGTTGTTAGCGTGCCGCCAAATTTTTAAATTATTAAAAGTGTACCGTGATGAAAAAAAGGTTGAGAATCGCTGGTCTAGTGCAGTGGTTCTCAACTGGGGCTCCGTAGTAGGATTTTCGGGGCTTCGCGGCCTCAAAGCGCTGCTGATCCCTGGGGCACCACAAACGCCAGTCATTCGTTGTCCAGCGATGAACAAGTAGTTAAAAACTGAAAGGATTTCTGGAACAAAGACTTGTTCCTAAAACATTCCATATTATATATTGGCTTACAGTCATTTCTGCGCATGTTTAATTTTTCAATATTGCTTGAATCAAAAAGGGGCTCCGGCGAACGAACTGGCTGCCAGGTAAGGGCTCCGAGACTCCAAATGGGTTGAGAGCCACTGGTCTAGTGTGTGATTTGACCGCAGTCGCACTGCTTTTGTATACGATTTCAGTCGCTCATTAAAAAATGCAAAACTTAATCACTTGATATTAATAACTTCAATGATCCATTCAACAAATTTTTACCATAGGAAGTTGTTACCTTAGAAACCCCTTAAAGGTTCACCGTTATTTAAAAATGGTCGACAGTCTAGGTTAGCATAACTTGAACGCAAAAACACCAATCTGTACAATCGTTGTGAGGCCTTAGTTATTACGGTGTCATGGCGAGAGTTTGGTCCGAATCCCGTAGGGGAGGATTACAGTAATTGAAAAACCCAGTAACAATGGAAAAGAGCATCCGCAATCCTCCAATTCTACAGATGACCTCAACTCACCTCCCTCCCCACATACAGTATATCTGAATTCAGCGAGACACTTCTCTGTGTATATTCACCCTTGCAAAAGAGCAGAGAGCAGGGAAGAGAAGAGAAAGGGAGAAGGTGGACAGGGGAGAGGGTTTTGAGGGTTCATGCCATTTTAATCCTTTTTGCTGCGACTCTATGGCGCTGCAACTCCTCATCTAGCATGTAATACCAGGTTTAAGAGGGGATTAAGCATGGGGATTACGCTAGATTTCGGTATGCTAGACTGGTTGCCAAGGTGGCCACTTCACTGGGCCGCACAGCTGTCCACTACAACCAATACTTTGATGTGTGCGTGCATACATTTATGAACTAGTCTGATAGACTGAAACAATCAGAAAACAAAGTCCAAGGCACTCAAATGTGATTTGTTACTTCTTTTGTAATTTAGAAATATACACCATTGTACTGTACTCAACATTTTGAAAATATATTGCTCTCTGAGTAATTAAAAGTAATTAAAATTGTTTCACAAACGTATTCACACACATTAAGAACAACAACTACCACTGGCAGGGTGGGGTACCCATTTTTGTCACAGTGCGACACATGGACAGAAGGCGCACTGGTGGACTCTCTCTCGTCCGGAAGAAGCCAAACCACCACCACGAACGCAGCACCACTACCTCTGTGCCAAAGACAACTTCTAACCCTGTTTTTTTCCTGCCTATGGCAGGGTCGGGTACCCATCTTGCCTCTCGAAATGGACACAATGGCGATATATTGGACAGCGTTTTCCACAGCCGGTCGCCGACCAACGCTACAACCCCTATGCTTATTTATCGTCGGTCTACTGTTCGTTGGGAAATTCCACCGAAGCCAGGAGAGCAAGCTCCTACATCTGGAAATTTTGCCTAATTTACCCGTTGCATAGTAGAGAGGGTTCTTTTACATGCAAATTCCATCGTACATCACACGCCCGAAAGAAGGCGCACTCGGGGCCTCTCTCTCTCTCGCACGAAAGAAGCCAACCCACCTCGGTACAGCATCAAACCTAGAACCACAGAAGCAGTTACCGAGCGTGCTACCCACTGCGCCACCGAGGCGGGTTTTCACCGCTACCTCTGCGCCCTCATAATAAAATTTCTATCACTATCGGCTAGATATGGTCGATTGCAGCAGGGCCATCTGCTGACACTGATGCCTTTCGAGAATATAAGTACATACGGAGATTCGGTCCCGGTGGAAAGGTCGAGAGTACTCGGTAGATCCGTGTACATGCTGTGTCTAATGTCACTTGCAAGACCTGTGTCGAACAACAGATTAATACCATTTAAAGCAAGAACGAATAACAATTCTTTTAAAAGATCAACTTGAGTGAGTTTAATGGTCTCCCCATTTTGTGATGTAGTGGTGCAAGATAGACCACTGCTTTTTTCTATCGCTATACTTTACATTCTTCCAGTCTTTCTGCTTTTTAAAAACCAATCAAAAATGGAGGAAAAAGTTCAGGAGACTTATTTATACAAAGACGTTTTCTGAAATAAAATAGGTTTACATGTTTCGAGTAAATATCTGCGATGTAACAACGCAACAGTCTCAGTCATGTTTCACCCCACTCTTCTTGACTACTCCCTCAAATCCTATTTTCTTATTTCTCTTTGTACTACAATGCAGCATCTAGATCTTTAAGACCTACTGTATATAAAGTTCAGTTCTACTATACGGAAGAAAAAAACCCAATAATGATGTGGTTCTGTTATCCCCACAAAATACAGTAATAGTGCAATTCTTTACAAAAGGTAAACCGATCTTTACAGTATGGTTTTTCGCCAGTAACTTGCTAAAAACCATTCCAACCTTACAACATAACCCCACGTTAATGAGAACAAAATGAAAAAAAATTCACCAATATCGATATCAAAATAGGGCGCTGGGGAATACTATTAATACTAGGAATGAAATAATGGGGTTACAATTCTGAAGAAACAACAGTGTTTTTTTTCTTTCAGTAAAAGAAATAAGATTGGCGTCATTCAATATTTTTAACATGAATAAATCTGATTATCATTACCACCATCAGCATACCAATAATGTTATTGGAAATAATCTTATGACCCCCCCCTCCTCTCTCAATTCTGGCACATATACAGTCAGCATGTTTTGATTTCAAGCTCATTTTTCTGTCGGAAATATGGAGGAAGGGATGTGGAGAGAAGAGGGGATTGTGGATGTTGCAGAGAGGGTAGTTGTGGTTCAGATCTCGTTTATCTTTCTCCCTCCTAGCAGTCATAACTATTTTTGGCTCAATGAATACAGAGCTCGTTGCTTCTTCCACATATTCTCCTTCTGCCAAGAGAAAATAATAACAATAATATCAAATACAGAAAGAAAAGCATCACAGACAAATGACTTCAGTCTTTTGCCTTTTGCTGTCATCATTTCGTTATCTTCATTACTTGTGAGGAGCTTTGTCGGTTGATTGGGAGGAAGGAGTAAGACAGTCGTCCTTCCTTATTATCCATCTTGATTTTTCTTGCTTTCATCATCTATAGCTAGTATATTAGAAAATGAATTGAGAAACCTGCTGTTTTTTCACAAACATTTCTCTTTCTATCTAACGAGGAAACGCACGCTGCATGAACCTGCGGCCACTGGTCATATCTATCATTTAATAAACCAAATACATGAAACAACAACAATTTTCAGCGCAGTAGAAGTAGCAACAACCAAAAAACACATAGGAAATTGTATCTTTTAGTTTAATTCCTTGCATGCACGCATGTGGTCATCTCAGTCAATGTCTTTCAATAGTCAAGTAAGCTATGGTTATTAACAGTGTAGAACGGACATTGATCCTGGCACACTTTCACCAAGCCTAACTATTTGAAAGGGCGGTCATCTCGGAACGATAAAACATTTTTCAAAGTTTTAACGGACTTAATTCACAATAGGACATGTCCGAATGTAGGATTATTCACTTGTTTCATCTCTTTATGCCCTGAAAGAGAAGCAGGAGCTGAAAAATACCATTTGAATGAGAGTGCATATCTGAAATCGGTTAAAAAAGGATAATATCTATCTACTTACTTTGAAGAATTAACAGTGGATTAAAGAATTAGTGGGATTATCTCAAGAAATTAGATTTAACATTCCTTTCTTTAAGAAGAAATAAAACCTAACAAAAAAAAATCGGTGAAATATTTTCAATAGGCATGTTTTAAGCAGGTATTTCTTACGTCTTAATCAAAATCGGCATCAAGTGGGGCAAGGTAACAGCAAAATTTAATAGCAAATAAAGACCAATAAAATGTAAGATTAAAAACTGAAGACAGTGTCTTGGAACTTATTCTAACAATTGCTATTAAAACAGCAGTCAATAAGACTTTTCGACATGAGTTTATAAGGGAAATTTAATTTATTATAACTCTGTGTTCATTTTACCAATATAACCAAATATTAACCACAAAAATGAAGACGTAGAGAACAAGATATGATTTGAAATGAAAGGATTTGACTTCAGAAATGCCATTATGATAATTTACTTGCTGTATTCGCCATTGCTCATAAGTCTCTTTCATGTGGTCTCAAAAGCCCTTTCCGAAACCAATGACGTAAAAAAAGTTCAACGTATTGGAAGAGGGTTCATAATTTTTGGAAAAATAAATCAGAAACATCTGCCTTTGTCATTTAAAAATTATGCTACATATGGCGTAGAGATCCATCTCTAATTTTTTTTTTTCGCCCCAACCCAGTCTCCATTCTTTTATTCCCATAGCCCTATGAAGTACTGCGCGTTGCTATCAACGCAAATTCAGATGTGTACATGCAGTAGTCCATAGCTTTTTTGACGGAAATGTCAGTAGCAACAGCAGTAGAGTTGTATTTCTCCTTTTTAGGGGAACCCCCTTACTAATTTCTTTCTTCTGGTACACCATTAATCACATCAGCGGCTTCCATTTTCCCCTGTTCAATCACAATTTACCAATATCAGTGAACCAAAATGCCTTTTTTTAAGGTCATACATGGGCCTGCAGGGTTTATGAGCATAAGGGGAGAAGGAGAGAAAGAGAGAGAGAGGGTAGGAGTAGGGTAAACTTCCTTGCCATCATTTACCCGTCATTTCAAATTAATGATCACTAAGACGCCCTACCCTGGTCTACTTTAGGAGTAAGAGAGGGAGGGAGAGGGGCATGAGGGGATAGGGATGGATCTACTTACTCTTCTGCTCTTCTTTATCTTCCATATTCTCCCTAACGAACACCTCCTCCTCTCTTATTCGGGCTCAATTTCATTCCACTTGCTTGCTTCCATCCTAGCTCTGACCAAAGGTGCAGACTATGATACAGTGCCAGGGTTCTGCTTGCACTTACACAACTCCGACGATTTCTATGGTATCCAAAGCTCAGTTGTCCACGCGGAAAATAATGAAACATCCAGGGTGAAAAATAAAATATAAAAAGGTGTATAGACAGAATGGGAATGACAGACGAGAATGAAAAAAGGTTCGTCTAAGGAAAGATAAAAGTAATGGAGACTCGGCTGCGTTGAGCTGACGGACAAGGCGCTATCTACCAACACGGAAGGGTGCACCCAAAACCTTTAGGGTTTATTCATCATTTTAGGAACCAAATTGAAGAAAGAAGAAAAAAAATAGGAGGAAAAGGACCGAAGAGAAGGAGTAGTAGTAGTCCTTCTACACATCAAAGAGCAGTTAACACATGGCAGATGGTGTCCGAACCAAAACAGTGGTGGCTGAGGGTCACCGCCGCTTCCATTACATTAGTGTCTAAAACGAATAGGAGGTGCTACTTAAACGAAAATACTTGGCATATGAGAATCTGTGCGTTGTTTCTCAAATTTTGGGCCATATACAATTGAAAAGGGACAATGTTCCACGTGGTAGGGCTTATTTAGAGAAACAATAAACCATAAAAATGACCGCCTCTGGCTTCGGAAAACGGAAAGGGAGAAAATAATTTCAAACACGCTATTAAAGTTGCAATTATTCTCTTACCTATCACTTTAACCAACTACAATCTCCAGGTGCTAATTTGTATGTTCTGGTTAACGATTAAGGATTGTGGGGATCCATGAAACCCTGAGTAAGGTGAAGGTCTTAAGAAGCTCTGACGATTTAGACAATTTGGAAGGACTGCTTTTGCCTTTCTTTGAACCCTCTTAACCTATTTTTTGCCCCTTTTGCGCCTATAGTTTCAAGAGAGTCACTTATAAACAGGGCTTCGAACCGTTATTTTCTTTTCGTTCCGGCTCCGGTTACAGTTTACGTTATATATATTGGTTCTGTTACGGTTTTCGTTCCAGTAAAAAAAACGGTTTTCGGTTTAGACCCCATTATTAACTTAAAAACATTAATTTGTATTAAACATATTTTAAAGTATATTATACTTAAAATATGAATATATTTCATTTTTAAAAATTGTAAAATGAAATGAAATTCTGATATTATACAGTATTTTAAATAGTCATAATATTATCTATAATTGCTTCATCATCATTACATACCCCTATCCCGCCTGCGGTAGGATCGGGTCTGCGGGTTTAGCCCTCCACTTTCACCTATCTCCCACCAGGTCCCCGTCCACTCCACACACTACCATATGCTTACGGACAACCTGCTCCGACGTCTGCTTCGGTCTCCCCCTGCTCCCCAGAGCAGGGGGAGAACTCATTCCTAATTTATCAGCTCTTGATACCCCACTCGTGTACCGCAGCCTTCGCATCTTGGTTACTTGCATTTTATTGACGTGGCTCATCCCCACTGCCCAACACTCTGATCCACGTAACTTCGCTTGAGCTAACCACTACCCTGTAAACCTTCCCTATCACGCAAGACTGCTTGTGTGATAGGAGGGTCCCAATAAATATGAAAGGGCAGTGGCTAGGCCAGCTATGCTATATGGACTGCATATGCTGTGTATACAGAAAACGTGTGTTCTGACGTTTAGAATAATTTTGGAACCTATGTTTGTGCTCATGTTCGCCAATGTGGACACTCCATTAGTGTAAATCAGGGTTTCCCAACGGGATCGGTATCGACCCCATGGGGGTCAATGGAATTTTAAAGGGGGTCAATGATAATCAAGGGGGCGATTGGGGTCCACATCTAAACATTTATTTGAAGGCCAACAAGTAACTCTTAATCCATTCTCCGCCTATGGCAGGGTTGGGCACCTATCTTCTCCCTCTGAATGGACACAAGGGTGATATGGATTGGATTTGGATTGGATTAGTTTGTGGGTGGGGGAGTAAGCCAGGCAGCCATAACAGGATGAACCCTTAGGAGGCTGCCCGCGGGAGATGAGGAGCCCGTTCTTTACCGACCACCCATGTTGGGATTGACGTGGGCTTGCACTGCTTAACTTCAGTGATCTCACGGGAACTGGTGTCCAACGCAACTTGGCTGCACAGTGTTTTCCCCAGTCAGTTGCCGACCAAAGCTGCAACCCAATACTTGTATAGTGTTAGCCTTTGGTTCATTGGGGTACTCCGTGGAACTCCTACACCTGGGTAGTTCACCTCATCTACCCATTACATAATAGAGGGTTCTTTTATGTGCAAATGCCATCGTGCAACACACGAGACCTCAGTTTTACTTCTCATCCACAGGAAAGAGCACTTGAGGTACCTCTCTCGCCCGAAAAGAAATCAACCCACCTCGGTAGAGTATCGAACCGAGAACCACTGACAGTTACCAAGTACGCTGCCCAATGCGCCATCGAGACGGGATTTTGCATACTATATATCAGGTTCAAATTATAGAGAAAAATGTAAGGGGGGGAGGGGTCTATGAACTAAGCCCATACTTTTAAATGGGGTGAATGTAAGAAAAAGGTTGGGAATCCCTGGTGTAAATAGTGACCCAAGATGTAAAGTGTGCATTTATAAGAGAACAGAACGACAACTGACACGATGACACTGAACAATACGCGTTTACGCAGGTTTTTACATGTCGAAACGATACGAGCGATATTTTTTCGATTCGGTTCCGGTAAAAATAACGGTTTTACCGATTTTATGTTTCCAGATTCGTTCCGGTTCGAGGCCCTGCTTATAAATAAAACAGAAAATAAAGAAAGCTGATGGTGGATATCTAAAACTCTAAGGCAAAGAGATTTTATGATAATCTCAATGTAATGGCTACGGATCTAGTGACCGTTAATTATACAAAGTGAGTCCCTTTTTTCGTTGAGACCCAAAAGAGTAGGAGGAGAAGGACCAATAAAAGAGTAAGACCATAATTATTTCAAAGTTTACCTGAAATTCATTATTAAACAACCTTTAATATGGTTCGAAAAACGTTCATTAAAACTCTTTGAAAAACTTTTCATGTTTATTTCACATTATTTGCGAAAATTATGCACAACTTCCCTCCAAACACTGGTGCGCTTAATGATTTTATCAAACCGCAGAAGTAGATGTTAATGAATCTGATTTAATCTAGCTCTCATTTTTGATATTTTCGGAACCAAGAAGGTGGTGAAAGGAAGGAGTAATTACAACATCATTAAAAGGAGGAATATATAGGAAATTTTTAGAAAAGTTTGTTGAAAGAAAAAAAAAACCTACAACAACATGTTTGTCGGATTTTGGATAATTATTATTATTCATAAACTATTTCCTCTTCCACAGGAAGTAGGTAATCTTAGTATAATGCCATCAATCACACATACCTGTAGTGCTACTATCAAACTGCCAATTATTAATTTAAAGTCAAAATACACGTATACGAGTAGAACGGGGAAGGATACTCATCAATATCACCGTCCTTGTAAATTACGGTTTGAAATATGCTCTGAAAAACTAAGCAAAATAAAGTTTTTCTTTGTGTTGACAGGATGCTATTTCACACAACTTCAACATAACTTAAATAACCATAAAGTTTCACCAACTTTAATGCTGTTTTATTGTTGACGGTATCGTTGTCGCTGCCATTGAATGATGTTGATTCAACTTATTGCATCTGATCATCATTAAGGCATCAAATATGAGAAGCGGAAACAACACACAAACATCAACAACAACATACAGAAAAGTCAGAATAACGCAACCTAATATACGAAAACACCATCAAAAATTTTTTTCAGATACTCAGAAATGACAAATTTTTCAGAAATAGAGGGCATTCACTCACAAACATGAATTATTGAATCGCAATGCACAATTGTATTTATGTCATTTATCAAATTGCTAGATTCAGTAGCAACAACAACAACAGCAAATTAAGCAGACAATATTTTGCAAACGCTGAAAGTTAGCAAAACTTTTCATTATTAAACTGCAAGTTATGAAAGAAGCAATTCAATTAAAAGAATCGTAGAGGGGAAATCATAAGCAGTCCATTCTTTTGTCAACTGAAATTTCAAACTCATTTCAAATCAAATACGATGACGAATATTATTATTATTGCACTTTCAGTCTATCCATCACATCTGCAATACATATAGGCATGCTGATAAATTAATTTTCGTCTATGCTTTGGTGTTTTATGTAAGTCAAACGATGCTCAAAATGACGATAATGCTGATGATGATGATGATTAACGAGAGAGAGAAGAGAAATCCAAGAAGTTATTTCGACATTTCAATAGTAACCTTAGAAACATCACGCGAGCATCCTTTGCACCGGATTGAATCAAATTACAAGACAAGATTGTGAATCCATGGACTGATAAAGTGGTTCTGGTACGAATAAAATGCTTTTTTGCAATATGGGAAAATAAAGTGGATATTACTTGCATAACATTCACTTTTGATGATGATGATAATCATAATTAAACTTAACAATTACGCTTATATCATATTTCAAATAATTAGAATTTTGAATGAAGGGTACACGTGGGTTGGTGTTGTTGTTGCATCTACAGAGGAAGAAAATCATTTCTCAAACCCTTCAAATACTAAAATATATAAATCAGTTTTAAAAAAGAAAACTCCTCGCACATACACTAAAAGAAAAACAAAGCAGCTGAAGAACCAGGTGCTCAGTCGAAAATGTGTGTGAAAAAAACCTGGCGATTGAAAGTGGTGAGCGTCTTCAACTCTTTCCACACCAAAGTGAGATTTAGTTAAAGATTTATGCATCTCCAGGTGTCTCTATTCTCTCAACCAAATTTTCTACAACCTCTTAGGCGGTTTACCTTACTGCAAGGGGTGTCAAACTCATTTCAGCCACGGGCCATTTTTCTAGCAAGTAAAATTCGCGCGCGTCGCACGCCATTTATTTATACGGTTACTCATTCTACTTTCCACTATCGAGAAGCTATAACTGGAGTTCTTAACCCTTCGATGACTCCAGGCCCCCAAAGGATTGTCCAATATAGTCTCATACCTCATTCACTTGACTATCAAAATAATCATCACATTCCTTATACTTATTAGTTGCCAGTTGTAGCAAATACACATGTGTATAATTAAATACAAGCATTTGCGGGAAATGACTAACGCTCTCGAATATTCTATCGCGTTCCATTCACGTACTACTCAAGTATAAATTAATACATTAAATAAACCAAATACCAGTACCCTGAGATCGAGTCCCATGTCCACAGCATTTGGTTCCCATACCCCCGGTTAAGAACCCCTGAGCTATAAGTATGTTAAAGGGATATACAAATCTTTGTGGGTTACAAAAATACACGTCGCAGGCCGCCAATCTGCACCCCTGCCTTCACGAGAATAAGGCAAGTAGCTAAAAACAGAGCGCAGTTACTATGAAAAACTGCTGTGGAATTATGCGTCGTCATAGACCTTCTCAAAAACTGAAAGGCACTGTGTTGGAGACCAAGAATTTTGACAATAGAGTCCAGGAGGATGCTTTTGTTGATCTCCACGTTCCTCTTCCTGTAAAAGGGTTGTCATATGTGCGGTGACATCGCATGCATACTATCCGTCAGACAAACTACGAATCACAGAGAAAGCATTTGCCTCGATCACGTTCACATCTGTGTACCACGTACAACAATTTCAAGAGTCAACTGAGTTGCTGAGGTTGGCACAGCTGGAGGGTAGCCTTATGGTCATCCACAGAGGGTAACTATCTACCGAATAGTTAGCCTCTGATGTTCTAAAGACGAATGAGAATTACATTAACGCAAAGGGCGCCACTTCTTTACGCCAACAGTCTCCAACGGGTTTAAACGTTTCAGAAGACAAAGACAAAGCATTTGACTTCCTATCAATGAGACCAATTCAAGTTGTTGATACAAGTAAGATGACCTCAATTTTTTATAATTAAATCTTCAGCGAATCTTTTTGACTAAAAAAAAACATGTGTACAATTCAAACTATTCAAGTAAAAGAATTGCGTCGACGACTATTTATGTATACACTGGTACAAATAAACACAGCTAATAAAGATTTTACAGCATATAACTTTAAAAAAAAAACGAGATTTACAAGGCTGCAGTTTTTTCATACATTAAAAACCATTACTATGGAGTATGATACGTTATGGGACTATCTTCCTCTAAGCGTTTTAATTTCTAAAATTCCACTTCAGCTTAACACAAAAACTTGCATAACATAAGGACGTCAACAAACATTTATGCCATTCCATATTTCACATATTTTAGAAAACTGAATGACCTTATACGTCAATGAATTTTGTCTCTCAATTTCTCTATTAAACCATATTATTCTACGACTTTGCCTTTCATTCACAACAACACGCAAACAGCAATAATACTTATAATTAAAGAATCCATTAAATATTTGAAATTGAACCCAATCCTTTAACAACCAACCATGTAGTAGTACTCACTTGTACATGTAGGCACCACACTTTAATCAAGTATTTTATAGACTTTTAATTAATTCAAACAACCATCGACCAATTCACGGGTCAATTATGACAAGGGCTGATGAGTTACTTCCATCATCATTCAAGAAACATCATCCTATTAAAGAGAAATGAAACCAAGCATTGAATCTCCGCGTTTTTAATTACAAAAGGTCCAACTATCCTTTATGGGGTACTTACAAGCTGCCCAAAGAGTACGAGCATCCTATTAAGACTGACTAGGTCATGCATCACGAGAAAGGAGATAAAAACATCGACCGACAGATGATCCTGGTATGTAAGATATCGAATTCAACCTCACCCCGTGGCCTCCAGAGTCTTTTTTCAACGCCAAAAAGTAAACCGATGCCAAAGGTGAGGAGCCTCTAGCATATGTTCATCAACCTATAGATATGCAATACGCAAAGACTGAGGAACTATAAATAAAAATAAAATTAGGGTGGAGTTATGTCGAAGATGTAAATGAACACAATTATGAGAGCAATTTTTTTACTCATTATAACTTATTAGAGGGAGAACGGAGAATCCAGTCAGTAATTTATGGATTCGTCATTTAGCATTAATTAACTGCGGAATAGTAACTGCAGTAGAGGGCCCCCGAACAATGAACTAACTGTACAGTCCACATAGGACCATATGTTTGCAGCTGGTCTTCGAAGGCTCTATAGTACTTTGTTTTCGGCACTCAACCCATTTAGTCCACAAGTCAGTCTGTCTGTCAGTCAGACATCCTTGATAATATAAATATGTAGATTTAAAAATGATGATAGCTAAATGAAGACGTGAACCAAAAGTTCAAAAAAGAAAGATCATCATCTCATATACATACAGTATTTCTCAAGCATATTTCATTTTAAGTTTTAAAAATAATCTACGTTTTATATTATATTTCTGCACAATTAAAAACAGGAAAAAGATGATTTGCGGTCATACTCTATCGTCGTGACATGAAATCCTATAAAGAAAACAGATGAGGGTAACAGACGGGACGGAGACGCCTCTAAACTTGGAGATACCAACAAGATGAAAATAATTCACTACATTGAATCTTTCAATGGGTGAAGAAAGGGTTCCTCTCTTCCTTGAAGCGGCACCCCTTTTCTTGGTTTCATACCTCTCTAAATTATGAAGGAGGGAAATTGTGTGCCACCAACAATTATTTTAAGTTGAGTAATTACTTGCTCTAGCACCAGGTAAACCAGTGGAAAAACCTTCAAAATAACGACTAAACCAAAACATGTGGTCACGTCATTATAATACTAAAGAAATTGATGAGAAATTTCAAATTTGAAGTTTTGTGGTGCATTGTAATTTTAAAAAAATGGGGAAGAGAAGACAACGTGGGGATTGGGATTGTGTGTGTGAATAAAAAGAGGAAGAAATTGCAAAAGGTGTAATGTAAGCTATAAAACTTCATAGTGGTATACCGATTGGGAAAGATTATCTACCTTTCTCAATAATACTGTTATAATTAATTACGATCATATATAAAGGAGGGGGAAGCGTTAAGTATTTTTTCGATCTTTAAGTGTGTGAATATGAGCTCCTGTCTAAGAAGTCTCACACACATCTTAGAAAATTACACGGAAAACTGTAAAGAAACATATAAAGTGGGAAGTATACTTGGGTGTGGAATAATTAAATACGAGGTTAATTAGCATTCAGTAGACAATAATGAATGATAAATGTGTGCATAATCTGATACCCGTTTCAATTACACACCTATTATGACTGCCAAGTACATCCCACACAACCTCTTACCTATTTTTTGTGTACAACGTTCTTTTGATTTGCTTAGATTCCTCATAATTTTTTTTAGAGAAAAAAAAAATGAATTATTAAGATATAAGATCAAAACATGTGATAAAAAATACAAACCCTCCAAAACTGTCGCTGACAAGAAATGAAATTGGATCTAAAATTTAAGAAAAAAAAACCACTGACAGGTCTGAAAGTTGAAGAAGACAAGAGATAGAAAGAGATGCTCACATTTAGTCAAGTTTCAGATGAGATGATATGAATGCAAAAAATGTGACTGAAGATTTAAGTCCTTAGCCAAAAAAAAAACAAATCTTACTTATAATCACTTTGAACGATTAAAAATAAAACAAAAAATACAACTCCACATTTCTATTCATTAAACCAAAATTAAAAAAATATCCAATGTGATACTATATGAGATCACTGACTGTTATAGCTAAGTTATAAAGATAGCCATAATTGAGACAAAGAAAAAATTAAATTCATCTCATTTTACTTATTAGCTAAGAAAATAAAGACTAAAAAAGCACAGTAAAGCACAGCTTTCATTGAAATGCAGATATATTTAGTCACAGTTATGAGAAAGACAAATCTCAATGAACAAGTATCAGTTCCGAGTAATCCTATCCTCAACTTACTTAAAAAAAATTTTACTGCTCAAATACGAGCGCATATTAGAAAATTAAAATAGAAAGGATTGAGGGATAAAATGCACTTTCATCTAAGTAAAGTTCCTAGAATGTAATGCAGTAAGCTTTCTGTGTAATAAACTTATCATTATTCAAAGTTGTAGTCCACTGAATCTAGAGGAATAGAGAGAGAGAGACGATAATAGTGTGTATGCACAGACAGACACTCAAACTCTTGAATTTGAGTTCAAATCTTCTTGATTTCTAGTCTAAGTCTTTCTTAAGGAGTCCTTAATATCGACAGCAATTAATAGTATTAAAACACCAACATGTGATGCAACAACATGAATCAAATAGTAATAGTAGGACTCGACTTGTGAACTCAAAAGACACTACTCAACAGTTAGTAGCCAGCTTACTAAGACGAATCTCCTCTGCTTATAAGATCTTCTGTCACCTCTCCTCTTCAAAACAAAAGTGCCATAACACACCGCCCATTTCTAAGGGTCAGAAATAAAGTGCTTCAGCTCTTTTTTTTCTTAACTGTGCTTGTCTCACAGCTCATAAATGTTTCCACATCGAGGAAACCAAGCAAGTGCAAAGAAAGCCACAATCTTTCATAATAAGGGTAAGGTACTCCCTTAAGACGTGTGGGATGCCAATGAATTGCATGGTGTGTGCGTATACTACATGCCTATGTGTGCGAGAGAGAGAGAGAGAGACGTTAAAGAAACAAACTTAATTGGTTTTTGCATTAAAAAAACAATGGAGGTTAAACACATTATATTTAGACACACGTAAAATACGCTATCATCAATGATGATATGCTATTACTAGACTATTCATTCAAGAGAGGGGAAAAAATGAAAATTCATCATCGATCCTCATTCAATCTAAATGAAAATCCACACCAATTGGGTTTTTTTTTGGAGAAAGAACGAGAGAGAAAGAGTTTTCTGCATGAACCACATCCCTTCATCCTCCTGCCCATGGTTTATGCGGTTGAACCCTATTCTCTCTCGTCTCCTCTGTGAGCACCTCATTCATGATTTTTCTCATCTCAAAATCACTTGATTCCGAAGAGCTGTTAATGCTATTCGATAGTAACATAACATTACCACAGACAAATACCACCACCAGCAACCAACCAACCATCATTCAAAGGGCAGTAAAAACGAGTCAATTCTAGATGCAGTTAGTAAACCAAGCAAAGGAATAGGGCTCAACAAAAGAATTACATCGTGATACCGCATTTGAAGGCACTGCTGAGACTTGAATATCGTTGAGACAAATAACAAGACTTCTGGATTGTCAGAAAAGTTCTCCTCGAAGTACTATACACTTATAGAAATAAAACTGTACAAGTTGCTTAGGAAACATCAGACTATTACCGAGATACATTTAAAAAGAGAGAGAGAATTCTCAATTTCCCATCGAATTCCTACGACTGAATGAAAGATGTCACATTCAACTAGGAATTATAAAAAAAAAGTTTAGGTTGAAAGGAGCAAAACGGCTACCTAGGAGAGCAGTAAGAAAGAGAGATGTTACTACTGAGTATCAAGTCACACGAAGTAAAATTTAGTAGATTTGGATTAAATCATCCTGAACACAATTTGAACCATATGATGTTTCCAGGGTGAAGAATTTACATCAATTACGAAGAATGTCGAGAGACAAAACACAAGTTGGCAATGGTATATTCATCAATCTCATATTTTTGCACATTAATGTTTACTACAGGTTATTTCTGATATACAGTACACACACACCACATCTATTGATTTTTAGCATAACTTATTTCCTTCTTCTAATATATTTCATTTCGAGAATAATTTGGCGAAATGGCAGGGTTTAAGAATAGCAGGTGCACTGATATATGTTTAAAGGGCCAGATATAATTCCTTGTCTATCATATATCTGAGGTGAAGTCAACAAATTCCTACCAACAAGTTATCGAAAATGAACTACTTTTCATCATAGGTCAGGAGTCACACCAATTAATCCTCTAAGAAATCGACATATGGAGTAACTACAACAGATTTCATCATTTACAAAGATATCTAACCAAATCATAAAACTACATTAACTGCTTAGCAACTACAACACAAGGATATAATTTTCCTAATATGAAATGAAAGAAACTTGGAAGCTACCATACACCCTGTTCATAAAGAGCTTAACATCCTTTCTTATGTTTTAGATACAATAAATTCTTTTACAAACAGCAGCCAACTCTATCAGTACTATGAACCAAAATTAAAAACAATAAATCAGTCAAGATTTTAAATATTATCATGTAAGAATACATTCGGCATATTGTTAAAGGAAAGAACAACACTTCCAGGTGTTAAAAGCACCTGGAAATAATTTATTGATTAGTGAAAGTAACTACTTTCTTTCCCAAAGATTTTCGGCCACCAAACCTGTCATCACCCGAATAAAATAGAGAAGAAAACTTTATAAGACGATTTCCTCCCCAAAAAAAGAGCATCAAAGCGTAATTTCAGTCTACTCACTGGTCTTATGAACATCTGGTTTTAATTGTGGTTCTTTGTGGGAACGGACAAACAAGGGATCACCAGCCACGTCTAAGTGCAATAATTTCAATGTTTTCTACGGCAGCTGTTCAATACGACTCCAAAAAGATAATCAACAGTTGATCAACTTTGAGAAGTTTGTCATTTGAATAATTTCAACAGGATGACCTTATAAGAATTACCAAGTTAATTCCCAGTTAACCAAACTATAAATTAGAAATGACTATTTAGTTTAAATATCATATGAATAATTTTCATTAGTACCACAATAACTGCTCATAACAAGACTGGGACAGTAATTATTAAAATAACTATCTCGTCAAATAGGCCGATCTTAAAGTTCAAAATGTTTGAAAGTTGCTGATTATAATGTTTTTCTGACGCGCCCCTTCGAGGCCCAAAATTGAGAAGCAGCCTATTGAGGGCTCTTTTAAGTAACCCATGACGACTTGAGCTGTCGACCCATACTTGGAGCACAGAAAAGAGTTAGGTGTTACGGAGACCATGGAAAAATATAACTGTAGTACTGAATTTTTAAAGCGGCACTCTTATTATTGAAATAAGTAGGTGTCACTCCTAGTTGCCAAAATTAGCGTGGTATCGAGCGATGCTGATCAGTAAAGAATGTACTACAAACACATTGAACTGCAGGTGCACTTGACACCTCTGGTTTCCAAATGTCAGCAGAGTCAGCACAATAATGAATTAGATCGACAATGAATTCGTTTATTTGATAACTCCCTTAACAACTATTGTGCGCACAATGAGAGGATCTGAGTAACATATGAGAGGGGAAGAGAATCCCTAGAAAAAGAAATACACAAAACAATGTGTTGTTTTATAAATCAGACCAGAGCGTCAGACATGTAGTCCAAAACTACAACACACTACTAAGACGTAACGTTTTCATGCCAAACACAAAAATTTACACAAATCCATGAAAGGGGAAAAAAGGAAATACACTCTGGGGAGGGGAAAAAACCAGCAAGACACAGAAGGCGACTGTAAGAATTTGCATCAATAGGATGCCGTTGTTACAGTAGTACAATCTATAGACACTGGCACATGAAAGCTAACAAAAGAGGAAATCTGGGAATACGTCAGGTGTGCACCGACATGGATTGGGCTTGTTCACAGCTTCAAAAAGGCCTTGTGTCAAAGCTTCTGTGTCTGCATACTTACATCCCATTTAATGGTTGCCAATCGAAGCCAGAAGCAAGCTAACGCAACCATAGATGGGTAGAGTGTTGAATAAGAGGATTTCAAGATTTGCTCTGCTCTTGACTTCAAATTCACGAAAAACAAATCCAAAAAGGTGTCATACTCGAATTGCGGATGTGACATTAGAGAGGATGGGAGAGGAGAATTATCGAATAGGGAAAACTAGTGAGTGAGAGGAGGAGGAGAGAACAAGAAGGAAAGATGCTTTTCCATTAGGATTCCATCAGATGAGAGGTGGGTTATCCTCAAAGTGATGTGCGTCATCATCAGCGAGTTTGGAGTGCTGACTGATTACGAGAGAAGGAAGATAAGAGATTAGTGACTGTTGAAATTTAATTCCCTACTAATGTGCTGCTTAATGTACATGGTGTAAAAATGCTAACTCTTATTTAAAATGCCCGTTAACTACATCTAACTACAGTCAACATAACCATAAATACCCCATCATACAAGACGTTAAAGAGGGTCAGAGTTCATTTTTCGGATTTCCTGGCTATGGTAGAGTCGGATAACCTTGAACCCTACTTTTTTTGAGGTGAAAACCGAAGAACGGAAGGACAGAGCCACTCACAGGGCAGCTGTTGGACGATGGCTTTACTAATGTGAAACCCCAAACTTTTTTAATAGCCTAGATCAGTGGTCTTCAAACTGTGTCCCGCGGAACCCCGGGGTTCAGTAGTACATCTCTAGAGGCTAAATAAAAATTCGAAAAAAAATTATAAAGCACTCGCACTCGTTGACTAGTGTTTATTAAGTAAAAAAATATAAAGAAACATTTAATTATACTGTATTTGAAAACTGATCAGAAGCTTCATGTGTGGGCTGCCGATTCGTTCGCAGCAGCGAGATATATTTTTCTAAGGGTGGAATGGGGTTCCCCGAAAAAACCTTACAGTTCTAAGGGTTCCGTGAGTCCATAAAGTTTGAAGACCATTGGCCTAGATTGATATATAGAAGCACAACGGGTCCACAGTATAGTCTGAAGGGGACGGCTAGCACCAGAATGAGCAGTAATAAACAGCGTCGTCATTCATACATTTTGAAAACTTATTTTCACACTTAGAAAATGATTAAAGCAGTCTATTTTAAATCACAAAAAGACCCTACAATATGTGCATTCTCCATCAACGCGGTCCACGAATTCAAAAACAAGGAGGTTATTTCATGCAGCAGAATGCTTCTGTTCTCGGGCTAATTCAATATATCATAAATAAAACACCAATTTATCATTATTCCATCACAATTTACGACCGCTTTCATCTCTAACATTCACGCAAAGGCATTTCTCGGGCAGTGTATTTACGGGATTCAAACGACAACAAATCATTGATGGTAATTTATATCTGTTAAATCGATATTTTATCACTTCTTGGCATTATTCAAAATGAAGTCATCCCCAGGCTGAAATTACACTAGGAGTATGCGAAAGCCATACGGCACATACACACAATATACAGTATATATATATATATATATATGATATACATACAAACAGCAGAAATAAAATATTTTTATATTAAGCTGCTTATTGCATAATAACAAGTGAAGAGTAACGCAATGCATTACAGTAATTAAAAAGGGTGCCACTGGAATAAAAAATACTGTTAAGAAATGAAAGGAAATTCAGTCATCTCTCAAATTTGAAATCACATCACTTAACATGTTTTATTGATAATGCCACTAAACAGGCACTGTATATTATACTACAAACACAAACGAAGAGATACCATTTAATAAAGAAATGAACTTGGAACAATCGCTCAAATCACATTCCAAATACAGAAAATAGCAATAAATCGTCCAATTCCTTTCACTTTAGATTTGATAAATACAAAAGCTAGCAATGAATTAAAAGGACTTTACTTACATCATATTCTGAATTTCTGAGACAATCCAGGCATTAGTTAATGAGGATGATGTCTTGGATGACTGTGAGCTGGAAGAGTTGCTCTGAATTGCACTGTCGTCACTCTGAAATGTAAAAAAAACAAAAAAAATAATAAATAAAACATTAATCTATTATAAATACAAATTTGTAGATTGTATCTATAAATATCTAAAAATTACAATAATATCTTCAACAGTGAGGATTTTATCACAATTTCAATCACACTACCATTTCAAGGATTTAAAGTGGCAGTTTTATGCTTACGCCCACCTTACAAATGCCTCCAAGGGGAAACATCATCATTCAAACAAGATTTAAAAATGATCTTCACAAGAAACACGTTGGAGAAGGGGAAAACGGCATAGAGAATATGCAGAAGGATGAAGATGGGATGATAAAGAAGAAGAGAAAAGATGGAGCTAAGGATTGAATCACACACACACACTCGAGACATGCGAAAAAAAAACATAAGAGACCGTTGTGAGGGGTCCAAAGTGACATCGACAGTGACAACATTAGTTCGAAAAGTGCACGAATTATATATCATCAAGCGACAAATGGGATTATGGAGAAAGCCCATATGCCACCAGCTACTTCACCAAGCACTTTATATGTATATTTACTATAGAGTAAATTAAAGAGGTTTTCAAAGTGACATGTCTCGAAGGAGTCATTTGATCGTGTAGTTGCAGTAGTACTACTGTAGTAAGCTCTTATGATCACCTCTAACTAGGACTGAAAGTTACCAACTAAAAACGTTAGGAAACTCTTTTTGATTTGCGGTGTTGATGTCGAGATGAAAATGAAGGTAGAAAATGACGGAAACAGATATAACATTTGCAAGAAAGGCAAAATAAAATTTAATGATCAAGTTAAATTAAATTGGTTTAATTGTATTATCATACAACAACTTTCCAACATCTACAATCAAGGGGACAAGCGGCTAAAAGCTGGCTATGATCCATTTTTATCCCACGCAAAAGGTTGATAATGCCCACCATGTTTTAAATTTTTTTTTTCAAGAGCAAAAAATATTTCTATCTTCCAATTTACGTCGCATCAATTGCCATAAATAAATTTATATGATAGGTAGTAAGGAATGGATGTTGACTAGAGTGGACTTGGACTGACTGACTCTTGTCGCTTTCTGTACATGTACGCCAATATGCTCGTGTCCTCTGAGGATAGTAGTCACAAATGCTTGAGAGCAGAAAAGTATAATTAAGTGGGTCAGTTTGAATAATTTACATCTCCAGATCCATCAATTCCGTCATCGAAAAATAAAAGAGTCCGTCGAACTTGCAGTTTCGGTATTTTTTTTAAATCTAATTAATCAATGTCAAACGCTTAGATCTACAGCCCACCAACCGAAAACAGAACACAGTAAATTGGACCCTAAAACACCGACCGTTGAAATGCATTTCCTAACTATCTTAAAGGAGGAAGTCTACAGCATGAGTATGTAGACAGTCACAAATATCTTAATTAGGAGCAAAACTGAAATGCCTACTCTGAAAATTTTAATAAAATGTTCACAGACCGTTAAAAATTGATAAAATATTCATTTCCCATAACTGTGCTATTTCTTTGGATACTGCTTGTATTTAATGAGCCAAAACTTCATTAAAGTTATATCAGATAGATGGATATCTGTACGAAATTCAATAGCACTCGAGTATCGTTTAATCTACTAAGAAATTTCTAGTGTGCAAAATCTGAGAAAAAAAACAATTTGATAAACAGTTGACCAGGATCGATTCTGTAGGTAAAATTATCCACAAAAGAAAAGCACCCCAGGCAATTATGGATTGGGCTTTTAAACGTCACACGAAGCTTGCAAATGATTGACGCACAAACGACAGATCAACTATCTTCTGATTTTGCGACTCGAGGTCAATTCCTATTTTATTCATACAAATCATTAACCCATTCCCCACTTACCGTTCATGATTTCCACGTATCACTCGTCCACCTCGATAGCGCTTAAGTGGAAGGGCGGTTGAATCAGGGCCAAGAAAGAAACACCCCACCCCAAGTGCGCCTTCCGTAGGATGGGAAGTAAAACTGTGGCTGCGTGTGATCTGCGTACCTGCACGTAAAGCAACTTTTTGTAAATACAGCAAGAATACGCATACAGCGGCAAAATTTTCCAGTACAATGTAGGAGTTCACTCCCAATGGCGACATAGGTCTCCAGAAGGACAAATTGAGAAAAAGGAACACGGGGTATCAAAATAATACATCCCTATACTGTATTGCAGTGGTCTTCAAACTTTGTCGACTCACGGAACCCTTAGAACTACAAGATGTTTGCGGGGGAACCCCATCCCACTTTTACAAAAGTATATCTTGCCGCTGCTAACGAATTTTCATTTTGACTCGCGGAACCCCCAGAGATGTATTGCGGAACACAGTTTGAAGACCGCTGCTGTATTGGAATTATTTGTACGTGACTGATTCCCGACCAGATGCCACAACCACTTCAATCATTTCTTGCAGTTTTCTAGAAAATGGTGGATCTGAATGTTGTACACCTGAAATGAATGACTGAAACTCTCCTACACACTTGCTAAGAATCGAACCAGCATAACTAAACTCACGAGTCAAGTGCGCAAACCATTGAGCCAGACCACTACAACAACTAATTTAAAAAAAAGCTTCTAGTCACATAAAGACTTAATAAACGACAGAAATTTTAAGCGAACAGAAACAACGTGGATTCGGATGAAAAAGCGGTCAATCTCGTGACGAGTCGCATATTTTTTGTTGCCTAAACTATATCTTGGCATTAACGATTTGTAGTTAGTGTAGACAAATATCATCTTTGCACTTGCCGTTGTTGGAACCATGCTTCAATGAAAATAGTATGTAGCCTACATGCACCATGGGTTGACGTACACGCAATATGTGAAGTGAAATTTTAAATATTATTCTACAAGTACCGTTGTAAGCAATCACTTTATGCCATCTTCAAGTTAAACCAAATCAATTGTGGAAAGAGTTCTGACGACTCAGAATACAAGATATGGAGGGGTTGGGTTCACAGCCGGCGTCTCAATTTTAACGCAAATGGCAACAAAGGTGACATTAGAGGAAGAGAGAGAGAGGAAGAAAGAGTCTGCAATTCTAGTGGCAGCACAACTTGATACACACAAGCATAATTATCAGAATGCTTATCTTTTTATGTTGCTATTAAATTTTCTGCTTAGTTGTGTGAGAGCAGCACATACATTTCAGCATTTATGATTCTCGAGAGAATGTGCGTCTTGTTGAAGATTTCAATAAAGTGAACTATTGAGTACAGAGCTGAAGGAAGGAATAAAAAAACGTGTTACTTAAAAGATGCCGATAGAGTGAGAGGGAAAAGTGAGAAGGTGGGAAGGACACGTTAAATAAGGGGAGAAGGGGATTGTGTAGGGAGAAAGAGGAGGTGGAATGGTCCTGAAGACACATTAAAGACAGGAAGGAACAAGTGCAAAGAACGAGCATTGGGATAAGGACGAGTAGCATCAGAAGAAAACGGGAGATAGAAATAGGAGGCGGTTTAGGAGTGGCACGGGGGAAAAGAGGTAACAGGGGGAGAGAATAGGTTTGGTTTCCCCCAACCCGCCCCTCAACTCGCTAATCAACATCCTCAACACAGAGGTTTCCACACAACCAAGTACCATGGTTTACCGGCAACAACCTTCTGCAAATGTGTTGATTTGCGGTACTTGTTCATGGCAGCACAACTCTTAGAGGAAGTGCTATACAACCAACCATTGGCTTGGAAGTAGTAGATCGACTACAAATAATGACAACATGGGAATAAAAGAAAAATTAATGCCACGAAATTAATGAGTGCCACCGATGCACTAAGCATGGTTATATACACATTTACACCACCTATTTTTATTACCCACACACATCATATATCTCCACAATCAACAGTTTATGTGTGTGCTCATGGTTTTCCACCAAATGCTTTTTAAAACTGCAATAGCTTCCAGATTCCAAGACACAAAGAAAATCTAAATAAAAATTTGCAGAATCGGGCATTAAAACCTTCGTGTAAGTCCCAGAACAAAATATCCCAGCCTGATGCATCGCTGCATCCCAAAAGAAAGTGTCTGAAGGCAGAAGGATGCTACCTTTTACTTGCTCGTAAGTTCTTCACGTCCTACTACTTCAATTTCTGTTTTCCTTGTTCCAACTTTTCCGTCCTGTGGGGCACTAATAATGTTATGGGAAACTAATCTTGCCATTGACGGACATTTATAAAAGAGATATGTAATCAAAATGCTTTCATGTAGCTGTACCTGAAACATAGGAGCTGACTTATTCCAAGATTACTGAAAGTCAACACACAGTTCTAACTCATGATAGTTTAATAACGACCTATCAACAATAAAAAAACTTTCATATATTCATGAAGTAAAAAATGCAATTTTCTTGAAATAAACACCGTAACCAGATTTGAAGATGACAAAGGACGGAATTGATGCAGGGGAAGAGGGTAGAGAAGCAGAGCAAGAGAAGGAGAAATGAGAGAAAAGACTTGAAAATTGAATACTCGACATTCATCGCATTCATCGTCTCATTCTCGAAATTCATTTTGTGTCGATTCTCATTTAAAAGTACAAGCCAAGCATAAAATTGAGGGAGCACTTAAATAATTGCTCTAAAATTACCCTTAAACTTTATACTGAAACATTCAAATGGCATGTTAGTAATCTTAATGCATAGAGAACTATATATATGTATCAGATACATTTTCAGCAGATTATAACCTAGTCCATATCCCAGTCCGTATAAATCTCGAACTTGGTAGAAAAAAAAATAAGATATATGTAGATTAGAGAGATGGTAAAGGAGGATCCATAATTTAAACGAATTACTGTATGTTCGTGTGTGTGCGTGCCTGTGTGCATCTACACAGCGTGTAGTAGATACACACAGGCAGGCGAAAAACTGTATAACACGCACATACATTTTAGTAGTAGAGCAAACCATCCACAATTTCAACTGCTTTACCAAGTATTTTGCCATCGTCAATATACGATGACACTCGACTGAAATCAGTGCAACCAACACGCCATTTATTTACCACTTCACCACTAGACCATTACCACATCAGGCAATTAGCATGTTTTGCAGAAATACGACGGAAGACAAGGCCACAAAAACGCATCAGCGCTCTCTCTCGATTAAACGAGTCAATTAAAATAAGTCTAGAGGAAAATAGCAAAAATCGGGCTTGACGTAAACCACTAAAAAAACCATAAAGACGAACAACTGAGGCAATTAAAACCAGCATTGCCACGATTTTCAGATTGAACACTCAAATGTGTAACATATTTCAAACGTTAAAAATGCTCTCAAAAACCAATTACACTTCTCAACACATTTCTAGATGACACAAGCGGCAAACTCTACAGAGCATCTCACAAGTTCTTTTAAATTTCGACAAAATATTAATTCGTGACTCGTCCAGGAAATGACTCGGAATCTGCTTAGTACTGTACGTAGCCCTAAAATGTATGACTGAGAAGAATTTTCAGATATGGAGAATTTGGAAATCCAGAATCTGGGGCAGTACAAAAGACATAGTAGAGAGGTGTTAAAATGAGTATTTATGTGGCACGGTGACAATAAAGGATGGGATACGTTCGGAAAATAACAGCTGATAATGGACATTATGAGAATGGTGAGGTTTTGGGAGACGAAAGCAGGGAGTTAGTAACATGAAAAGATATAGCAAGGAGTAAAAATGGGAAGTAGTTGTGGCTTGTGGTTATCTGGGTGGGGGGTGGTCCTTTCAGTTAGGTCCTTTCCTGAGGAAATTGCGTAAAGTCCATTGAGGACATCAGAAACGAACGAAAAAAGAATTCAACAATTTCTCAGTAGCATTGTCGTTTAGACCCACCTCGGTGGTGCTGTGGGTAGCACGCTCGGTAACTGCGTCAGCAGTTCTAGGTTCGATACTGGATCGAGGTAGGTTGGCCTCTTTCTGACGAGAGAGAGAGAGACCACGAATGCGCCTTCTTTCGGACGAGAAGAACCCTCTCTACTATGCAACGGGTAGACGAGGAAAAATTTCCAGGTGTAGGAGCTCGCCCCCTGGCGTCGGTGAAATGCCGAACGAGAACAGTAGACCGACGATAAATAAGTACAGAGGGTGCAGGTTTGGTCGGCAACCGGCTGTGAAAAAAAAACACTGTCCAATATATCGCCCTTGTGTCCATTCAGAGGGACAGGATGGGTACCCGACATTGGTACAGGCGGGGAACGGGTTAGGAGTTGCTTTTTGCTCAGTAGTGTTGTCGTTTGCTTAATTTGTCGCGGAATCCCTACATCAGCGATTGCCAAAATGTAGTCCGCGGACCGCAAGGATTTTCTCGCCCACCGCGAATTTTATTACTAAATAAATATCTGATCTGGTCTCTTGACACTAAGCCCTGGGCTAGGTTAGTGGCTGGTTAATGGGCCACTAAGTCATATGCTTTGCTTAAGTAGGCTTCGACATTTCCAACAAACTATCACGTAAGCCATGTCCAAAGACATCGACACAATTGCTATTATGATTCAGCGTTGGGCAGTGATCGACCAAAATTGGCTTCGCGATCGACTTGTTGGCCACCTCTGGGCTAAAGGAAGAATGAGAGCATGTTATACAAGACATGGCACTGTGTAGTGCGAACGCGGATCAGAGCTCCAACTGTTAGGTCTGAATTCGAATATTGTCCCATCCACCAGATCTTGTCCCATTTAGGAAAGAGAGAGATATCCGATCTTTCCTGGGCGAAGTAAAAGTACGATGACGACGATACACATGAGCATGAATTATAAATGTAGCATTAAACTATACCATGAAAACAACATAATTGTTTTAGAATAATATTGAGAAGCCCGACATCTTCAACCTCATTTTTAATTAGTGATTTCTTCTCGACCCTTCCGCCGCGAATACAACCAGTATATAACAAGGGTGTTGAAAATTGTGCAAATAGCTCTAGGAAACAAACAGATACATAGTCATTTTGTGTTGTATTTCTATATTGGTAATATAATGACGGTCTACTTATAAGTAAATCATCAATGACAAAATGATACAGAAATCTCCGCAAATTATACTGTACCGTAGTCCTATTCTATATACCGTATTTATTCCAATAAACGCCGCGCCGTTTATTTATTTCGTGGCGTTTTTGGTGCGGCGCTTACTAGAGGGCAGCGTTTATTAGAAGGCGACGCTTATTAATTTTGTGATCCCTCATAGATGATAATGCTGGATGGTAAAATAACAGTAGCATATTTTCTAGGGGCGAACTAATGAAGGAGGTGAAAGAGGTCTAGTACTTAGGATCAACGTTCCTTAGCAATAGGGAAATAGACTCTGATGTGACCCATAGAATCAATGGTGGATGGTTGAAGTGGAGATGGCAACCAGTGTCCTGTTTGATAGGAGGGTCCCAACGTAGTTGAAAGGGAAGTTTTACAGGGTGGTGGCTAGACCAGCTATTTTGTATGGATCAGAGTGTTGGGTAGTGAGGAAGAGTCACATCAATGGAATGCAAGTAGCTGAGGTGTGAATGCTGCAGTACATGAATAGAGTGTCAAGAGCTGATAGAATTACGAATGAGTATATCTGAGGTAGCTTAGGGTGGTGGACATCACCAAAAAATGGGCAAATAATAAAAATATGAACACACAATGAGAAAAGGGGAGGAAGAGCTCATTGGGTCCATTTCAGGAATGCAGGTAGTCAGCATTACCCAGGGCTGGGGAGACTGAAGCAGACGTGGGAACAGGTTGTCCATAAGGATATGGCAGTGAGTGAGGTGGACAGGGGGGAGTAATTGGGATGAGAATCCTTCAATAAGCGCCGTAAATGCCAAAAGCACTGCAAGGGCAGCGGCGATTATTGGAGGGCGGCGATTATTAGAGGGCGGCGGTAATTGGAATAAATACGGTATCAGGGGTGGCTAACTTTTGTGTACATAAGATCTACATTTTATCTTAAAAAACTGTCGCGAACGACTTTATATCCTAAAAACGTGTCGCGATCGACTTGTTGTCATAGGCTTAGCCAAAGTGGGGAGGGGAAGGTTCGATACTGGACCCACCTCGGTACAGTATCGAACCTAAAACCACTGACGCAGACCTAGAAACACTGAGCGACTACGTCACCGAGGCGGGTGTTAAGTCAACACATCGCGAGTGATCGACCAAAATTGGCTTCGCGATCGACAGGTTGGCCACCCCTGCTACATAGGACACTTCCGTATCACAGCATTAAAAAACTTAAGTCCAAAATTACGACAATGGGCATTTGTAACGATCTACTACTGTAGTAATATAGATCCAGTACCTTTGGCAATAAATGAGTTTTAGTATATATATATTTATGCAGTGCTTTTTAAGAAATTGCCTTTTAAGTGTTGCAAACATTATCACCAACATTTAAGCTCATTTCATCTAAGACTCGGAAACAAATCTGAAATGGGTGTATCATTTAATACGAAGCGACTGGCAACTTGGTAATTTTATAAAATTTACAACTACCATCTACAAGGGTTTTCAATTACTTAGTATAAAGAAACAACTTTTGAATGACAAGACGGATGCTTCATTGTAAAAGCGACACACACAGAGAGAGAAATATCAGACATGGTATGATATAAAAAGAGAGAGAGAAATTTGCGAAGAAAAGCTTCACACTGAAACATATACAATTAATTGCGTGAAACTGCAAATAACATTCGTGTGACTTACAGATACGAATGTAAGAAAAGACACCTAACAAGCAATCCATTCAATATTCATTTAAACACTTTTTTGTTCCCTTTTTGTTAACGCTTAAAATAACAAAGACTAAACTTTATTCAGTTAAATGGCATATATTCACTAATGATAATTGAAATGTCCTGACTAAAGCTAGTAAAAAATTATAAAAATATCCCATGCCATATTTACTTTTTTTCACTTATTGAACATCTTGGCCACTGTCCTAAATAGGGTTTAATTGTTATGACTAATTATTTCGTAATAAATGGTTAGTCGGGAGAGCCTATGCCATATACTGTATAGATCGTGTTTCTCAACCAGGGTTCCATGAGGTCCGCCCAAGGGTTCCGTCAATGGCAAGTTAAAATATAAAAATAACAATGAAAACACAAGAAACGAGAACGGCTTTTGTCTGTCGAAGATGAACTTCAGGTGTCTCTCTCAAACATTGGGCCACGAATCAACTGCTTATGCTAACACATACCTGTATCAATTAATGTTTTTTTTCTGTCACTGTACGGGGTTCCGCGAAAGATCTAAATGTTCCAAAGGGTTCCGCAGGAAGTCTAACTGTTCCAAAGGATTCCGTTCCAATAAAAAGGTTGAAACCCACTGGTATAGCTAGAGTAAGGAAAGACGAGCTAAAGCAAACAACAGACGTGCAGTCAACCCTGGATATCTTAACTATCACAAGGAATCTTACAATTCCCTAGAGGCAATAATTTCAGACTTTTAAGATGGTAATCTAACTAATTCTTAGCATTCACAGATGGGCCACCTATAGGTTTACTTATCTGGCTTAGTCACATTCCTTCAAAATAAAAGTGAGCTAAACAAAAAAAAATGGTGTACAGAGAAAGAGAGAGAGGAGAGGTAACTTACTAGCAATAGTATCACAACCCTTACAACAGACTTTTCAGATAAGATAGATATTTAAACTACTTTTAATAGTTTAACGGACAAACTAAAAACCACTGCTTTTACTATTGAGAACATTTCAATTATAACATTTCTCTTCCAAACAACTACCAAATCGTGTTTATATATAAATACAGCAGATGAAAAATGAGGATCTTAACTTTTCCTAGTATAAACTCTACTGCGGTAGTTGTAAATGTCTTGCAAACCTTCAACAACTCAGAAAACGAAATTACGACAGCAGTAAAAATAATGGGTTAACGCAGAAGCCTTTTTTAAGAGAAAGAGAGAGAGAGAGGACTGAAAGATGTGTGTTTGGGTCTCAACGTAGTAAGAAGATATTGGCAAAGTAGAAACAGAAACGGGATCCAAACTAAAACACCACCATTTGCATAGATATGCACCAATTAACCTAACAAGAGAAAATAGTTTTAAGCCAACTTGCTTCATAATGGATAAATTAACATAAATACGCTCTTAATGTTTTATTTCAATGGTGAGAGAAAGAGTGAAAAAGAAAGCACTAGGGTAGGGGAAAAAAGAGAGTAAACTTGCTTGATATAATTTTATAGTTCTCATCGCCTACTCTTGGTCTTCTCTAATGGTTTTTATGTCATATAAAACATTAGGTTTAATAGACTTTGATTAACTTAAAAACGAAATGCTTCCCTATTAGCGCCTTTTAAAGGATTCTCCAATTCCTCTTCACTATATTACATACTGTACATTCGATCAACGTGAAATTGTATTGAGGGACAAGCATGCTTAACAGACATGACAATGGAAATGTTTTAGGGATCATGATGTGTACAAGAACCGACACAAAGTTGTATACGAATCTCGTTTATAAATCCTACAAATAGGGCATTTCATTGATTACCAACAAAAAAAAAGGCCGTAAAAACAGTTCACGCTTCATACGATACTCTTTGTAGGCAAAACTGTAAATATTGCGGCGTTTGCTTAAGCTCAAATTCGAGCAAAATAACAAGATGACTTCTAGAAATGTACTGTAATAACATTCAATCAGTATTTTAATTAGGTCACTGGTGGTAATTAATAGGATAAGCAATAGCAATGACAATCGCGGTAGAAGATTGCTTAGGACCAAAAGAATCGAGTAGGTTCATGACCATCGGTATACGGCATTACTAAATCGAAAAAAGTAGTTATTTGAAAATATAAGCATTCAACATCTAATAGTTATTCAATATCCATCAATTTTATAACGCATAGTTACCAACTTTACCGTAAATAAGCGTTAATCAGTTAGTTCAATTAGATATCGCAGATCGCAACACTTGCGAGTTAGACATTTTGAAAGAGCAGACGACGGTTGAAAACCTCCGCTCTCGTCGTTTCGTAGTCGTATAACAGTTGCTGTTTTCTAACTTGAAATTGAAAAATCCGTGAATAATAATATAATACAAAATAATTTATACGTAGATGTGTTAATCCTTTAATACTAGAAGTGACATGATATATTTCTAATATGAACTGGAGAACGTTCTTGTCGCGCAATGTTTTAAAATCGTATTCCATCCATCATACTACTGTACATTACTATCATTCATTGAATTCAAACTTAATTGTTTACTTACTTTATTATCGTTAGCAGACGTTTCTCTTTCAGAAGCATCTGATTTCTTTGTTTTATTTTTCGGTTTTGTCATTTTACACTCGCGAACAAAATTAGATGGTCAAATTTAAAATATCGAACTAGAAAGAATATAGCGTTGACAGCGAGTCGCCATTACTACCGTTAACAGTGGCGCTAGTGTCAGTATGAAATTCGCTATGCGCTGTCGACTTCAGATCGAGTTTGTGTACATTTCTGTCCCGTAAGAAGAAGATACATAAATTACCTTTTAAAGCAAATAACATTTCTTGTACATTAATTACGGGAATAATTTAACGTTTAGTATAGATTGTCCTTGTATCAAAACGTAGAGAAATTAATTCTAGAAAGACGTATAGCCAAGCAATAAACGACCTAGCTGCCATTTTCGCGTTGAAAGCGGCGTTTTCTTATTCACGGTACAATTGTATGCTGTATTCATTTTTCATTACATCGGAATAACAAAATACAAATTGTAATAAAGTATTTTAAGTCTTGAATGTATTTCTACCTCGCAGTTGATAAGGAAATGGATAGCTTGTTGACAAATGTTCTTCCGATGAGTAATAGAATAAGAGTTCGATTCTTGCTAAACCCGTGATCGGAGGAGTACTGATGACCAGTACCGTAACGAGGGCGTGGAGAAAAAGGCTCCCGCCACAGGAGCAACTGGGTTTGGGGCGCAAGTCAAATTATACCAACCCGGTTGAGAGTTGCATGTGATTTTAATTTTACTTGACCATTCTAATCTACATGAATCAACCCCGACTGTCACATTGCATTTAGTAAAATTTAACTTGCTACATTAAAATTTTTAATTTTTTTGTTGTTATCATTATTGGGTTACGGGGAGGCGCAAATTAGACACTTACCACAGGCACTTCGTACCCTCGTTACGGGACTGCTGATGACAAGTGAAGGAGCTATGTTGGTGGCGCAGGAGGTAGCGTGCGGGCTCCTGAGTCTGTGGTTCTAAGTTCGATACTGGATCGAAGCGGGTTGCGTTGGCTTCTTTGTGGGAGAGATAGGCCCCGAGTGCACCTTCTTTCGTACGAGAAGCATATAAAACCGAGATCCAGGGTAGTCTACGATGCATTTCCACGTAGAAGAGGCAAAATTTCCACGTGTTGGAGTTTGCTCTTCAGGCGTCGATGGGGGTGCCGACGACAGTGCACCGACAGTGCACCGACGACAAATAAGCATAGGGGTTCCAGCTTTGGTCGGCAACAGACTGCAGAACAAATAGCGTCCAATAACCCCCCTTCGTATCCATTCAGAGGGACTAAATGGGTACCCAGCCCTGCGATAGGCGGGAAAAGGGTTAGGAGTTGTTTGATTACAAGTGAAGGCCAAAATTTTTTATTTTGAGTCTCTAGATATCCTCACTATTTAAAGTATTGGCTCAAAAAATTTATCAGACAACAATCCACTGAATATTATTTTTTAATATCAACCCTTATAAATGGCGTTGTGTGAACAGCGACCTGGTGGGAAATATGCGGGAGTGGGGGGCTAGAACCCGCACAGCAGAACAGGGCCCGCTTTAGCATTTATGCCGCCCCGGACAAACGGAAATTGCCACACGCTCCTCAGTGATTAGAGCAAAAAAAGGCAACAACGTAGTAGAAAAAGTGACAATTTTCTGAAACTTCGGTAGTGTACATCACCGGCCCTGGTTGCTGGTACCTAGAGCGGACCCTGCCACAGGCGAAATATGGGTATGATGATGATCCGGTATCGAGTTATTATTTCTATTTAACGAGAAATGTATACTTTGTTTCATAAGAATTGATGATTAGATACTCCGGGATATGTCTACATCTGGCCGCCCGTACTATTCAACACATCCTTCATTTAATCATATTTATTACTTATTCGAAACTAATGAAAAATTTACATTTTTGTTGTTGTTTGTTGGTGTTTAAGGTCCCGTCAACTACAAGGTCATTAGAGACCCGTCCACTGCGTAGTTCTAATGCATATGCTGCACAGACACTACACCAATGCGACGATTATTGGGTATTAGCAGTACCCAGCTTTCCCGAGCGACCACCCATGTCAGTACTAACTGGGCTTGCGTTGCTTAACTTCCGTGATCAGACGAGAACTGGTGTGTCCAACGCAACTCGCCGCCCCCTGAAAAATTTACAAATCCACTAAATCATGCAGGGGACCTAACTAGTACAACCTACGTTGATTCTGACCCAAGGCCAATAGCCCTGCAACGCTACCCACTGGTATTACTGAAAAAGGAATTTATATTTTATTTTAAGGCAGTCAGGACCAACCTCAGTGGCACAGGAGGTAGTGTGTTCGATTTAATTCGTTGGTGGTCGTTGGTGGTCGTTGGTGGTCGTTGGTCGTTAATTGGTTGGTTCCCCCATTGTGTCCTCCTTCGGATGAGAAGCAAAGCCAAGGTCCCGTGTGGTGTACGATGGCATTTGAACGTAAAAGAACCCTCTCTACTATGCAACGGGTAGATGCGGCAAAATTTTCAGGTGGAGTTCGTCCCCTGCCGTCGGTGGAATGCCCCAACGAACAGCAGGCCGAAGATAAATAAGCATAAGGTTGCAGCTTTGGTCGGCAGCCGGCTGTGGAAAAATGCCGCCTAATATATCACCAGTGTGTCTATTCAGAGGGACAAGACGGGTACCCGGCTTGCCATAGGCGAGAAAAGGGTTAGGAGTTGCTTGCTTTTAGGCACTCAGGAAGTTCATGTGGCCCCTGAAGGCAACTTCTCAAATTATCAACATGATTCGTCCTTGAACGTCAACCTGCCTCTATGGGAGGGGTGGCGAACCTATGGCACGTGGTTAACCTATGAAGGTAAACCAATCGATTGTTAGCCCACTATATACTGTATTCCTGTTACAAACTATCTGGTACGTTAGTAGATCAAGAAATATAACCTTTTATATTTTTGGCACGCCGGCAGAGTTAGGTTCGCCCTCCCTGCTCTATAGTTTAGTAGCGTGCAGGGGCTATAGGTTATCATAATCGTAGATTCCATTCTGATCAGGGTTGTTCCTTGCAGGTGGAAATGAGGAGAGAACCCTTTCCCCGCCAAATACGCCTTGCGTCCGGTAGGAAGTAAAGTCCTGGTCCGGAGTGAAATATGCGACACCACTGCTGCATGCAATGATTTAACTGAAACCGGGAAGATGATCGAGTTGCCTCCCACATCTGAAAATGTCAGTCCACACTTTTCTTTTCCTTAAGTGGTATCAGATACACCACATGGGATCCCATCCGGGATAGAAGGCGCCTTGAGGCTTCCTTTCCTCCAGACCAAAGGCAGTCACCAACTTCTGCCCTTATTAAAGCCGTGCACCATTTCCTCTCGTGTCAAAAACTCAACTAATTACTAATGTGGAGTGGAGAGGCCTACTACAAATTATTATTATTATTATTTTATTTCATGTACCAATCATATACCTACTAGTTATATAAATGAGAGCGAACCACAATTACACTTTTTGTCTACACTATGGGCTAGTTTATGGAGTCACTTGGGTCACCGATTACTACGGCGACCACTTACACATTAATCCTTGAAGTTGATAACTTGGTCACTTGGACGGTTCGCCAATCTACAGGTACTCTTTTTGCTAGCATTACTTCTCGATGGCAAGTCCTATCCTCACCGAGATAATTGGGAGCGGCGAGTTGCGTTGGACACACCAGTTCTCGTCTGACCACTGAAGTTAAGCAACGCAAGCTCAGTTAGTACTGACATGGGTGGTCGCTTGGGAAAGCTAGGTACTGCTAATACCCAATAATCTTTCCATTAGTGTAGTGTCTGTGCAGACTATGCACTAGAACTATGCAGCGGACGGGTCTCTAATGACCTTGTAGTTGATGGGACCTTAAACACCAACAAACCGAGATAGTTGATTTTTTTTGGACGACAGGAAATTTCTAGGTGCGCTTCAGTCTTGCCTAAAATCGTAACTGCACGTAAAACGGCCCTTTCTACACAGAATATGCAATATACTTTTCTAAAGGTGGGATGGGGTTCGCCCCATAACATCTTATAGTTCCGTGAGTCGACAAAGTTTGAAGACCACTGCTATACAGTGTACCAGCGGTGCCAACAAGTCGATCGCTCGCGATGTGTTGACTTAAGACCCGCCTCGGCGGCGTAGTGGCTCAGTGGTTCTAGGTTCGATACTGGACCCACCTCGGTCCAGTACCTCTCCCTCCCCACTGTGACTACTATGACAACATGTCGATCGTGACACATTTTTAAGATAAAAAACTAGATCTCATGTACACAACAGTTGGCCACCGCTGATATATAAAAGTAGATCTAGATCGGCAACATTTCTCGCTCCCCCTCGCGTTGGTAAAAGAAATGAAGGGATATTAAGGAACAGAGAAGCTCTGTGGGAATCGCGGCATTACAGAAATTCTGATGAACAGTCAACCGACGATAACTAAACATAGGGGTTACAGCTTTGGTCGGCAGCCGGCTGCGGTAAAACACTGTTCAATATACAGTATCAATTTTGTATCCATTCATAGGGACAAGATGGGTACGCGACCCAGGCATGGGCGGGAAAAGGGTTAGGAGTTGCTTGCTTTGCTTTTGAAATGTAATTAATTTTTAAGGGCGACAGATTATTTCACGATGATCCTGTTCAGGATATTTGTGGATATATTGTACGCTTATAAAGATGAAGAGGTCCGTTTTCCAGTTCTCTAAAGGAAAATCAAGGTCGAAACCTAAACAATAGACAACTTATTTTTCAGAAATGGCATATTTGTTGTGCAACAGTACCCGGTCAAGGTGTTAGTCACAAAGGATATCGTAGGCCGTGTTTCAAATTGCCCAATTCATTCAGAATTTCAATAACGCTGTCTTTCTTAGGTTATGTACCTCGTATGATTTTCAGCCTAGAATATAAGGCCTGCTATATCCTTGCAACGGTGTACACATTCACATGCAACGGTGGATCCTCTTGAGGACTTCGAAACCCCCACTACTCTAACCACCAGGCCACCGTGCAAGAATCAATGGTGGTACCAAAAGAGCTACCGAGGCAGTGAGTCAATGCCACCCTGGGTCCATGATACGTCATAATTTTCGCATTTTTGAAATAATCCACCTTTGAACATCCTTCATACGGATTAGTCATCCAATGTTGGACGCATTCGAGATCGTCTTGAAATGAGATCACCACGAAAGCAGCATGATCTTTGTTTTCACCTATCAATATTTATTTTCAATATATCTTCTCATTTCACTTGTACCACTTCCTGGAAGAGTTCGATTATTCACATTAAAAAGCTTAGTAAGATATCAGGGTCCTTTGGATAAGGTGAGGTGAGAACTTTATCAGTCTCGCGGGTTAGTTAGTCACTTGTGGTTTCTTGCAATCGGCATTTCAGTTGTTAGATGCAATGCCTGGATTTAGTTGGAGCTGACCTGAAGTGGAAAAAATAACAGCCCCGGTAAAAAAAAATTGTACTGTACTTTGAAACTACAATGCACTTGAGGAACGTTTATCTTGGCTCACACTTTTGTTAAAAAAGAGCTGATTTCGTGTGCTACAGGAAAAATAAACAAATCAATTTTGATTAAAATACTGCTTGTTTCAAACTAAAAATGCCAACAATCTGATAGATACCTCGAACGTTGACAAAGCATCCGTAGATTCTTCTTACTGATAGCATACAACCAGATGATATTCTTAGGACTTTGGAAGTACTTTTTCAGCATAAATTGTTAATTTCACATAAGTAAAAGTGGTCTGATTGGTAAGCAGTATGGCAGGCAGCTAGGCATCTTCATCATACAATTCACGTTAATCGAAAACATCTTATATTACTTGTACGTACGGTATTTTAAAAATTGTACGGATGTTTTCTTCTAGACAGCGAATGTCTGTCTACGAATGAGAAACTAATTTAGATAAATGTCATTATCGCAAACTAACTTATTGTAGTTTTAGCTTTTTAGTAAGAAACAAAGCAACCAAGCCGCAATTATAATATTATGGTTCCCACAATACTTTTCACCTTGTTGAGTTTACATTATTAAGGTATATAATGATTATATTAATTATTAACAATGTAAAAATGCTTACTATCTCGAAAAATGTTGCACTACAAGAAAATCTTTCTTTCTCGGCAAAATTATAAATAATTTTTAATTCGTCCATGCCAGCTGTCTCATACAAGTTTTCTTATGACGTTTTCTACACAGTAAATAAAAGAATGCCGTTAAATATTTTAAAAATTCATCGAAGCGACTATTAGAAATAAGGGTATGTGTAAAGTGGATATACTTTTCATTACTCGGGGGCTTCTTTTTCGACGAGGTGGCAAGACTTAACGTTAAGGCCACTGTCTCATTATGGTGTTCTAAACTTGTAACCACCAAACAGCAATTTCTTTTTTAGTTCCTAGCTTTCAATGGGGAATATAGTAACTTAGTTAAAACAAGTAATTTCCTTGATTAGAGATCTCATAAAGACAACGTTCGGTGATATGGACCACTGACATCCTTCGGATGCAAATAAGTACTTTTTAAAACGCCTTCCTGTCAACACTGATATATTACTATAACTCGACACACAAATCTTTGCGAGCATTTCTTGCATATGCAATGACAGGAAATTCAAAGATTAGCCGAATTTCAAACTTTTTGTGTCTTTCAAAAGCTTTTGAGTCGTGGAGTCAAACTTTTCAGTAGTTCGAGATGCCTATCCGAATAAATTTCAATATCAACAAAACAAATTATATTGGATTACATCATCATAACGATATGACACAGAGTTCAATAATCACGGTTGTTGACAGTCCCCTCAATCAGACACCACCTTCTGGTACATTAATTTCAGAATTAATCAGTTTTTATTTCTGTTTGTCAGACACCAGAGTCCTACACTACATAAAGGTTAAGACATTTTTCACATGAAAGTGTTCATGAGTCACGAAACGAATTTAGTCATCGGAAATTGCCATCTAATCTCACGTTAATAATTTCAAAAACTAAACAAATGTCACGGTGTCGATTTTAAGCCTATTATCTATACAGACCTGTGGAATGAAATGATAAATTGATAACTTTGTGATAGGCAGGGCTGCAAACGCAGAAAAATAGCTCTAGTAGATAACTGTAGAACGCATTATTTAATTTTTAAAAAAATTAACAACAATCTCAATAAAATTCATATTTTTATCTGCACACATAAAATTGATAGAATACCGGAACGAACAGGTACTTCAGAGCACGCGCACCTCAAGAATGGTGGCGGCGGCGGTGGTTTTTGAAAGGACACATCAAAAAGTTCCACATCCGACAAGATCGGTTTCACTCTGAAGGGGAAAAAAAAACCGAATAGGAAAAAAAAATAGAACGGAAAAACTTCCAATCACGTCAACAACAAAAAATTTCAAGTCGCACGTGCGCACTCGTCAACTATATCGCCAACAACCAAGCAAGCAAGGCACATGGTTTGTCAGAGCACATCCATCCACAATACCGAAGATTACTACTACTTCCTTTCACTCCTCACTCTAGAAATGGATTCAACCCAACGCAATGACAGACAAAAAATTGTTCTGGTCAAACTGCGTATTAATCCGCTATAAAAATAGTCCCTATAAACAAATCACTAGTTCAGAGTTAGAAAACGAGAAGAACTAATGAAAGAGAGGTAAATTATAAGACAAAATTATTGTGTTTGAAATTTCTTACGTATTATAAGTAGACATAATTAAAAAGGGGAACAGGAGTGAGAGGACACGCTGCATGTGGCGGATGAATTAGTAGTCGTTGTGTGTGAGACGGTCGTGAGGAAACCCACGGATTCGATGGGGGGAGGGAGGAGTGGCACGGCAAATAGCATTCCTCGGTTCATTCAATAAACCACAATACCACTGTGCGTTGTGCTGTGGGTTCAGAGTCACATTTACTACCGCCAGCGTGTGAGAGGAGTGACGGCAAAGGAGGGAGCGAGCGAGCGAGCGCGATAGAGCGATAGAACACAGAGGGGTGAAACGGAAAGTGTAGTGAAGTACACACAATACATAACAGCACGCATTCACAACTCAGGCAGTCACTGGTGTGTTGTATGTGTGGTGTGTCTATGTATGGACACTTGGGGGTTTTAAAAAAAAGAGAAAGGTGCCCCTCTGTCCCCTACTAAAACTACATATATATAGTTTGTGGATGGATGTGTGTGTGGACGCGGTGTAACAATAGTACGTGTCGAGTCACAGAGTTCGGGTGTATGTGGCGGCGTGGCTTGAGGGTTAGCCGACCGGCCGTTGGTTTTGACAATGCCTAATGCCACAGCTTATTCTACCATCATCGACTGAAGACTTGCTTTTCTTGTTATCGTCGTCACGACTAGATATTTATTTATAATCTATATTTTGATTCTGTACGAACAACAACAACGACGGTTGTTCCTGTGACCGCGCGTGCACATCTAAGAACCTTTTCAACTCCTGTGGAAAGGGGGGAACCGAATCGAGGGATCCAAGCCCGCCAACTTGACCATTGTCAGTTCTTACCACAACCGTCGTCGCCGCTACTGCTGCTACTGCTACTGTTATTATTATTACTTTTGGTCTTAATTAAGTGTTCATAGAGATAATATATACCACATGCATTTGCCCCTAGATCTGAACGGCTCTCCTGCCGTCCCAGACTCACCGGAGAAAATGACGGAATTCATGTTAGGGGAACGGGCTCTAAGTGAAGTCCTCAGCGAACATCCTGGCGAATTGGTCCGAACCGGGAGTCCCAATTTCGTCTGTTCCATATTACCGTCCCACTGGCGATCCAACAAGACTTTACCCGTAGCATTCAAAGTGGTGGCATTAGGAGACGTTAATGACGGAACCATTGTGACCATCAAAGCTGGAAACGACGAAAATTATTGCGCCGAACTTAGGAATTACACAGCTGTCATGAAAAATCAAGTGGCTAAATTCAACGATCTTCGATTTGTTGGACGAAGTGGACGAGGTAAGGACCCAATTCATTATTAAACTCATTATTCATACACCAAATAGTCTCTTTTCATGTCAATTTCTATTGTTATTTGGGTTAGAGACTTTAAGGCGAGTTTTCTTGGCCCATATCCCATTTCTGGTTTACTTGTTTCTTACAAAAAAAATATATTTTTTAATATCATTATGATGCTTTAAATTTATGGCAGAAATTCTGACAGGTTTCTTCGTCTGTTAAATAGTTAATGGGGTTAACATATAGGAAAGTGATAACTTTCTATTTTATAAATGTGTACCCGAAACTTATAAAATTCTTGCGGTTTTCAGTTGCTGAATTTTTCTCCTAATTCTTCTAGAATTTTATTTAGGACATCCTTCAATAGTCACCTGTGTCTACAAGACATGGTAGAATGAAGTTGGGTCCCTTTCAGACATATATAAACTTTTTAAAGGCACATTCATATAAAGTTACTTCGCCTTACTACCCGAAGTATTCATACATTTTGAATAAAATTTTAAATATTTCAATTGACACTTGTTTGGAACTTGTCAAGAATTTGATGGTGTGACAACTTTAGGCCTAAAATAATTGGGGATACTGGATATAGGAATATGATGCGTCGACAGGTTGTTGTTCCGCTCCGTGACGTGTGTAATTTTCATTGAGCAAAACTTGAACCGAGCGACTTATGTAGTAGTCTTCTAAAAAGGCATAATTTAGGGTTATTAAAAAAACTTATCCTTTAGAGCAGTGAAAGCCTAAAAATCAAAAATTATGACTAATCAACCATCTATGAATAATAGATTTGTCGTAGTATTATTCTTATAAGAGTATAGGATAAAAATAATTCAATCTTGACGAATATTGAACCAGGAAATAAAACATTGTAGGGGAGACAGAGTCATATGTTTCTTCAACTATTACTCATTCACTACCATTGAAATGTCTTACGTCATTTATAATTTACATTAATAAAGTGATAGCTAGTGCTAACGATTAAATAATTGAACTTTATACTGTTAATTTTGAGAGAAAAACTTGAAATAAAAGTATCGATTTGTTAACACAAAGAAGCTATCTGACTTGATTCTTGGTTGGGTCACTTTGAAGGAGGGACAAAATGAAGATCAAAAGTTTCTCTCAATTTTTACAATTTTTAAAGATGTTCTTAACTACTTTCGCTAATTTTTCCTCTGTTTAAAAGTCTTATTTATTAATGAAGTAGGTAGATAAGCAGAAGTGTACAGATTACCTTAGTTTAACCCCTTTAAACATTTAGACGGGACGGGCTATCAAAATGGTCAAAAGCTTTTGAAATTCATTTTTCCCATTATCACTGTTATTACATTGAATAAACTTTATTAAATTGTGGGTGTCAAATTAGGGAAGTTATCATCAAACGCCAAAATAACTCGCATAGCAAGAATGAATTAGGAAAGATTAGATATTTAAAATTAAAAAGATAACTTTTGAATAACAACATGCAAAGCTGCAACTTCAGCGTGAGATTATCTAAGTTTATATTATTATTTCTGCAATTTCAATTAACTCTTCCCTGCTAACTCTTTTTTTAAACTAGCGTACTTTATCGGATTTAAATTACTGATTTTTCATCTTGGGTTTTTAATGAAAAAGGGGGAAGATGTATGACTTTCAAGATTCTCGGAAATATTAAGTCTGGAAACAAAAAATTTAGCGCAGTAATAATCCTATCCGAAAAGAGCAATGATTTTAATTGAATCCGAAAAAGGATGGCAGTGAGTGAACGACCACAATGCACTATAGACGGAAAAGTGTCCCACATCAAGATAATTGTCAATTATGTTCCAAAATCCCAAAATATTGGTATACAGTGTAAGGCCCAGGAAGAGTTAATGATCAACATACATACTATAAATTATTTTCCGGAAAATCGTTTGTTATATTACTTAACAATAACCATTATTAGAGTTTAGTTGACAATGGTGATAAAAGCGGATTGGGGATAAGGGTTGAAACGGGAACGGGCCAAGTATACCTCTTTTTTTTTTAAGAAAATTAAGACCTGAAAGGTATATGTGTATATATAACCAATATACTAGCAATTAATTCTCACTTGGGTGTGTGCTTGTGTGAAAGTGTTATTTTCTTACTACTTCTCTAGAAATCCTTAAGTAAGCAGCACATGGCACTTTAACATCTTATAAAAGAGCTGTAAATACCAGTCGATTATTTGGGCCTGAACATTTAAGCACTTCACTTGACTCAAACCGGGGTGAATGGGTTGGAGAGGAAGAGAAAAAAGTTTAGAAAAAAAATAACCCTAAGCAAAAAAAAATGTATATACTACCTCACAAACTTAATGGCTTATAAATTTTCAAGACACTAAGACAATTGCGAGGGTTGATTTGCAAGAAGGGAAGAAAAAGTCCCCAAACCGAAGGGAGGGGTTTTTTTTTTGCTGCAAAAGTGTATAAAATCAAAGATCCTCCACCTTGCCTTTATTTCTGACCATTCTTAATAATTTCTTAGAGGGGAAGGTGACATCGAACACCCATAACTTTTTAAGCCCTAGAATAAACCACCGGTATCGACTAACAGGGGCGAACCTGCGATCTTTGAACTGAATAGAAAATGCGCTTTGTTGAGGCCAAATATGATGCTTAACCCTTTTACAAAAATTCAACGACTATTTCTTCGATTTCCGTAATCTTTTTTCCATGTGTTTGAGAAAAATTTCTAACATAGTCGCCTTAACACATCACTCATTCATTCAGCATCGATCATACAATTCACTTCTGTCAATTAAAGCACCTGACAACACATTAAACACCTGAAAAGATTCTTTAGGAAATATATCTGAGTCGCCGGAGTTAAAGAAAAGCATGAAAGGACCTTAGATGCTTGGTTATCTAGCTGATTACGTAGATTAGGACCGTACAATTACATGTCCCAATGTAATTGTTTTAGCCCATTTACCGAGGAATGAACGGAGAGGCTAAACCGAGAATCAGGATATTTTTACCGATCGACATATTCCACTTCCTTTTGAGAAAGGGTTGTTTTGCGGGCGCGTATCACCACACAGTAGAACCACCAACTTTTATTATCCATCCGAGACGGGGGAAAGTCAAATTTGACGTGTCTTTTCCTTTTTATCTTTTCCCTCCGTAATGTTGCCTGGGATCGAACCTACAGCCTAATGAAATCCCGAATAAACCACGTCGCCAAATGAGGACTACCGCAGGCTGGTTGTTTAGCCACACAAATTAGTACGTCACTTATTTTGACTATAATTGGTGTAATGAATTTAAAAGGAAAGATACCGGAAGTATCATCAAGTGCCCCTGGTATTTTTCTCTTATATTAACATCAGTATTTTAAGGGCGTTTATGGATTTTTTTTCTCGTTTCTCGTTTGTTAAAACCCAGTAATTTTGGATATGATAATAATGGTATGGTACTGAGTGTTTGATGATATTTGATGTATCCAACATTTTATTTCACGCGTTTGTAATATATTCCCCCCTAAAAAGGTATACGTCCTACGATTACGATCATTTACAAATTTTTCTTCAAATGCTGTCGGATGATTATAATCATAATAATCATCATCCTGTTTTAGCTATTTTATAAGAAACCTATTAAAAAGCCTCTGTATCCGAATATTATTATTATACATATCAGTCTATTTGGGGAGGAGAAGGGGTAAAGGTCCCTGACACCGTCTGGGTAAAACATGCTCCACTGATTTTAATGGGCGAGTAAAGGTGAAGTGGTGCCAAACATCGCGTATGCGTGTCACCTTGAAAAAAATACGGTAGCAGACTCAAATATTTATCCAAAAAAAAAAAACAACCAAAACTGCTCCCCCTATCCCCAAGAAACCGCCCATGACTCGAAGGTTCGCCGCTGACCAACGTCGATAATTTTCTCTTTGATAAGTGGTAGGGAGACCTAAAGTGTTCCTGTTCGTCCGCTGGAATTAGATATATGAGTAGTCCGCTTCAGTAGCGCAGTAGGAACGTGTGGTAACTCTCTGAGTCCGTGGTTGCAGGTCCCGAGAGGAAAGTCTCAAGTGAGCCTTTCCATCGGTAGGAAGCACTGGGACATAAAACAACCTTAGCGTCGGTAAATTACCTTAATCAGTAGAGCGGCCGACGTCAAATACACCAGTTGGACACACCAGTTCTCGTCAGATCACTGCATTTAAGCAACGCAGCCCAAGTTTGATCCGATATGGGTGGTTGGTTTATCATTGGGTGCTGCTAATTTCCCCTCCCCTACATCCCCAACTCCTCCCTCTCTCTCTTACCCGCGAGCAGCCTCCTCAAGGTTCGCCCTGTTATGGCTGCTTGGCCGACTCCCCGACCCGATGGTTTGTTTGTTTGTTGGTGTTTTAGAGTCCTTCAACTACAAGGTCATTAGAGCCCCGTCCACTGTGTAGTTCTGATGCAGAAACTGCACAAACACTACACTAATGCGACGATTTTTGGATACTAGCGGTACCCAGTTTTCCCAAGCGGCCACCCATGTCAGTACTAGCTGGGGTTGCGCTGCTTAACTTCAGTGATCAGACGAGAACTGGTGTGTCCAACGGAATTTGCCGCTCCCCGGACCTGTTGGTATAGCATACTAACAATACTAATCCGTGAGTGATTGACTCATTCTTAAGAGTCGCCTAGCTCGTGTTTTCTGGGTTCGATTCTGGATCGAGGTGGTAGTATGAGATGACCCATGTTCCCGACCAGAAATTCTGTTCATGTCGACTAGGGTATAACCCAATTATTTGATAGGATAAATCCTAATGAAATTAAACTTGTATAAATGGATAATATTTAATCAACGATATAAAATATAAGTTGAGGTACATATGTCTAAGCATAGGAGGTCATAATTAAGAATCATTGGAGGATGGAGGCTTCTGCAATGGTCATCAAACATTTGGTTACGGACCTATATATGACTAAAAACTTCAAAGAAAAAAAATTTAAGCATACAGTGATTTGGCAATAGATGAGTCGAAAGAGAGCAAGAAACTCAACGGGTACCGAGTGTCGCAATTACATTTCCTTTGTTTTAAAACTTGTGTCACATATTGTAATATTAAATCCGCATCTCTTACTTAACTAACTCCTGAATGACTAAGCTTTACAAATTAGCCTGTACGAGCATCGTCAGGCATCCGGGAAATATAAATTCCCCCACCCACACCCTCGTGGACACCCTAAGTCCATGGTTGCATGTTCGTTCCTGGCTGATGTGGATGGATCTTTTACCGGGCTACAGGGAAGCCCCAAGAGCCTGATCCGTCGGATGAAAAGTAAAATCATGGTCCCCTGTAGGGTGTGTGATATTACCTGCACGTATCCTTCCTACATGGAGTAAAATATTTTTGGGAATCTGCAAAATTCCTGGGCGTATACGCTAGACCTCTGTTAAAGAAACAGCTCTCAGAATAAACTTTTGCAACGTGTCTCGAAAAAGCAAACATGATCGGTCTCGCTCGCTCATGGTGTAACAAACGAGCAAGTTAGCATTCTGTTTTTTAAGTAAACGAGCTGAGAGCGAGCCTCGGCTCACAGACTGACATTGTGGTCGAGGATGCAAGCGAGAGTCCGCATGTCATAAATGTAGGACTCGTTCCTGTTAGGCAAAATCCTGCCTTGGTAACGCAATAGGTAGTATACTCAATTTACTGCTCCAGTGATTACAGGTTCGATACTGGATGAAGGTGGGTGAACTTCTTTCGAGCGAGAGAGAAGCCCCGAACGGTCCTTCTTTTGGATAAGAAATAAAACCGAGGTCCCGTGTGGTGTACGATGGCATTTGCACGTAAAAGAACCATCTCCACTATTCACTGGGTATATGAGGCAAAATTTCCAGATGTAGGAGCTCGCCCCCTGGCGTCGGTGGAGTGCCCCAACGAACAGCAGACCGACTATTAGTAAGCAATGGGGGTTTTAGCTTAGGTAGGCCTTCACTGTGGAAAAATATATCGCCCTTGTGTCCATTCAGAGGGACAAGATAGGTATTCGACCCTGCTATAGGTGTGAAAAGGATTAGGAGTTGCTTTGGGTAGTACAGTTATTGAGCATTATTATTCCTAGAATATTTTTTGAGGTTACAGAAAATCGTAGGGTGCTATCCCGGGTTAGATTTTTGTCCTATGATGGACCGAATCAAAGAGTAGAGAGGGAGAGTGGAAGCATATCAAAAAGTGGAGGGATTTGTAGAGAGAGAGAGAGAGGATTGAGGTAAGCCTGTCATTCACCAACTCACTTCCTCGCCTCGTCAACCCTGACAAAAACTAACCACTCTTCAATGACGTCATTTTTGGACTCTAACGGTATAAATCTGTCCTAAATCAGGTTCTTTAACACAATATCTACGTATGACAATTACCAATGATTTTTTTGCTAGTAAAAGACTGCGATCAGAGATAGCAAGCAGCCTAGCTTGTATAAGGCCCCTCTTCCCCTTCCCTCTTTGTAGATGCAATAGACGCCATCAAAGCACTCATTGGTACAGAGGTTCACCACAGCAGCCCTTTTGTGAAACGAGAGGAATGCACATCTTATCAGGTGACACGTGTACCTTTGCTAGCAATTGGAATCTCATTTGAAATAGGGACACTATAATTACAATAGCCATTATGACTAGGTTACTTAAAATACCTTGTTTCTACAAGACTCGCCCCTTTCCTATTTCTACCCACCACCTGCATAATAATGCCCCAGTGTGTGTAGCGTCAGTAATACTGGATGGACATGCGCATTATTTTTCCTGCAGATGAGCCTTTCTCTCGTTGGTGGCAGTGGTGACTTAATTAAAATGGCTTTCAAATGAGGCCAGGCCACTCCAAATGTCATTTGGGTTAGAGGGAGAGATTTGAATACTGGACTTTATTCAATGGACACTTAATTAGTAGCGGAGAGTTTATTCTTGCAGTTGGCAGGGCACGGGACGGGAGGAGGAAGAAGTGGGTAAAGGGGAAGAAAGACGAAGAAGGCACCACGGATGACCAACCAAATTACTTTGCTGCCCACATACAAAACTAATGGATCTCATTTAACTTTTTAAACTGCCTTATACTTTTAATGATTCCATGCATGAACGACAATTTCGCGATAAAGCAAGGGCGATAGATAAATCACTAATAACTTTTAATCATTACTAAGAAACATTAAATATGCAAAATGAAAACGAGAGCACTAATCACCTGACCCAGATTGGCCCATGAGGAAATATATCGCATTAAAAGGACCACGCGTCTCATTCTTAGTCAAAGGATGAGTTCCAGTGTTTTATACGAAATATCCCTAGTGTCCTTTGAAAAATATTAATTCCAAAATACGGTTTTAAAAAATATGTTTCCGAAAGTCTGTGGTTTGGCCCATTGGGCCGAATGTTTTGATAGAGGAAGCCACTGACCTCAGCCAGAGGCGAGCCTGCATACGTTGAGGACAAGAGGCAATTTGTGTCTACCAAATGAGTTACTGACTAATTTCAAGCTGCATTTAAAAACTGTAAATTAGGGCAGTTTGTTAATCAGGTTATCCTATAAATGAAGACGCTCATGTTGACAATTTAAACAATTGAACCATAGTCTACGTTCATAAACAATGCTCACTCAAAGTTGAAATAGGTCCATTTAAGGTGAGAGGGCTAGAGAAAGGAGGATGGAGAGGGTGGGATAGAAATATGTAGGCCAATTGGCCCATCCAGATATAAAGTGCCCGTTACTAATTTAGGTCTTTTTTCACAACGACTTACAAATTGCTGCTAAGAATATATGTGGCGACATTGGATTTAGCAGGTGCAGTCAAATTAAGCAATTGAATATTACATGGTTTACTGGTGGAGGGACATTTGAAAGAGGAGGGGGAGGTCTCGATAGATAGAAATGGGATGGAGGGTGTAGCCCCAACACTAATGGGGCAAAGATAGCCATGAACCGAAAAAGGGGTCAAAGAGGTAAGATGACTAACTCTAGTCATTCATCCTACTCGAATTGTCTTAAAAATGAAGTGACATTATTACTAGAGATGGTCAGTTAGTTGAGCCATTACTGCTGACCACTTTTGATTGTTATTTCTTGACGTTGGCAGGCAAAAAACAGCAGAGGATATGCGAGTTAAAACAATTAGACTCTTAAGTCAGATGAAAACGCTAATTGTGGTGTTGGTATTTGTTGTGGGTGACCTGCTACTCAATTAGGTCCCTTCTTCACTAGGATTTCATAATACCTCGCCCTTTAAATAACGTGCTGGGATTGACCTAACTTATAAAATTTCATCAATGTTCCCACTTACCAGTATATGGAGAATCGGTTCCCCAATTTGTCTCAGATTCAAAAGTGGAAAAGGTACCAAAGGACTTAAAAGTAAATTTGTTGAAATGTCCTTATGTGACCAGTGAGAGAGGTGTGAAGGCCCTTTGAGACATGACTTCCTAACAATCCTTGGGCACTTTGCCGGTGATTGAATGTTTTTAAAAAGGTGCAATTGAAGTGAGGTCAAGATGTGATAGAAGAAGAAAAACTTAGGGGTTGAATAACTGAGCAAGGAAAGGAGGGAGACGGGGGAAAGCTAAATGAGATGGTCAGAAAAGGACATTTAAGCTCATCTTCCAAAGAGCAATTACAAAATGGAGGGAGGGGATGTCCAATGATACCAGTTGTGTACGTTTAACAACAAAAAAGAGGTTTTCTTTTCGCCGAAGAAAAAAAAGAGAGAGGCGAGATTAAATGACATCTTGTTCGAGTGTCCTTAGGGTTCCTACGCTAATTGAGACATCTCTACTGTCAGGGGTTGGGCATGTGATGACCGCTGGACAATAGGTTGACCACTGCGGGTAGTCTATTGCTTTTACACCTAACTCTCCTTAAGTCGCGTAAACGATCTCCTAGTCGCCAGTCATAAAACGATTTCCTTGGGTTGTTAAATGTCGGGATAAGGACTGAAGGAGGGACAAGGGAGAAGAAAGGGCGTTTGAGGAAAAAGCCTGGGGTTGGATTTAGCATCTTAGTGCGAAGAAGAGAAGAATGGGCATGAAACGACTCACACTCACAAAATGACTGGAATAAGAAGTCTTTTTTCTCTAGAAATCTACATTAAGGACCCTCGCTTGTAACAGAAATTTTAATGTCCAGTCTTTAGCCATTCGCTAAAGCCATCTGTAGTCCACAGGGTTTTTTCGGACCTTTTGTCGACTTTTAACTTACCGCCAATCCAGATAAAGATGTCGCATAAAGTTATCTTATCTGTCTTAAGATTGGTCGGTCTCTCTGTGACTTCTTCCCCTAATTTCACGTATCTTCCTCCATAGCATTCTCAGAGATGCCCTTCAGTGACCTAATCCAAATCATAGAGAACCTCTTTGTTTAGATTATATTTCATCAAAGTCTAATTGTTTCCATGTTGTTTCTTTGTTGGGGCACTTGTGGACGCTCGTGCGCGAGTCGTTCTCGCAATTGCCCTTATCAATTGAAACAAAACACCCGCACCCAGTCTGTCATCAACCAGCTAAGCTTTTTAGTTTGTCTAGTAAATCGACGTAAGCCGCTGTAAAGGGTGGGATCCCAGAAAATACACCAAATCCTTGACCGACCAAGAATGTTCTCATTCATAGGGCTCGTGGACTGGCATATCAGCAGGCAGGACAATAAAAGGATAGCATGGTGGTGACAAGCGAATAATTTACCACAGAAAGCCTTTTTTTGGCACCATAAGAAAGGACCTAAAGTTGTTAGCACCAGGCACCAGTGACAATCAGTCAAACCAAGGGGGCGGCTACGAATGGCAAACCATGTTGTGCCCATGTTTATATTTGGATACGGTGTCAAATACTGTAGGCGACGTGATGGATTATTGTGAAGGGTGTAGAGGAGTAAACATTTAAATAATGCCTACCCCTTTGAAGCACTTATAAAAATACCATCCATATCACGATTGACCAGGTCTTTATTAGACTGTTTTCCAGCCTAAGTGTGATAGTGTTAGAACTGCATGACAAAAATGAGGGAAATATACAAATTTACAGGATAGAGGGGATCAAAAAGAGGGGAAGCAAAGAAAAAGGGACCGGTCAAATACCATAACCATTTTAGTCTCTTCTGGAGACATGGACTTTATAATAACTCTCTATTCGCTGAAATTCAAGTTGCTGGGGGAGCAGCTTATTGAGTTGGACACACCAATTCTCATTTGTGATCACTGAAGTTAAGCAACGTAGCCCCAGCTAGTACTGACATAGGGATGGCTGCTTGGGAGTGTTGGTGCACTAGAACTATGTAGAGGACGAGGTTCTAATGCCCTTGGCATGACTAAATGGAGGCAAAGACTAAATGGAGGAGTTGACCACAAAGTCAAACGGTGTGCCCCTTTAAAAAAGTTGCGATGCCTTTATGTTTCTAAGGACCCTTATTAAATTTAATCTTTGATTGGTAACTTCCTGTTATTTGAAGTACCATGACAGCTATTTATCTCGAAAGGTAGAAAAGATTGGTGGAAGTGTCTGGGTTGGTAGTGGTGGTGGTGATCGAATTTATTTCTTGTAAGGATTAGTAGCAGCAGGTGAAGAAGTCACTTGATTCCTGCCGCAGTTTAGTAGATATATAATCATTTTTTAAACTCCTAAAAGTTTATCGGCCGCCTTTCATTTTTTTAAAACTAAATAAAAATTTTTGAGTATCCGTACTTCATTAAATTAACATGTTGTGATGCTATCGTGCTTTGAATTAAAGAGTTGTTTATCCCATACTGATCTAAATGAATAGCTGTGTGATTCGTTCATGAATCATCATTGATAAAAGACCTTATTAGTCTAAATACAAACATAGTACTTAATATATGCGCTACACACGTAATGATGATGATCATTATCAATCGCTATCATTAAATCTCATTTTTATACTCATATATATATGGATAAAACAACGAATTATTCATAACATTTTTCGCAAACTGCATCACCCATTTTCCACACAAACCTGGCAGGAGTCATTATTAATTAACTGGATAGGAGGAGATAGAAACCGGCAATTGTTTGTTCAAAGTGTGTACATGCGTCGTTTCAACCCGTTAACTGTTGACCAACACAACTCATTTACCAGCACATTTATCTACGCCTGGCAAATCTTAATTTTGGAGTAACACAACATTGTTGTCTAAGACCTTGCCGTGAACAGGTTTAATTTCTTTCCTTTCAAGGAAAGTAAAGTCTTGTCAAGATGATCTGCACGTGAAAAGGTCCTTTCTGCACGGAAAATAACTTCCCTTTTCCTAACGCGCCTGTTAATAAATAATCTTCAGATCTTCATTGCAACTCTGAATTGAGGGTGTTCAAGTTCAATCCTGATCGAGTCTAGTAATTTCGATCTTTTCTGGGCTGCAACAAATGGTCCACCTGAAATATAACTACCGATTCTAATTGTTGTTTGTTGGTGTTTAAGGTCCCATCAACTACAAGGTCATTAGAGACCCGTCCACTGCGTAGTTCTAATGCATATGCTGCACAGACACTACACCAATGCGACAATTATTGGGTATTAGCAGTACCCAGCTTTCCCGAGCGACCACCCATGTCAGTACTAACTGGGCTTGCGTTGCTTAACTTCAGTGATCAGACGAGAACTGGTGTGTCCAACGCAACTCGCCGCTCTGACCGATTCTAATGCACGGTACAGACGGTTCCCTACCGCATCAAGGTACATACGATGTCTCTCAGTTGCACGTCAAAGAAACTCGTTCGTTCAATTTGGAAAGATGTTGGTCACTATGTTCGGTGTAAAACCTTTCTTAAAAGGGACACCATGGGAACTGGAGGATGATAAGAAATGTTGTTTATTTATGCGAAAAACATATTGTAATTCGTTTCCGCCTGACAGCTCCAGGGAAGGGAGATGAAACGGGAGGAGGTTTAATAGATAGGATATTTTCCCTAAGATTTTTATTTCATTCAACTACAGTATAAAAAATATAATCCAACTCTTGGGTTATTATGGTTGATTCGGAAGGAATTCAATAATATCCTCCTGCTTTCTTTATTTTTACATTTATCATCTCCGACAACTCATAAAGACGAAATTATCATTTGAGATATATATATAGATAGCTCAGTTTAATAGTTTCTCCATCTGATATTATTCTAAATATTCATCTCACTCTCTTCTTTATGAAAACTAGAAAAGTTTTTTTAATTATTGAAGGAGGCTTATAAAGCTATGCATATATAAACGATATCATCAGATCAACCAAGAACTGAGAGAGTCCCCTTTTCATTTTAGGGCCCTTCAACTACAAAGTCATTAGAGCCCCGTCCACTGTGTAGTTGTGATGCAGAGGCTACACAGACACTACACTAATGCGACGATTTTTGGATACTAGCGGTACCCAGTCTTCCCAAGCAGCCACCCATGTCAGTACTAACTGGGGTTGCGTTGCTTAACTTCAGTGATCAGACGAGAACTGGTGTGTCCAACGCAATTTGCCGCTCCCCCTTTTCATTCGCCATTTTGATTGACCAATGTCACCTATCACATGAGGACTTTTGATCAAAGGAATACCTAACTAATGGGCGTTGGCTAAATATTATATGATTTATATTTGAATATTGATAGTACACTTTTTATTTCTTTGAATTATGATGTGAATTGAGGAAGAAGATGATTTTGATGAAAAGATACATAGGAATAGGAGGTGAGGGGGAATTATTAAACTGCTATAACCACACTCAGGTGATAAAAAGATGATAGGTTTTTACTATTGTGCAGTCTTTTTTTAAAAAAGAAGAAAACAAATGTATTCGACTGGTTCTTTGTATTTTGTAGTTATCTTTTTCCCTACAGTTTGCAACAGTCCTGTTTCTAACTACGTAAAACAACCTATGCTTGTAACTATTGTTATTGTTCGAGGAATTTGCTGCGTGAAATAACTACAGCATCACATCTGAAGACACCGATTTATGTTTACAAAAACTGGACTGTTTAGCATCTAGTATATTTAAAATAGGACTTTTAAAGTTTATTTTTCATTCTTGTTGGTACCCTCCCTTCATTTTCCCCATTCCCCTCAGATACGTATACGTATATACACATACACACCAGTTCTTCTCCATCGATGTTTACCGCCCCCGCTATGTCGTCATCAAATCCCATTACATACCCCTCACCTAACACTTCCCTCATCTACTACAAATTTGTATCTAAAAGCAATAAATTTCATGTCTCTTCTTTTTCACTCCCCCCTTTTGGTTATAATCAAACTCCCGTTGTCTGTTAAAAAGCTGCCCTTCTTCCAACCAACCGCCTATCGTCTTAACGCCCCAGGACACTTCGCTTCCCCCAGAGTCATAATGCTGTTTTCACCTTTCTCGGTAGAGGTCGCAATAATTCAATCTTGAAATTTCGATGATGAAGGGATGTCCTAAAAACACGTACTTAAAAGATATTTAAATAATTATTTTGAAAAAAACTTTTCTGTTTTCTTCTTTTCCGTCAGATTCAACTGCTTTACGACAATTCCCCCTCGCTCTCACCCCACTTTTTCTTTTACAAAATCCAGACGGCTAAGATATTTGAAAGCTTGTCTTATCATCCAAATTTTTAGCCTTGAATTGATATGTTTAATCATTATTTGTAATTTTACTGCTTGTCAATTGTTAATATATTCATAAAATGTCTCAAACCTTTTGATCGATGACACATAGTTTTGAAGTTGACGACGTCAATAGTCATACTTTAGCTTCTCTTTCAAGTAAAAAATATATCTATTTATATAAATCTAATGAAGCCGAAGTAGCGTGATTAGAGTTCTAATAACATTATTTTCAGTAATAGTAGATTTTTTCATCAATATGGTATGTGAATAAAGCATCTTTGACTGAAATAAACAATATAATTATTATTAAGAAACGCTTATAAATAACAAACCTCTTTTTAATAATCCTAATTCTATGAATTGTTAAAAGAGAGAGATGCTCTCAGGATCTACAAAAGGCCGCCGCGAAATGAAGCAATAGTTTTAAAAAAATGTCCAAGATAGAGAAACGTGATGAACTTTCATAATGACCCTACACAAATAAATATGGCCATTTCGAGCTTTGGTCTGTCCTAACACTCATCTACACGACTACAGTACGTTAAAGTACTCTAAACTCGGTTAACAATTGTTACGAACTCCAGTTGGTGTACACGAAATTCGACTTCAATACAGGGATGAGGTTGTTGTTGTTTGAAGATGTTTTAAGGGCCCTTCCACTACAAGGTCATTAGAGCCCCGTCCACTGAATAGTTCTAATGCAGAGACTGCACGGACACTACACTAATGCGACGAGATACCCAGTTTTCCCGAGCATCCACCCATGTCAGTACTGGCTGGGGTTGCGTTGCTTATCTTCAGTGATCAGGCGAGAACTGGTGTGTTCAACGCAATCAGCCGCGCCCTACACTGATGAAGCTGATGGTTGGTTGCACCCCGGGTCAATCGTGTACCACAAATGATACTAATCTCATATGACTGACTATATAAAAAATTTCCTCTTTTTTTTT
>JAAFCE010001036.1:20126973-20138448 GCA_013389805.1 Trigoniulus corallinus
CAGGACCGGGGCGAGGAATTTGAGGGAGATGATAAGTTAATGATAATGCTGAATGTTTATACAAGCATAAACCTATAAGCAAAAGGGGCATGAGCCTGACTCTTGTTGCATTTAGTTATTGTGCAAAAGGTCAGACACCATGCAATACTATAACCAACAAAGAATTAATTTGCCTTCCAAAAATTTCTAGTTTGGTTGTGTAATGCGGTGTTGGAACAGTGGGGTAGGCCGGCATCCCCCCACAGACAATTCAGCCAATATTTCCTGCAGGCTCCAGATGCCCGACTGGGGTGCCTCCAGGCAGAGCATGTTAATTGGACCCGCAGACCCGACCCTGCCACAGGCGGGATAAGGGTGTGATGATGATGAAACCTATAAGCAAACGAGAAGTAAATGAGAGGAATGAATATAGGCCTTTAAATTTAATTTACTGATGTGTGCAATATAAGCAAAATATGGTTATCACTGTCAGATTATTGAACATTACCCATTCATGACTATGGTAGCAGCAGCACCAGGCAAAGAATACGCGTGTTTGTGTGATAGATAATATAAAATAGGAAAAGTGAGTTGTTATTGTTGTTTCGTAATGGGAATACATGTAGTACTACACGCTCTGAGAAAATTACATCAAGATGTGTCAACAAATGTATATTGCATCCGACAGGAGGAAGACTAAAATGTGGTTGGTTTTTTTAGTTGTTGTTGTTTGGTGTATATCCCCTTCCCCCTTCCCTACAGCTTCATGGTAACCCACACTTTGTCGGTTTTCGGTTGCGGAATAACATTAGCACTAACGACATTTGTATCCGCGGACGACAACAGAAACGAAATCAAGTGCCTCGCCGTCTTTCTTTCGGTTTCTACTGAAGATAGCAACGATGCACATTGCAGTTTTGATTGCTCTCATTTAAACACTGTATGTGTGTGCTTCTTCAACAACTTACATTACTGTCATAGTTTTGCCATAGCTCGACATCACCAGAAGCCCAGGGCTCTTAGCAGTGCAACAGTACCATGACAAATAACAATACAAAGACGTTCTTTACATTTTTCTATTAAGTCTATGAAGAAGAGGAAATGAAGAAGAAAAATTGTATATACTGTATTTGGTTTGAATCTTGCACTAAGCTACCAGTTGCCCTTCTTTTCTCGCCACTCTGAATAACAGGAAAGAAAATACCTTTATCCCGAAGAGCCCTTTCTACTATCCAAAGAAATATCACTTTCAAATTACTAAAGTACACCACATCCATTATTTTGCCATATTTTTCTTTGTATGCGACTTAAGCTAAGGTTTCCTTCTATGTCAGGTGTGAGTCAGTATCGATTACTTGAGCACAATGAGTGAACCTTTTCCGGTTCGCGTCTAGTAAAACCAAGGTGGACAATACTGAAATTTATAAGACACAATTATGGGGGACATTGATGAATATCAGGATAGGAAGAAAAACGACACTGAAAGTGGGGAATGACGGTAAGGAGGAGAAAACTTCACAGTTTTTAATAAAATCTCTAAACCTCGGAAGGTGTCCACATTGTAGGACACGAGAGATTTATATGTGGTATAGTACAGCAGTCCAAAATGGAGTGTTAAAAAAGGTGGGGATGTGGGAGAAGGGGGAAGAGGAACAGAAAAAGAGGAGGTTGCGATGACAGTTGGAACTTTTTTAACAAAAAAAGAGACTACCCTTTCTGGTAATGGGAATATGATGGACGGTGAGGAAACAGTATAGCCTATATTGGATTTTTTTTCCTTCTTAAGTAGCCAGAGTTAAGATGTTAAAGCGAGATGGTGGGAGTAGGCCTATATATACACCCTCTGAGAGGAGAAATTGGTTTTTCAGCTTTATAACTCGGATATTATTGCAAACGCACAGATGTTCCGCAGGGGCAGGCCTCAATTGCCAGTGTTGTCAGATTGGCTGACCTGCTATTTCCCCGCCTCATTGATCACTTAGTCTTGACAAGCATGACAAACGGTCGAGATATGGGATTTTTTTTAGTATAATGTCTTACTTTCTCTCTCTTTTTTTTTGTCTCCCTTCATACTTCTTTTTTCGTCTTCGTTTTGCAAAGAGGTGGAAGGGGGTAAAAGCTAGAGAAATTCAGGTTTTCAGTGTGCGTCACTCTCGACTACATTTCGTTCGCTTCAATGACTTCAATGGTCAGTCATGTAACACGCAACACCATCACTCCTAGTCAAATCCTATCTTCATCACAGTGGTATCACTTCTTCAAGTCCCTCAAGTCGAGGTCTCCACGGAATCCCACTATCACCCATCCCTGTATTAACTCCACCACTTTTATAATCAACCTTCAACCTCCCCTCCTCATACGCCTTCTTCAATACGCGTACACATATTGCATTTGGTCTCTCTTCCACCTCCTCCGTGCTGTCCATTTCTTCGTCTTCAATAAAACGGCACCCACATTGCTCCTACTCTACTAATCTTAAATTTTTAGAGTTGGAATCTCAAAGGGAAAGGAGGTGAAGGAGGATGACAGGGAAGTGAAATAGAGGAGAGGATGAGCACCGGTTGGCCCTTCAAACCGCTAGAACTCCAATGTCCCCCCCCCTTAACAGGCTAAAGGAGTTTCCGAAAGGGAGGGAAGAAAGTCTAGAGGAGGAAAAGAAGTCAGTCAGACAGAAACTCAGAAGGGGAAAAAAGAAAGTCAACATGAAAGGTGGTGCCAGATGAAGAAGAGTGGAAAATCTGTTGAGTTACAAGGAGCTCTTCGATTTTGTCCAAGATTTATTGTGTTCAGATTTATGTCATAACCATCCTTTTATATCCTCTCAAGCGCGGGAGTGGAATGAAGAGGATAGGAAGTGGATAGAGATGGCGTAGAGGGGTGATGGTCAAGACGCATACTCTCTGCAATTTCTTTCCATTTCCCCATTTATCATCTGTCCACGGATAGGTGACTGACTAGCTGGACGTCGAGCTGCTGCTCGCCTTTTTTTCCTTGCAATTTCCAATCGTTCATATCAACCACACAAGGATGGGTGGCTCAGTCGGTCATTTGACTTTAGACGTAAACGACTTGTAGTCACATGCAGGATGTTGACTAAATTCTCGAATATCGCGATAAAAAACTATAGTAGTTAATAATGCTCCGCATTGGGAATGACTGTTTCAGGGTACATATCAGTGCACATAATGTGACCAGAAGCTGAAATCAAATTCGTAAAATTAATTAACATCAATTTGCAGGGGAATAAAGACCAAATTTACTACTGCATTTTAAAATACTGTACAGTTCACTGCGACAAATTGAGTTCTTATTTACAGTATCTCAGAACTTGGTTGTTCCAGGTACTGTAGTGTATAAAAAAAAGAAATGCACTAAAGTTCGAAATTAAGAGAATAAACAAATTTATTGAAATATATCAAAAACCACTGGACGGAATTTAGAAAAATTTGGTATGGAGACAGTAAGAAACAACAGCAATGTAAGCCCTACAACACAGAAAATACCACTGCAAAATAATGAACTAGTCACATGAAAGAAGACATGTTCAAAACTGATATTGTAGGATGGTACCGAAAATGAGGCTAATAGGGGTATAGTCACGTCCAACAGACACAAAGGTGCACAGCGTGTCATCATACTGCTTATGAGACCGTTGATGAGTCCCTGAGGCTGCTGCACCAATGTAGTTCTTAACTCCTGGATGGTTCTGGAAGGTGCTTGGTGAATTACAATCCCCCTCCAAGTGCATCACAGACATGTTCAATAGGATTCACGCCTGCACTCAATCTGCTGAATATCCTCACTTTGAAGATATTCATCCACCATTTGGGCCCTATGTGGACGAAACAGAACTTCTTGAAACGTAACTGAGAGCCGACTGCACCTCTGGAAAGTAGCACATAAGGCTTTAAGATCTCTCTATACCTCTGAGCAGTCAGGAAGCCTGTGTGGAACACGTGGAGTGGCGTGCGGCCATGCAGCATGAGGCTTACCCACATGACATCTCCACCACCATAATGGTCCCTTTCCTTGTTGTTGAAGGGGTGATAGTGGGTCCCAGGTTCACTCGCGTGAGTGGGATGCAAATAGCAGGTCTTCCGACATAAAGCCCTCTCACGAAACCCTCGGGAAGCAGGAACCCTTGAAACTATAGTTCTAGTCTCAGCAGAGAGCACGATAGAGCGGGGTGGCTGTAGCAGTTCCTCGGCGCCAGGCTGGAAATGTAAAATACCGATCCGATATTGTTGTGGCTGTAGGACGCCCTTGCCCAGGCCTTGCGGATATGGATCCAGTCTCCTGAAACTTTCTACAAATTATAGACGACACTAGATGTTACGTTGAATACCCGCCTCGGTGGCGCAATAGGTAGCGTGCTGCACCGAGGCGGATTGGTTTCTTTCGGGCGAGAGAGAGGCCCCGAGTGCGCTTTCTTTCGGATGAGAAGTAAAACCAAGGTCCCATGTGGTGTGCGATGACATTTGCACGTAAAAGAACCCTCTCTACCATGCAACGGGTAGACGATGCAAAAATTTCCAGGTGTAGGAGCTCGCAACCCCCTGGCGTCGGTGGAATACCCCAACGAACAGTAGACCGACGATAAATAAGCATAGGGGTTGCAGCTTTGGTCTGCAACCGGCTGTGGATAAACACTGTCCAATAGATCGCCTTTGTGTTCATTCAGGGTTACAAAATGGGTACCCTGCCCTGCCACAGGCGGGAATGGGTTAGGAGTTGCTTACTAGATGTTACGTTGAGGTCACTTACAATCTGCACTTAGATTTGTCGTGTTTCCAGTCTACCAATGGTTCTCCATCGCATTTCGTCATCTAAACGATGCTGACGATGCCCCCTCACCGAGAGGTTAAAGATACTTTAGGAATAATTGCGCTGTGTGAGATCCCGTGTAGTAGTAATGCCCAATACTCACTTCCCTTTCTATTCAACAAATGTCCCAAAGGTTGCCATTTCTATGCTGTTGAGGTGGTCCTCATGAATTTTACTACGAATATTTGGAATTCATCACTCAACATTTTAACAAAAGAAACTAATTCCTGTTCAGCCCGTCAAACCTTGTAAATTCCAACCAAAACTGTCGAGGTCGGACGTTCAATTACTTGGATACCACTCTCTATTATAATGTGTAGAAATAAATTTAAATTTTTCCATTTTGATTATTTGAAATTGCAGTATGAATTATTAATTAAGAAAATAAGGATGAAGGCTTGTTTCTTATTCTGAAGAGGAGAAAATGCATAGAAAGAGAGGGAGAGGGAAAACTGCAAGATTCTAGCTGTCATCATCATGTTCACTCGCAGCAATTTGACTTCATGCCAGTTATTTTACTCGAATCACACAGTAATAAGTCGCACACTAAAATACGTTAGGAATTTCTATTTCGAGAAATGCATATTTTATAACTAACGTATTGAATACGAGTGTATATGAGAGAGAGAGAAGAGAAATACTGACGTAGCAATTGCTAAACATTAATATGTTTAAAACCAGTGTATTGTATTATATGTTACATTCACTTCTTTGGAATTTACAGATAAAAAAATAACAAAGAAAGCATTTGTATTAAAAACAGGTTAGATATGTGCTCTTTAGTAATAAATGCATGCAATATTAATAAATTTGTGGATAATATGCAATAAGTATGAAGGTTAGGGACTAGCTACGTAAATTGAACAAGAGAATTGGGCGAAAAACATGGAAGGAACCAAGACGTGAACAAATAAGACAAAACTGCAAAACCCACCCCTTTATTTTCTTATTTCGTTTGTTGTTATACACCCCAATTCAGGCTTCTACAATAGTACTAAAATTACTACATGTATATCATTTTATATTTCTCTCTCTATTTCTTTCTTTCTTTCTTTCTCGTCTTGCATACTTGAATAATTTTTAGTTTACGATGTTAGGTACATTAATTTGCTTGAATTCTTCCTCGGAATATGTATTGCTTTTCGTTTTTTTGTTCATCTTTCAAGAGATATATCCATGAGTAGTAGACTGAATGTGGAATAAAACCACATTTATAGTAAGCTCTCTCTCTCTCTCACACACACACACAAAGTTCTCAAGAGGCGAGAGAGAGGGAGAGAAGGGGTTATACTTTAAAAATAAGGATTAAGCAATCATAATATCTACTCCCAGCATTTTGACAGCTGACCCTCCTTTTCTTCTTGTACTACTCCTCCTCCCCAGTTTTCATTTTTCTGTTTGTTGGTACCGCCTCCTTCTCTTGGTTAACTACAGTGGGTAACTTATACGTTGTGGCACCAAATTTATATAAACAGAGGTAACAATATTCCTACACATACAAAACAAAAAATGTCACTAGGTCATAATTTTTTCAGCAACCCTGAGGTAGAATATATTGTCCGTTTTATACCTGTGTGTGTGTTGGAAGCATTTCTCTCCTTTCCGGTTCCAATCTACCTTATTCCTCCTTCTGTTCTTGCGAGGTCCCGACTTCACTGCCACCCAGCCCTATGGATATGTCGAAGATAACATACATGTATATAGGAAGGGAGGGTATAAAATTTTAACTATGTGAATTTGGATATGGAAAGAGGAAAGAAGGTATAGCCTACCTAGGTAAGGTCTATGGAGGAGCATCAGAAGGGTGAGTAGAGAAGTTAAAACTATAAGAAAACAAACACTTTATCTCACCAAAAATAGCCTTAATTTCTATTAGCATATAGGGGAGACCGGGGCAAGATGACTAATGACTTAGAGAGTTTCCTGATAGTTAGCTGCACCATAGGTATACTACTAGCAGTCCTCATTAATAAAAAATTAATCTTAAAACTGTTAGTATCGTCAACTTGCCCCGGTCTCCCCTTATCAGCGTAGTGAAGAACAAAGAATGAACAGTGAAGTCCTGGGAGCCGGAGAGTCAATGAAGGAGAGAGGGATAAAAGGAGGAGCAAACAGTGATGTGATCATGTCAGTAGGGTGATGAGATCACACTGTCAGGTTTCAGAAGGGCGAGGTGTTACAAAGCAGACAATGAAAGTGTCCAAATAACGATGGAGAATGCGAGAATGGGGGGAATAAGACAAGACTGAATACCAGAGAGAGAAAGAGAGGATAGCAGAAAATGGCAAAAATTAGTGACACTGAAAGAGGAAATCGTGTAATAATAATAATGCGGAGTGGAAGAGCGCGACGGCAGGGCCTTGGTACACATACCACACATAAGGGGAGAAGTTAAAATGCAGAAATGGAGTAATGGTCTGTGCATGTGTGAGAGACAAAAAGAGAGGGCCTTTCAATGTACAGGAAACGACGCTATGGACCTAGTTCTTAGGCAATCACACACATAGACCAGTACTGCAAAATAATAAAACGTCGTATAATTAATGCTTGGACGGCAATAAATTTATTACGAAATGTAATGCGGGGGTAATAGGACGCACTTGAATGAACTGCACATATAGCAAATATGGGCTGAACTGCAGTGCGCTACTACATAGTAGGACAAATTCATTCCTTTTCGCTATTTACTGACTCCCTGCACTACCCTGTCGAAAAATAGGGCTGATGGGAAAATGGAGTGGGGGTGTAATACGATGCCACCATCATGACAACCAGATGATGTTATCACCTTCTCAGACAATCATGATGGTGTCCATGCACAAAAATAATGAGAGGCACGAATTAGATCGTTTTGAGCTCAGATTTTCAGGAGCACACCACATACAGATTCTGATCAGGCAGGCTGTGTTCGTGGAGTATTTTGATGAAGACTGAGTGTTCTTGGAGACTGCATATATGAGATTATATTGATGGAAAGTGTTTTTTAAGGCTGTATCTGAGACTGTTTTTGACTCCCCAAAAATGTCCTTTTTATGTACCCTAACTGGCCAATCCTGAGGTCCTTGTGACCAAAGGGTATTCATGACTCACTGCCAAGGGACCATGCAGGATGCCCCAACAAAGGTTTTCAAAATTACACAATTGCAGGGACCTATTGTTACAATTTTTGTTTTGTTGGTGTTTTAGGGCCCTTCAAATATAAGGTCATTAGAGCCCCGTCCACCGCATAGTTCTAGTGCAGAGACTGCACGGGCACTACACAAATGCGACGATTATTGGGTATTGGCAATACCCAGTTTTCCCAAACGGCCACCCATGTTAGTATTAGCTGGGGTTGCGTTTTTTAACTTCAGTGATCAGACGAGAACTGGTGTGTCCAACGCAATAAACCGCTCCCCTTAGTTACAAAAGGAAATAAAAACAACAGAGGGCAGATAAGAAGGTAACGAAACGCATGCGCACTTTGGACTATTTAAATTGTCCAGACGATTTACCAAGAGGTGCGAGTGAGGGATCTTGTCCATACAATGTCATTGCGTACTATGAAGAAAATCCCGTCATTGGTTAGTGAGTGGGGAGGGGGCAGTCGGATAGAGGACGGTACTGAGCAGAAAGGGAACCAGAGGAAAAGCGCCGATTTTTTTAAAAAAAAATTATATGATCTTATTGAGAGGTCCATTCTTAACTCAACTGTGCGCATAAGTACTGTACCTACAAACCAAGTTCCCATAGTTTTAAACAGTTTAATCCGTTAATTGATGAATGCACGGTTGACCACCACTGACCATCACTATAATAGCAATACAGTATGTTCCAGAGCGTGTATATGGGCAGAAAAGCTTTGTATAATAAAATTATTACAATGACCTCGATGTTAAGGCGATGTGGTACATTTGGGTATGTGAGGATAAGGTGGAAGGAGAGTGGCTGGGCAGCGGCACTACGTGTGATGAACGCAATCATGTAGACTCTGTACAGCATTGCATTTTAGATTAAAGTGATAAAAGGGTTATGGAGCGCTGGAGAAGGTGAAATGAAAGCATGGATTATAACAGCAGCGTGTGGGCATTCTCCGGATGCATATAAACCATATCCATGAAACAAATTGTGTTGATTTTGATTGCTTTGGGAGCGAGGCATTTTAATGATGCGATACCAAATGACAATTTTCTACTTTATTGCTGTGAGATGCAAAGAATGGCACCTACAATTGCGTTAATATGCAAAAGACCTAATTCTAGAGCCATGATACTTTTAATATATTTCAGAAGCCATAGCATAATGAAGAGAGAGAGAGATGGGGAGAGCAGGATGAGCCCGAGGGCTATGAAAGGGTCTCAGAGAAAACCCATCCCCTCGCCCTCCACAAAAGTAGGAAAAAAAAAACATAGACGAAAATTATAATATTAAAGTGGAGATGTAGGGTCCAACAATTCATTTTTCTTTCGTGCAAATACATAGCTATCTCATGTTCGTGCCCGAAATCGCGAATATCTCTTGGATTAAAATTTTTGGCTGTGTTTCACACTGAAAAAAAAACTAGTTGCGTTTCATGATTATATAACTTCCTAGCAAAATTGCAGAAGCAGCCATTTAACTGTGAATATATTCAAATCATTAAAAGTGCCACTATATTAATTATTCCACTCGAACCTTAGCCTCATCTCATTGCATCTTGTTCCCTATTTATGAGGCATGTGTCACCATTCCTAGGCGGCATAAAATGTTGCAATTACAGAGGAAGTTGGAATGTGGCTGACGTCAACCTTCGACTCTACAATCCCGGACCATTTTACAGACGCACTATGAGAGTAAACAGACATCCTTAGAAACCAGGCACGAACACGGGGCTTAATTTTCGTCATTACTCAGGCATAATAGCGCCCCCTCTCTTGGACTTAGAAGATGTTGAATTCTTTCTAATGAAATAAGAAAGAAACTACAGTCGCCGGAAGTGAAAATAACATAGCAGAACTTGTGACCTGTTAACGAACTACATGAACCGAACCCCCTTACGCAGTGAAAACTCCTCCACAGTTCGTGGGAACAAAAGAGGTAGCATTCAGTTCCTTGGTGGTGATTTTCAAAATCCTGAAAAATATTGACGGTTGAATGATATCATAAGCTTTCCAGAAAGAAGAAATAACCACGAAAACAGCAAAAATTATACAGTAATTTTAAATATCATCATCATTATTCCTCGAATACAAATAATGCTCAAACCTTGCACTTCTGTTTGAACCTCATTCCCATGAAGTGTGAATCAGGACATTTTGACCACGACCATTAAGATACCTCTTTTTTTTTTTAATTTCTTGTTGAATAAGGAGGCACATAGACATATGGGGTTCTTTCGGTCATTAGCTGACGTCGGAAAATTTACGTAAGCAAATGAGTTTGGCAAAAATGCTAGTTAGTTGCTGACCAATTCTTGGGCGATTTCCTACATCATATATTAAAAACAAAATTTGAAATCCTAGGTAGGCCGAGATAAATGTTTCATGTGTCAGCAGCTTTATACGAATAAAATTTTAATTATATGTGCAACATATAGGAAAACATTCAATCGATTCTTCTACTCATAAATGCACTTTTGTGGTAGGAAGAGAGGAGAGGAGAGATAGGGTCGATGAGTAGAAAGGACGGACTACATCCCTACCGAAATTCATTGGTCATTAACCAATAATACAAGACCGTCAACCTACTACTTGTTAGAGACTTAAACGCCCATCACACCACCGGAAGGAAGTTGAGATACTAACCCTATCATTTTATCTGATTCGCAAATTTGGAAAGGTGTTCATTTGAAGAGGCAACAACTCGGATACTCTATACTTAATCTTTAATAGGTGATCGCCAAAAATACACACATCTATTTAATTTGAGGATGCTCCAGAGAGAGGGAAAGACTTGGAGGACGCAGAGGTGAAAGAGGGAAGGGGTGTGAGTGGAAGAGAAGGACCATGACTGAAGAGGGCAACAAGAGACTGATGTACATAATAATTTTAGCCATTCACTGCGTTGATGGATAAGACAGGAGGAAGAGAGGGAGGAGGTCAAGAAATATCTAAGAATTTCAGGGGTAGGAAGGGGGAAATATGACAAGGACATAGAAGAGGTTGATGGTAAGACAGGTATAACGCGACTAATAACCCCACCCCACCCCCGAAAAACACCTCTTTATAATGACGATTGACTGTGATAACCTATAAAATATGCGAGTCAGGCGATAACCGGCAGATTTATGTGCGTGTTTCACTATTTAACCGGAAAAGAAGTTCAATTTCATTTTCTCATCAGTCATCCTGGGTGGGCTGCAGTAACAATCCCAAGGACCAGGGCATTGAGGCGAGAAATAAGAGGGGAAATAGGTTTATCAAACATGATAATTGTTCAATACTTCTACTATTCGTAATACAAATAAATTAATAGTTTATATACATAAACTTATTAACGTGGATGAGGAAGGGGAAGGTGGTGATGATGATCATCTTTTGGATCTCTTAGCAATGAAAAGGTTCTCTACGAAGTAAATAACCCCGAAAGGACCTTAAACCCATTCTCACAACCAATTTTCTTACCGTAGTATTTTGTAGTAATGTACATAGATAACGTTGATGAGAAAGAGGAAAAACTTATTTCAAACTCCGTTAATTAGTAAAAAAAAAAAAA
>JAAFCE010001036.1:20138548-20154143 GCA_013389805.1 Trigoniulus corallinus
AAAAAAAAAAAAAGCATTCAGCTGTTCTCGGTTGCCCTCAATCTGTCACAAAAAGGTGAAAAATCCATGACTTCTCACCATGATGACCCATTCAACCAATCACCTTCATATTTATCACGTCACAAACACATACACGCTATAAACCTATTAGTGAGTAATACATTTTAATTCAGTTTGGACGTTTGTAGGACAGAAAAATAAAGCGGAAAATATACAGTATATGGATATATATGTGTGTGAAATATATTCAACCCTCTTCCACATATGGGCCCCTCACTTCCACCCTCTCTCTCTCTTGCTAACACATACACTCACATAAACAGCTGCACTGATGATTCCACGATCTCAAAATGTCAATACAATAAAATAAATTTCCTACTAGAGAATGTATTTAATGTGAATCGTTTTAGTTTACCGTACATTTCGTTCACACTCGTAATTCAATTCTCATTAAATTGAACAAGAGTTATATTAGGCAGGCAGTCACGAAATGACACCATTTCGCCACATTGTGGAAGTGTTGCATACCATCAAAACCAATACTCCACTTCTCACTCACGCATTTGGCACATCAGCGCTGGTTGGGTAGTACAAGTGCTCTCTAGGTAACGACAGCAGTAGCAGCTTTGCTCCGGACGCCCGAAGCAAGGTGTAAAGGTTCCCAATGTTGCTACTGTCCGCAGAAGTATACGGACAACAGCTCGTGTTTGAGGTGCCCTAAACATAACGTTGCGCTTATCAAGCGGAAGAGGGGCGAGAGAGAGAGAAAGATGGAAATTGGTTTAATTTGAGCGTATTTGGTTACTTACTACACGTCAGTCCATCAGCTCTGCAGGCCATTAATCGATTTCAGAGAACTGACTAACTCAGCAGATACACCTAAGAATTATGTCGATTATACAATTACGGTATGTAGAAATTGTTATTCGTCCTATGGTAGTGGCACCATACATACTTCATGTTTGACCACCGTTTCCCCAAACTGAAAGAAAGGCGCACCTGAGATTTCCCTTGCCTCTCGTCTGCCAACAGTCACCGAATTTTTTTGATTGATTTGTTGGGGTTTTAGGGCCCTTCAACTTCAATGGTCAGTAGAGCCCCGTCCGCCGCATAGTTCTAATGCAGAGTTGGCACAGTCACTATGCTGTTACGACGATTTTTGAGTATCAGCAGTACCCAGTTTTCCCAAGCTGCCACCAATGTTAGTACTAACTGGGGTTGCGTAGCCTAACTTCTGGTGTGTCCAACTCAATACAGTCGTTCCCGCACAGTCATCGAAAATGAACCCTACACACTCAAGAATCAACTGAGTAACTGAGATATGTACGAAGCAGGGACATAGTAGTAGGCCTACTTGTTCACAGTTGGTCAACCCTGGACGACCTTGTTTTTTCAAAAAAAAAAAAACTCAATAATTTTGATTTCATGGTGTGCAGGTTCTATTCGGATAATATGCTGTTGTGCAATGAGAGCTTTTTCTACAGGGAATAGAAATGTATAAATTGACAAAATCCTTAAGAGTAGGAAGCTAGCCCCTTCTTGTCTGACGTCACTTAAATAGCCGTAACTCCTGGGAGTTGGACGTTAAATAACAGTACATAAACAAATTGTGAACAATGTTGTAAACAATTATGCAACTAATTGCAAAATTCCACTGCTGTGATGAGAACCAGAGATCGCTTTTATCACCTTTTTTTTACATTAAACTACAGCCAATAACCTAGTAAATATGTTTGGCATCTAGCCTTCTACTAGACGCCAAGCATATTGCAGAGGAAAGGGTTAAGAATTTTTCCTTCTCTCTTAGATATTTCCTAAGATAGCAGTAGTAGTAACAGGCAAGCAAGCTACAAGTGTCACTGTGTAACTTTGCAACTAAATTTCCTAATAGACATATCTTTAGTATGCATATACTGTTATGTATTTTGTGTATTTAATAAATATTTCCTCTCAACATTCATAGTCTAAACATATGCTCGCTTGTCACTTATGAAAATAAAGTTGTCATCTATCCTTTTACCCACATTCGAAACCTACGGAATTGACCCTTGACACATCCTCCTCTTCAATGATATCAATATCTCACCTGGCAAATTCAAAGGCGACAGAAAAGTCAATTTTACATTGCGCATTACCATATAAATTGAGTTGTAATTTTTTTTGACCTAGAGAGAGAGAGATGGGGACCTATGTCAAATTCAAAACACCACAGTTAAAATGTTGTAAAACAGGTTTCACGTATGTCTTTTCCTTTAATCCATCGAAAAGCCATAGGGTCACCTATAATCCCCCCTTTCTCCCTCTCGACTGTATTTTTTTCGTCATTTGGTACGTTATCTACGTCTACTACTCTTGTTCCCCACTCGTTTTATGAGTGTCTTTAGTGACCATCCTAGAAACTTATCTGGAATTAAGGCTCTTCCGCTTCCAAGCGTACTTCAAATTAAGACTCACTCCACTCATCTTTTCATTGAATTACCATTAAAACCGCAATTCGGGAAAGAAAAAAAAAGATGTGTTTCCTTTTGATATCGGCATTAAAAGACAAAGAATCTGGACGTGTCGACAGACATCGTATTGAATGTCTTCAACCACTGGTCATCTTGCAATGACAGTACTGTGTAAGATATTTTTGTCCTCAATGTGCAAGAGGCGTAAGGTGAAAAGGGGGAAGGTAAAGAAAGTCGAAAAATTAAGTTTCTACTAAATCTCTAGTAACCGCAATCCTAGTAGACACATCAAAAATACGAGGCTGCCACATAATGAATTATTTCATACTGTACATCAGTACTTTTGAACTTACCTGAAAAATGGCATAAAATTTTCAGTCTATTTCAATTACACCAAAGTACAGAAAAATTATCTTAATTATCTAAAATCATATTTTAACTATCTTTTTATTAACTAAATACATTTAACTAGTCATGAAAAAAACTAACATTTAGCAAGATTTTCTAACATGACTTTTTTAATTATTACACCTACAATTCCACCTGAATTCCGTTTTTATGCAACGTGTTTGTCCACTCTTGAATTGTTTAAATTCCTCATCATCCTTATAACCACAGCCACAACAATTCTTTTGAAGCAACTTAGGAACTAGCTCATCCATCTCTTTCCGGAAGAGGAAAGAATGTGGGCTGATGATGGCAACAGCAAATAGTACCGTGAATCTATCCTTAGTCCTCCACCTTCCTCCCCGGTATCCTCTGCAAATCGGTAAAGTGACTACCAAAAGAGTGTGATGTTAGCCAGGCCGGGCACGACCGATCATAAAATAAGTTCCAACCAACAAATAACCGACCTCGAAATATAATTGTTAGGAAGCGCTTGCTTTTCAACCTTGGAGTACATAGGTTCATCCCTGACTGAGGTCGGTGGCTTTTTTCCTTGAACAAGAGAAACCTACAGTACACCTTCCGACAGTTAGAGAGTAATAGCAGTGGTCACAGGTGTGGGTGTGCGATGTCACCTACCCTTCGATGAAAGCTGTGCACCCCCGAATCTTGATATACTGCGAATAAGAAAATTATTCAAACGCTTTTGATTATTATGAGTTCTCGATGTACTTTTTACAATTTTCAGCCGTATCTACTTGTTGCATATACAGCATATCTTTAACTGGATATCTAGAGCTCATAAGAGCCTGACCTCTCATTTGTGCGTGTAGGGGTGTAAGGCTTCGATGATTATCAAAGTATTTTTAGTATCCTCATTGAGTGAGGAATGGTCATGGTGTCTCAGCACACAACAAACAAAAACAACTTGTCTGTCCAAATATTTTTTCTAACCTTCTTCGTTTGTTGTTCTTGTGTTTAGGACAACAACAACAGTTTCGGGCATTAGCGTTGGGGCAGAAACCTTTCCTTGATACTCGATTTTCTGACCATCTTCGTGAACTCGAGCATCTGCGGCGAAAAGGGGATTCGGTAGTCACTGGACTCCCTTTCGAAATACCAAGACGGCTACCAGGTGGCACTGGCGCGGGGCAAGGTTGGTTATCAACATAATTATCATACCTCTTTCATTTTCAATATGTGTATATATATATCTATCTATTATCTGAATATAAATCAAATTTATCTTAGCAAACATTAAATTCACATTTTGCATGATAATGACGTATTAGAAAGCTTTTAAAAAAGGGGAAAATGAAAAAGAGGGGGTGCAAAATGCAAGCAGGGCCGGCGATGACATGTACGGGACCCTTTACTATTTGTAAGATATTAAGGCTGATAATATTTTATAATTTATTCTTACAAATTCAGGAGGATAATTTTATGTATTAGTGTTAGAAAGGTCCCTTCATGAGAGGAGTCCTAATCCCTGAGAATCGACTGCCTAGACAAAGGACCGGTAGTCCTTGATGTAACAGCTGAGACCGTGTATCATTGTCTTGTTCTCGTTAGGCGACTCTGGTACAGTATTTTTTTGAGAAGGGGAGGGGAGGAACCAATACACTTCACATGTATTATAGTGCCTGCATTCATCCCACAACGTAGAGAGTGGGTGTACTTCTGCCCCCTTTTTGTTAGTGTTTTTATCTTTCAATACAAAATTTGCCATTCCAACTCACCTGAATAATGAAATGGACAGTCGAAAAGACCATTTACTTTAAGGACACTTCGTTATTTTTTAATTAAAATAACATAAAATTTTGTAATTTATAAATACAGTACACATATAATATTTGTCTTCTCTCTCAATCCTCTGAAGGCCCTTCTTTTTATACCATTATAAGCAAACTAACTAACCCTTACTTTTCATTTGAGCCCCAACAACACTACAAGATGAGAGGAGGAAGGGGAATGGCAATGGAAACAGGACAAAAATCACATTTTGACCATTTCTGCAGATAGACATCAAACACTTTTGAGAGAGAGAGAGTACGAGAAGGAGGGGGAAGGGGTGTCCTCCTCTCTTTACTGGAACACTCAATTTTTTCTTAACGCGAATCTAGTAACGGATCCACACCAATCTCATACACAGATTTAATTCAAGATTACTAAAAGTTTGAAGTGGACTCACCGTGGATTTGTATACACATTTTGGGTTTATTAACAACGGGTGGCCCTCGTAATGTTCATTACCATTTCAATTTCCTTCATCCGCACACAATTCACAAGCAGGTGTCACAAACCTTTTCAAATACACGCGTATAATTCAAAACCATTTTTGTCTCACATGTCTTTTTGTGTACGTTTCGTTTCGGTTGTCAATTCCATACACGAGACTGGGACTCCACACACGCTTGTGCATTGTTATCACTTTCATAGACGACGAGAGAGAGAGAGAGAGACCCTTAAAAAGACAGGAGGGAAGGAAAAAAGAGGTGCGGGGAGAAAGAGTGGGGGGGAGATGGTTGGATCGCATATTATGTGTTGTGGAAGTGGATGGACGAGGAGAGAGAGAGAGAGAAGTGTATAATGTATATGTGCGTAAAGGTCCATTTGGATAATGAAGCTGTCTGCCAGACGTCACTCGGCCACATGGATACAATATACAACTTAATCTCGACGATGAAAAGGTGTCCAAACTCCACGCTTTTCAACATTCCAATTACTCGAGACTAAAGGCCAGTTGCTGTATGATCAGATTTCTGTTTAACTTGGGATGGATGTCATTGCTGTGCCCCAGACTCTATAAATTTCAACACATTTCCTGGAAAACAACTTCAATTTGCCCACACAAACGGTTCATTAAATTAAATTCTTTCTTTTAGTATTGTAATGTGCTGCTGTCCTCTCGAAAACACAGCTAAAAATGGATTTTACAGAATATTCAACTTTCTGTAGAAAAAAAAATCCCTTCCTAATCTGTAAGGATCCAAGTTATTAGATGGAATTTTATGAATGGCTCTAAATTCTGCTTGGCACCATGACACTGCACTCAGTAAAATAAGGAAGGAAAAGGCGGTTAGGTTAGTGGGAGTTAAAGGAGTCTCAAGCCTCGGAATTTATGACGTGTGACCCAACTACTATTACTTTTAATAACCTTTAATGACAAGACAAGTATCCATGAATTCCAGATCAGAAAAAAGACCGTGAAAATGTAGTCAGAAATTGAGAGAAGCAGATGTAGAAAGGAGCAGGCGCAACAAGCGCGCGCACTCGGAGCCTCTGAAGTTAGCAGCTTTATATCTGTGATTGCAAAAGGCCAAAAATAGAGCTTTCTTGTTAAGGATACCATTGATTGATCAGTATTTTTTATTAAGTAGTAAATTAATTTGATAGCATTACTTAGTATTTAGAGTTTTAACAACAGGGTCTTAAAACAAAGTTACACTTGGTACCCTCCAAATGTTTGATCCGCCACTACCCAAATTAGGAGCATTATGACCGACTTCGTGTATTCAAGAGCATGAAATTGGACATGACGACCTGAAATCACAACACCATATTATTATACATAATTTTTTGTAATAAATACTGAAATATACATTCTGAGCACCACATCGGGAAGAGACACGTGTGGGATGGAAGGTGGTAGCAGTGGTGTGGTGGTTGTTTAATCCTTTCATAGTCCAATGTTTGCCTTGTAAGCCTTCTCTGCAACCTGCCCCAGATTCACACGAATCCCAATTCCGCATACCACAAAGACCATAGTAGGCTTCAGTTGCTTTTCCCTAGCTGCCTAACCACTGCACATAATCAGGACTTCCACAGACCGCCATCATTACCAAAGGGACTCCATCCCCTCCACCTCGACACAACCGATATCACTACTACTTTATATTTCACATCTGCCTTTTACTAACAAAGTTCACCCTCTCCTCCTTATTTCGTTTACTTTCCCTCTCTCTTTCATTCACCAATGTCGTCTATCTATTTTTACCCCCTCGCCTCATTCGGCCTTTCCATGAAGAAAAAAAAAAGAGTAGCCGACATACTATTGTTCATCAAGTGAAGTGCAAGCCATAAGCCATTGGAGCAAACAATACACTCTTCTGAACCTTGTCTCAACTTAAAGCTCGTAAGAAGATTAAAAACGTTGAACAAAATACACTTTTTTGTGTGTTCAATGGGATACCATTTGGCCGGAAGGACTTGCTGGGTTGTATTAAATCTTTGGCATGATGGTTGTTGGTGGCTGGTCGGTCGCCTTGCCAATATCAACCGCTAGGAAAATCTATCAGCCCTTTTTTTCATTTTCCCTTTCCTCTCCTTCCTTGCCACACATCGTATCCAATTGCCTGTTTCCCAATGGGGAGAGAGGGGAGACAAGAGAGAGAGAGAGAGGAAAAGAAAGAGAAGTTCCCCTTCACCGTCGTCATTATCATCTTCTATTATTGTTGCTGTGCACCACTGATGATGATGACTCAAAAATGGAAGTAATGACTAGGGCACTACTTCGTATAGTATGGCAAATATGAAAAAGCCCAAAAATTTCTTCTCCCCTTAGATTTGTACTTTCATTTCTTTTTTTTAATTTCTTTCTAGATATTTCATCACCAATAGTATGCGCTTGGCTTTCAGATATAAAATATTATCCCTATCCTATCAAAATCCATGTTCAATTGCATCTTAAGGGCGAAAATAAATCATCAAAGTGGCCATCAAAATATTTCGAGGGGAAGTAGAGAAGTACAATAGAGACGTCCTGAACAAGAAATTTCCAAATAATATTTCAGTAAAAAAAGGGGAAAATCAAAATCGGAGATCAATTGTGAAATTAAAACTGTAGAGACCAAATAGATATCATTGTCTCCAGAAATATCAGCAATATATTTCAGATAATGGAGAGAAGTCATTTTATCTATCCCTTAAATTAACAACAAGCCTTTGGCAGGACTTCATCTTAAATGGGCGGTCGGTTGAGAGCCATTTTAAGTTATCGTCCCCATTTCTCCACCCCCTCACTTTTTAAACTCTCCTGTCTTACTAAGATCGTTAATCGCCATCCAAACTTTTAATTCTGATCTCTTTTAGTTACGCAATGTAGTAACATCTCTTTGTTTTCAAATAAAACACCTTCTTTTGAGGACCTCACACTACAAATCATTTCACTCTTTCATCTACATACATGACGACGCCGATCTTCAATTTTGATTATCCCCAATTTGGATGGAGCTTTGCATCTTCCGTTTATCACAGAGAAAACCCCATCGAACTCAACCAGGCGGAGGCGAACTTACATACATTTAAGCTTAAGACGAATGCCTGCTTGAACTTCCAAGATCAGGTCACTAGATCTGGTCGAAGGTCCCGTTATGTTAAATAATTTTTCTTCCATATTAACACTTTCTCAAGAAAATACATTTCATTTAAAAGTTTATTTCGGGTGACGAGAGAGAGGGTAGAGACGAACTCGAGGAGGGAGACGAATTTGCTTTAATTTTAAAACCGAATTTCCAGAGCGAGGTTTCGTAGAGCAGAAGAGAGGGAGCAAGAAGAGAATGACGCAAAAGATGAATGTTAGCCCCAGATAAAAGAACAAAATGTGGTATTTAGGGGGAACCAAACGACAGATGAGGGTGACCTCAGTTGCCTCAGTCTCCAGTTTTCCTCCCACTAATCACTTGAGTAACATTTGTTGGTTCACCTCCAACATCTCTCTGTGTCTTGCTCCCTTTTCCCAAAACTCCACATTTCTCACTCATTCTGTATTTTTCCTTCCTTCCCCTTGGCACTTTTTATCCCTCCACTCTGTCCCTTATTTCAAAAATTGTCCCAATTGTCTATCATTTATAACAGTTGAGAATGTATATAAGGGCAAAGAGGCGAAAGAGAGGGTTTTGGATTGAGCAGCAAACTCCGAGAATGAAGGGGTGGGAATAAGGGGAACATACTTGTCTATTGTTCATTAATCGTACGTGTGCTACTCGATAAGCTTTTTTTAGGGAGAAAGAAGAGGGAGAACAGCAGATATTTATGCAGATCAGGCTCTTTCCATTTTAATCTTTGCATAGACACCAGCCTGCTTTGAATTACAAAAGGCAGACTTGGGGGTTAAAGAGATCTAGACAATGTGGACGGAGAGTAAATGGATGGGTGGTTAACAACCAAAAATACCATATCTGGCAGTCCATACACCATGTGGGACCATATAATAGGAGGGAGAGGAATGGAAAGAATACGAAAAAAAGAAATAGATTCAAAATGAATATGTAGAGTGGGGAGGAGTGTGTGAGGGATGTAGAAGGACCAAAGCAGAACCATTTTTTTTATCCAGTACTTTTTCCTAATCCTAACAATTTTCCACGAGGAGTGGGAGTGAATTATTTTTTTGATAAGCCACCGTCCCAAATAGGGCATCCCTATTTCTATGTCATCTAAATCAGAGCTTACGAATCTCACGATCTGCATTCATGTTTCGAGTTTGAATATCGATTATAAGACTAAATATAACAGTGGACATACAGCCTACATTGACCATTTAAAATTATCAATATTATTTCCCGACATCCCCCTTTCCTCGACCCCCTTCAAGAAACCGCTGGCACAACTACCAATCTTTAAAACACAACTATTTTCTATATTAAAACTCCAACAACTCATACGAAAGAAATTAATCTATAAATCTCATTTTGACAATCTATGAAATAATTAACAACATTTGACACAAGTCCCAAACACTAAGTGGGGCAAACATGTGTAACTTTTTGACAGTTTCTTGTTAACTACATACACATGTCGGAAGAGAGAGGGATCATAGCAGGGGGCAGGTGGTTCATCCAAAATCACGAAAGATGATCAAATCCCGGCGGGAAGGCCAATGGCTGTACAGTATAAGGAGAGTGCACACTTCAAGAATCCATGTGCTCATTAACAACTATTTGTGATTTCACGGACTCAAATTCGTCAGTATTTGACATTGTCCCTCACCTCCGACCCTTCTCCTTAAAAACTATTTGCGGGGTCGTATTTTTTCAGCATAAAACCGTGTGGCCATGTGGCTAACACAACCATCTAATTAACATCTAATGGCAGATCGACACACCACACTAAATATCGCATTTCTCCCCAGTTTCTTTTATCCTCCCCACCCTCTATCCCAAAGCCAGATACTGTACTTCCTAAAACGACACAGCGAAAAAGCCGTGTTTTTCGAAGTACAAGATATATACAGAAGAGTGTAACATAGTTTCAGAAAATGGTCTGCCAACAAGCCAATCATCACCCAAAATTCAATGAAATCTGAGTCCTTGTATAAAATGGGATTCACCAACAAACCACGGACGGGACAGTTTATGACTTTTAGGCGCTTCTTAATAACAGCCATGTGTGTTAGTGAAACTAGGAAAAGAAAACAGTAAAAACAATCTCCTGAATTGATTTAGGCACATTTACAACAAAGAAGTTTCATTTTTTACCCCCTTCTCTCTCACACACTCTTCATGGTCTTCCAATTCTGTCTGCCTTGTCTTAAGAATCCATCATTCGTCTATTAGCTTCCCATGGCCCCGTCCCAACTTAAGAAATAAAAACTACAGTAACAAAAAAATCCATATCTACCACACGCACATACACAACGGGGCCTACCAACGCCATCTAGTTGTTCCAACGTAAAGCATCGTTAACGTGATCCATAGCAACAAATTTCTCCAGAATGAAATTGGATCCAGATTTAATTAAGACATTCATCTTCTTGTCGGGCATAATTACTATCTTTTCTCCTCTCCCTTAACTTATATTACAATAATACTGCTGCAGATAAAGGGGGTTGCAAATATTTATGGGAATAAGGATTTTTAATGTTTACGCGTAGTAGGACCAACCCTCTTTCACTGGTCAGTGCTCCCATTGATTTATTTTTTGGTGTAAATTAAGCATTTCATTTATATTACAATACTTCAATTAAAAAGTCAAACAACTATAAAAAATTATGAACAATGTAGGGTTGGCGAAATAGATATTTCTTTGGATAGAGCACAAAAAGACGAATGCATCCTCCACAGTCAAAATTCCATCTCCCCCAATATACAAAGCTAGTGGGAGATGGAGGGGTGCAGTGGCTATTTGGTGTTCTAGTGGCAGGTGTATGCTTCCTGTTTACGTTAGGACTCATTCATCGTGCTGCATTCCCATTTAGTGGGGCGTTGGCTGTGGAACCTTACCAAAAAATTGTTGTCATAAGTTACATTAATTCATCTCATCCCAATGAGTCGGGACGAGTTGAATTTCATATAAATTTGTCAATTTTCAAACGATTCAGCTACTCTACCGGGTACAAATTGATCGTTGTGATTATATTCGCAGGATAGGGTTATAAAATGCCAAACATTCATTAATTTAAAAATATAACGACAGGTGGTCCGGTCCGCTCTGATTAGGAAATAATAAAAACTCACGTGTATCACTGGATGAAATTAATAACACATAAAAAAAATCGATACTGGGTAATAATGATTTTGTACAAATTTTTAAAGGGTTGCCGCAAATATATGACCCATTAAAAATTGACGCGCGAGCCACTAGGTCTTTGCTATACCAAGAATTAGGTGTGCGTAAGAAATTGATCAATGCCTTTCAGTCCTCTATCGACCCATTAATTAAGCTCATAAACGTCAGTCCATTTGCGAAGAATTTCACAAAAATGATGGTGATGATGATGATGACCGCCTTCGCCTAAAAACCTTAGTGGTCAATAAAAGCGCGCAGGCAGTCAGCCAGCCAGACTCTTGTCATAAAGAGCGACCGACAACAACTGTAATGCAATCTTTGGAAGACCAGATTTAAACGACCTCCTTGACCAACCACTGTTGCAAATATACTCTTAACCTAATTTATTTCTTGATGCTGGTCCACTTTCAGATCCGTCCCCGGGATTGCATTTGAGTGCTGATGCTCATTGGGGAGCCTACGCTCCGCATTATTCTCCCTACCTGACCGGCGGCCTCGGAGCAGGAACTGGTATCCAAGGCTCTACGTTTTCCACCCCATCCATTGGTTATACAACGGACATTGGAAGTACGCAAACTGGGACCATGGTAGGCCATGATGGAACGACTACCGCAGCACATCATCATACAGGTCAGTGCTATTATTTGTAGAAATTAAAAAAATGACCTTTCGTCCTAAGATCTGTATCATTATTGTATATAATCCCGAATCTTTATTCCAGATCACACATCGACGGCAAACGTGGTCCCTTCAGACTTTTCCGCGTTGACTGATCCTCACACCGCTGCAGCAGCTATGGGTCTAAAGGCGGATTTGGACCCACACACCGGAGCCTTCACCTTTTCACACTCGGACCACGACTCTCATTTCCCTTCCGTCTTGGTGTCCCGTTATACCGCCAAATCCGCCTCCGATTTCCGCATATCTGACACCAGACTCAGCGAACGCCTGGCAGATGCCACCCATCGGTACTCGTCCAGTGCTACCTATGCATACCAGACACCTACCACCACCGTGGCATTGTTAAGTGGTTCATCCAGCAATTACAGCAGCTATCCGCTTTTGTCATCACCCCATGGCTATTATGGATCTAGCACCACGAATCCGAGTGTCTATTTGAGCCCTCCCATGTTACCCGCCTCGTTTCTCTACCCTCACTTATATTCCAGTGTTTCTCAATCCCAGTTACATCCCAGTATCATTTTACACGGCAGCGAGTTAAGATCCGCCATGGACGCCGCTTTTTCGACCACCCAGCAACAACAGCAGCAACAGCAACAACAACAACAGCTTCAACAGCACCATCATAGAAACGACAGTAGTGGAGGTAATACCGGAAATGTGAGCACTGCTAGTACAGGTTCCTCGGTCAATTCAGGATCTGTTAGCTCGTTGGCAGCTGCTGTGGCTGGGATGGCCCGTGCTCTGGAAACGTCCAACGTAATAGGAGGCTCTCAGAGTCACGTCTCAGTATCAAGCTCCACACCAGGAACTGGAGGCGACATGACACAACAACAAACTAGTGCTACAAACACGACAGAAACGAGTTCGTCACGTTTCAGTGGGGCCACCAATGGTCACGGACATTCTGACCCTACTGTATGGAGACCATACTGATTTCAGTGAAGTCCCCCACAAACATTAATTTCGTTGGAGGGGGGCGTGATGAAAGATTCATTCAAACATCAACGAACGCTATATGCCTCCATACTTTTCAAGCATCGTCTGGGAGAGGACACCACATTGGTACAATATGCCCGGCCTAGTCGTGGACCAGTGTAGCAGGCGCATGTGTTGTTAGTGCCATGTTGGCCAACGGCTCAACGTTATCAGAAAATTGGCAGGACGGAGAGTGGGGGAGGAGGGACCTTATTGCGTAATACTCATGACGACCTGAATGGACGCTGGTAGCTGAGTTGTTATTATTTGACTGTTACAGCTACGTTGACATGCGCGGCTTTCTTCTTCTTCTTGTAGAATAAATGATTCAAGGTCGAAAAAGTGCTACTGCTGTTTGATATCATGTTGTACTTATTATCTGCACAATAATGCAACTCTCTTCTTATCGAGACTCTCAACCCCTTCGAAAAACAACTTGTCATGTACAAATAAATATAAAGAATGACTACAGTTTATGCTGCATTCTTTTTGACTGACCGGGTCACCATACCAAAATTTCCCTGATATCCATTAGAGAACATTTTTGAAACGGGCACAATACTTGTGAGAACTGGACACAGGGCAATAAATAAGAAAATCATGTGCGAAAAACAAATAATGCAGCGAACAATGCTCGTTGCAACGTCTGTGATCCTCAAAGCTTATTTATCACTAATGGTAAAACATTGTACTTTGTTTTTAAAATCATTTCACTTGTGTATTTCTTATATCCGCTTTACTACTACTACTACTACAACTACTGCATTACCGAGTCAAATGTGTCTGGGTTTAAATGAAATTTGATAATAATTATCATCATCTTAATCATTACATCTAATAATAATAGTAGTAGAGCAGTAAAAAGTTTATATCATTGTGTCGACTAAGTTTGTATCACATGCAAAAAAGAAAAAGACGGTCTGAAAAGAAATTAAATCTTATAATAAATGTTGCCCGTGAGGTTAAAACATTTCTACCATACGTGGCTGGTTTAGTATTTATCGCATCTCTTGGCAGGACTATCTCGATTACCAACCTTGCTAGTACATCGAAATCTTGAGTTAATTATGATGATAATAATAATAGTTATAGTATATTGATAATAACGATTCCTTTCGGAAACAGGAAAAAAGGCAACAAGCAGTTTGATAATTTTAAAACACATACTGTATGCAGTATATACAGTACATATACTGCCAACTTTTTTTGTTGTAATTAGAATTACATAAGATTAATTAAATCTCTATTACAATTTCCTAAATACATTTAATTATTATTACAGTGAAACCTCTCTAATTGGTACACCCGGGGGACCCAGCCAAAGTGTACCCATCAGAGGGGTGTACCCATAAGAGGGGTAGTAATAGCCTATGGATGAAAAATCGGTGCCAGAAGAATTTGTACCGATATCAGGGGTTTACCCTTTAGAGGGGTGTACCCATAGAGAGGTTTTACTGTATTATAAATTCCGTGGATTGCTCCCTCAAGTTATTTATTTGAAAATGTATGGCCGCTTTACTGTGTGCTGCTGTAGAGGAGGTAGGGCAGCCTTTGCCCCCCCTTTTTTGTTCCGAAGTAAAGAAAAAAGTCATCCATGTTCATTTCATATAATTAAATTATCATTTATCTCTGATTGTTATATAAATTTTTAAAAAAATCGAAACTTAAGTCCATAATTTAATATATTACTACACAGCCAGAATATTGCAATGATTGAAATGTTTGTCCATATTATGCAAATCCTGTCCTGCGCGAGAGTAGAGGAGTGTGAAGTACAAAATTGAAATTTATTTTAAAGGGCTATAGATTTAAGAAAAAAAGTGTGTCATTATTAAAAAAATTGTATTTTCATTTTATTCTTTGGAGGCCAGTTCAAATGACTTCTTAATGATAGGTTTCTTTATCTCGTGATTAAATAATTTCCTGAGGTTACTGATCATGAGTTAAAGTTTTACATATTTAATCAAGGTTGCATAAAAATTTCAGTTGAAATAAGTTCGGCAACTTTGGAGTTATCCTAATTCTTAATTCAAGTACCTATAAAACTGCCAAGAATATTCATTTTTCCAACTGCCAGGAAGGAGGGAATTCACAATTGAAAAACAAAAAGAAAAAAAGTTTTTTTTTTGCAAAATATTCTTTATCATGTATAAATATTGAAACAATGCCTTAAGCTGATGTGATTTCTTCAAACTTTAAAATGTTTGAGGCATAAATGATGTGTACATATATATAGTATTGTATTTTATATGCAGTCATCATCATCATACGTTTAATTTTTGTTTTTGTAAACGTACTTGTGCTAAAATATTTCTCACTATGTTCATTGCTGACGTTTGGATCAACTACAAAATAAACATTCAAGGATTTTTAAATATTCCGATAAAAACAATTTTTAAACAATGTATATACAGTACATACGGTAACTATAATGGTATGGAGAGGCGGTACATGTTTTTGTGCTCCAAGGTTTCGTAGGATCTATCGGAAATGTACATATTATATACGAGATAGATAACTATATATAAATATCTTCTGCTCAACTTTTAATTTCACCGCCAGTATTCTTCCCAAATATATATATATATATATAT